>NW_019379674.1:6267342-6332558 GCF_000648655.2 Copidosoma floridanum
AAAAAAAAAAAAAAAAAAAAAAAAAAAAAAAAAAAAAAAAAAAAAAGGAAAACAATTCAGCTGAGCTCGGCGAAAAGACACGCCAGTCGTTTTATCTTGAAACTTTTTTTTTTTTTTTTTGTTATCTGCTCGCGCGTCCGCACATTGCATTCAATTGCGTATCTCGCAAATTTTTCGGCGCGGCATTCCAAGCACTTATTTATAGCTCACGAGAGAGAGAGAGAGAGATAGCAGAGACGATGAAAGGAGAACGAGGTGGAAGCCGCGGCTCTAAACGACAGAAAGGTCGCATCGAGGCCGAAGCGACACAGTGATGCGCACGATATACCTTCAACGCGAATTACATATAGTTTACAAGTACAAGTATTACAAGATAATATATACTTCTCTCGGGTGATGTCTCTCTCGATGGACGTATTGAAATGCTCCTTGCATGTATATATACGAGTTATACGTGCGACGACAGCAAGTACACGTGCACTTCCCCGCACCTCAATTATCCGAGATAATTGAGCGATTAAACACCACCCCTCCCCCAGACGCGGAAACGCATTATTCCCCGCAGATGCGCTTCCTCCTTGCTCCACACGAATACATGTATACATATACGTATGAACGGGTGCACGGGTTTTTTACGGTAAAGGTAAAACCGAGGGAGTGTTAAATTACACCGGAGCAACGACTCTTCGATTCAACTGGTTTATCCTATGTGTACACAATACACAATGACCACACATGGCAGGAGTTTTCGTCGGATTGTGCAATAGGGCACACGCGGTGACGTGATCGATCGCTCTCATTCGACTGACTCACCTTACCGTGACTCACGCGAATAATAATAATAATGGTATTCATTCGCGTTGCGATTTTTTTTTTCTCTCCTAATTGCGTTCGGACCATCTCCCCCTGTTGTTCAAACGGACCCTTAAAACACCTTATTCTCTGCATAATGAGTATACAGTGAATCGTGGTTTTCACACTTTGTCCGGATTATAATATCAAATGATGACACCGCTCGTCGTTGAATCGGCAAAGGTGTGAAGTACAATCCGCGCGAGCGCAAAGATAAATCATACATATTGTCATCGGAGGAGAAACGGGTTACTTTATAATTAGACGGGAAAGTGACGAAATGAGAAGAAGATTAATCAAACTACCCGATCAAAATAAAAGAAAAATAAAAGAAAAAAACCGCCGAGACGCGGTGTATACACACATCGCCCACGTGTACCCAGGGAGATAAGATAAGAAATATGCGCCGCATCATCATTAGCGACGGCGGCCGTGTCTGCATCTCTTTTGTGGTCCCCGACCGTGCAAAAGTATACACATTATTTAACGCGTCATTAGCGAAATCGGCGCTTGTACGTATATTTCAACAGCTATAATGAACAAACGATCGCGAACAATTGCGCCAATTTAGATTAGTTTGCACGCTCGGGGAGAAAGGGGGTGTATACTTGGGCCTTGGAGGCTGCAGACAAAGTAACAGAAATTGCGGATGGTATAGACGAAGGAAGGAGGTTAAGCCTTCAATTAAATGACAAATTAAGACAATCTTCGGCGCGCTAACGAGGCTTACTCCCCTCACACCCTCGTCTTCCTTAAATGCACTTCGCGCACATACATATACGTATATGTATAAATGGTTGAGCAGCTCACCAATAAGTATATACTTACCGCCTAAACTCTCTTCACCCAAGCTACCGCCGCAGCTCGTTATTGTTGCCGTCACTGCCGCTTCTTCCTCTTCTTCGTCCAACTCGTCTTGGGTGGCGCCTCTCCTCCTCCATATGCTTTGCTCCTTTATTTTCAGCCAATTATCCCTTCGTGGATGGGCTCGAAGAGAGAGTCGCTTCTTGAACCTATGTACATGCACCTCCGATCCTGCCTAGCCCTCCCATATATACCTCCTGCGGATCTGTCGATTTATGAATGCTGGTATAGCCGCGTGTGTGCATATATACACAATCAGCGCGAGCTTCGGGGGGGGGCTTTGCTTTGGAAAAATATTTGCGTTTCAAGCGCAATTTGTGGGGGTGTAATGGATGCGGTATACTCTCGTGTTTGCGCGATTTTGCGTGGGCGCCCTATTATGGAAATCCTACATTGACGTTTCCCCCCCGAATTAGGTTCAATGATCGTTATGATGGCCCGTAATAGCATCATTTGCGGTGTATAATTGTTGGTTACTAAAGCGACTCGCGCGCTGCTTCCAACTGGTTAGTTCGCCTGCTCTCTTTGTGATTCCACGTTAATAATGGGGTATTGGAATTTTTTGCATTTTTTGTGAGTTTGTACGTAAAAATAATTTTTGCTTATCGATTTTTTTCTTCAAATCTGTTTTCAAAATTACGTTTGGCAGATGTGCTCTGTAAATATACGTCTGATCAGGAAAACAGCTTAGTTGGTAGAATACGTATAGTGTCAATCCCATCTCTGTTCGAGACTCTTACTTGAGAGAGTAAAGAGTGTATGAGAGAGCACCGCCGATGTTTAATGATAAAACGAAAGCAGCGAATAAAAATATGAGGTACGATTTTGAAAGACTTTTTTTTACGATGCTACGCTAATAAAATGGTTTTTTTTCTTTTTTTTTTGTGCAAAACAATCGGTTGAGAAAAATACAAAAAGTTTGGTGCAAAACAAAGTAAAAATAAATTTTTGTTTTGATGAACGAAACATTTTAAGGACGAAAAGATCCTATCATCCCGCAAGAAACATTCCTGCCGGTGTTTTTGCATCATTAGGGATAATTATTTCTCGGTACAGACGATACGCATCTATCTGACGAAAACAGGCACGACCGGCAGCTTTGAGAGCCGGAATCACAATTAAGGCATACCGCGTCCATCGAGAGCTCGTTCGGCGCGCGATACCCTTGTAATCTCATATCTTGCAATTAAAATTCATCGTACCAGTTTTTTTTGTGTCTATTTGAATAAAAAAGAGATTAAAAAACACACACCAAAACGGAGCGCATCCACTGGAAAACAGGCAGCTAGTCCAACCAAAAAAAAGCCTCTGACGTCCATACACCTATATATTATCGTGTCGAAGTGGAAAAAAAAAAAAATTCCCGGCGTTTTTACAACATTAACGAGCTTCATCGGCACGAATCTTCGCTACACGCTCTTTCATCGCCAGCCATCGCCCCGTGGCTCCTGCTCAATGGGGCGAGTTCTCCAAACCCTTGTCTTTCGCTCTATTACACCACTGCACTTCCGGGAAAATCACAGGGCCCTTTTTTCCCTCCTCCTTGAAAAATAAATCTTCCACGTGACATCTCGGCACCCTACAGTACTTGTCCGCTTGAGGCGTGCGCCCATGCGTATATAAATACATTTACGCGCCTGCCAAACAAATTCGTATACTCTAACTCTGTATAAATCTTTATACGTGTCGGTATATGGCTATCGGAAGGTGAGGGGGAGGATGGAAGGGAAAAAGCTGCCGCGCCTGCATTTCACATCCGGGGCACGCTCGTGTAGCGTGTGTGTTATAACCTACTGTTGCCGCGCTCCCCCGAGTTTTGATTGACGCTGACGCCGTATCGTCAAAAGCGGCGAAATATTCCACGACCCGCTTTTTTCTAGGCTCGGTTTTTATTTTTCGTTTCTTCCTATCGGTGTCGTTTTTATGGTTTCGCTACGTTTGTTCCATCCACCATATACGTACAGGATTGAACGGAATTTTTTTTCTATTTTTATTTTCGGCCAGATGCTCGTATTCTTTGTTTCAATTTTTCATTTCATTTTTTTTTTTTTCCTGTAAATGCTTAATAAAGCACCCTTGACGTAATTTAATTTTTTCAAGTTAAAAATGAATATCCGCTCTAGCGTGACTATCGGTAAAAATTTCAAAATATCCACTCAACATCTCTCGAAAATGTTCGTCCTGGGGAAATAATGAAATTACAGCACTCCCATTCATTACACCGTCAATTTAACCGATCGATCAATTTGCCCCGCCCCCCAAAATACATTGCTATTATCGCGGGAAAATCGTTTCGACGGCAATTACGCCATCCCCCCGATAAACAAATAATAAATCGCGCGCTTCTAGGTCAGCTGCTCCTCTTTTCCCCCAAAACTCCCCTCGCGCGTAAATAAAAAATGCTAGGCTCCAGTGATAAACTCCCGATCGAAAGCTCCATCCGGAGCAAAGTGTCGATGCTATACATCCGCGGACAGGCCGGTTTTCGCGTCAACCAGGGGAAGGGTAGGGAAAAAAATACAGAGTACCTCATCTCACCCCCCCCCCGCCCGACACGAATAACAAAGCGTCAATTTTTCCTTCTCCCCCAATTTGCGTTAACCCACTCCGTTTAACCGGTTTGATTGCCCAGATGATTTAATCACCAGAGAATTAAACTGTGTCCTCGTTATTGTTTTTTTCAATAAACGCGTTTATTGGATTTCGGTCGCGGGGCTTGATTATACACTCCAGTTGATTGTCCCGCGGGGGCGCATCGCGTATATACATTTATATCGACGAATTAAGCGAAAAAGCTCTCGCGTGTTGTGTTGTTACCGCACATTTTCCGATCGATCGGCCGCGGCAATCGAGGTCCCCTTTTCCTGTTTTACGCTGAAAAACCTTTGTACACGGTTAAAGTGCGTATCAATTTGCTAGCCAGACTTGACGTTGCCTCGTCTACGCGCGAAACGCTAGTGTATAATTGAAAAGTAAATTCCCCCCGAGTCGATGATGACGAAACACCTATACGCGCCTTATCGAGCCGAGGTGTAAATTTGACACACTTGTTTTGCCGTTTCGAAGAAATTTATGTATTCAATGTCCTTTGTACGCTCTGCCGTGTGTCCGTGAATGCTGCAGCCACACTTGTATCAATCCCATTGAGAAAAGGTGGACTTCCTACGCGTTTTGCGGTAAACAGTCGGGCCCGCATTTTTTTTTTTTTTTTTTTCCTATACTTCCACAGTGGCGCTTTTTTCCCAGTCGACCATTCAAATTTATACATCCGCAATGTACTGCAAAGCGACACGCTCTATTTACTGAAATGAAAGAAGAAAAAAAAAAGGCTATCGAATCAATCCGTGTATATAGTATTGGATATCCGAGAGGCAAAGGCAACGCGTGTGCACATGCATATTTATGAAAAAAACGAAATCTATCATTCGGCGCATTATTCCTCGGGTCGGCGTTGCATGGGTTATTGGTGTACGCAGGCAGGAATAATGCGGCTGACAAATGTGCGACCGGCCCATTTGTCACGCTGAGATAAAACTTTATCGCGTACGCGCGCCCCTTCCCCAGCGGGTGAGATTAACTTTGCCTAATTGCTCAAATCACCCCCCGTCGCTTCGGATTCTCCCGTACTTTGCGAAACTCTTGCCGCAGCTGTCGCTCTTTTTTCCCCCCCTTCAACTTATACTCGGAAACGCATTAAGTCGCGAGTATGCTGATGTCATTCCCGGCTCTCGCGGGGAGATATAATCGCGTCGCGCTTTGTTTCTCTTTACCCATTAGCGCCGGCAAATCGGATGAGCGATGAAAGCGTTTTTTCCCACCGACGACACGGACCCATTGTGTTTAATTTTAGCGACGCGTCGGGTAATTCGGATAAAATAAACGCGAATCTCTTTTTTCCCTCTCTCTCTCTCTCTTGAAACGAAGCGCGTGTTCGGGCCGGGAGAGACTCGTTTATCGCCAATTGTCATCGGGAAAACATGTTTTTAATTTCTTCGAGAGGGAGGGATAAAATATATCCAAGGGTCGATTATTCTCGTTAATTCAATGCATTTTATTTCGTCAACTCAAAGTTTTATTTTTTTTTTATTTTTTATTTTCTGAATAAAATCTAGATACTTGCGAATGTCGCGGCGTTTCTTTAGGGAGGGAAAACCCCTCAAGGTTCATGACGCTCGTACGCGCCATGCATACCTACGTGCGCGTAAGAAGAAAAGCCACGGCCATTAAAACGTCACCCCAGAAAACACCGAGTATCCGCGCGCGCTCGAAATGCCACGAAAAAGCGTCGTAGCTTATTTTAACCACTGACAAAAAAGCCGTACCCTCGTCCGTCCGGCATACACGTGTATCTCCAGCATCAGCAAAAAGGAGCTTCTCCCGCGAACGAGGATTTCCTCTTTCAAGAGGGCTGGGGGGATATACATGCAAATAATCCTCGGGGCGCGAGAGGAGCTGTTTCGCGTCTGCGTCCCCGGTGCATAAATATTCATAAGGCGCCCTCGACTCTCTTAATTATTGGCCTCTTTGCACCGCAAAGACGGACCGAGTACGAGGGATCCCCGGGCTGCTTCTTTTCATCTCACCTAAACGTATATCACCCTCGTCGCTTCTATACATCTAAATCCCGAATTAGCGAGGCTCGGCTGAAAATCCAATGCTCGCCCTCCAAATTATACGACAAAAAGCTCGCGAAACAAACTCACTTTACCCCTTTGCCCGGGGTTATACCAGCGGAGTGTACACCCAAGAGCGGCTTCTTCTCCCCGGAACTGTTTAGCAAGGTATATAGGTCCCTTTTAGCTCCTCCCTCGAGGATGCATGGGCTGGAGAGCAGAGAGAGCCAGAGATGAAATGCAAACACGATTTGCCCCGGCACTTCCCGTTGGTCCCCGGATGGTGAATTTGTCGCGGGACGCGCCGGGCATAATCGTTTTCCGAAGCTCTTGCTTTTTTCTCCCCGGCTTCTTTCGTCCCTCCACTGGGATTAATCGGTTTTTCATTTTTTTTCATCCCTCGGAGCTGCAGCTGATGCAGACGCTTACGAGGACTTTGCAGGGCAGGTGTCACATATATATTATTATTATTATTGGAATACTGCATAGGTGATGTGACTTGATTATACTTGAATCTTTTTTTAACTCATCGAAACAATTATAGAAAAATACTTCATTCCGATCTATTATTCAATAAAATCATCCACGAATTGTCCAAACTTTGCAAAAAAAAAAAAAAAAAAAAAAAAAAAAAAAAATCATCTTGATGGAATAGGGTGAACGAACGCATCAACAAGAGTCCAGATGTTGCACACATACTCGTGGACTAGATTCCTGCTGCGTACCGTTGCCAATACGGTCTATTAATTCGTTAGTAATTGGTGGCCAGCAACTCTACATACCACGGCGTTTTCAAAGCTCGCGAATAAAATTGCACCAGCCGGCCCTGTTTGATATATATCCACCCCGCTCTGCACGCATATATATATAATGTGTTTCTTTTACGCGCTAATTATTTCGCTCGCGTTTACTTTTGATTACTCTCCGTGCACCCGCGCGTATATACATTTTCCAATCGTCAATTACTCGGGGAAGTTGTTTTCGCGGTGCAACCCAATTATAGATTTTTTTTTTTTTCTTTCTTATATCATGTCATTGCCTATATTTTCACTATAGAACCTACTTTTTTATGCTCTAATGTACCACCGCTCTTTCCTTATATGTATTCACGTATACAAAAACAAACATGTTTCCTTTTGCATGTCGAGCTAGTGATGAGAGACCTAAACATTCAGTCGGTCTTCCCAAACAGGTACGTCGAGTATATATACCCATACAGCATTGACTCTAAAATTGATAGCTTAGAGTACGGCTCGAAAAAACACCAACGATACACATTATCACCGTATAAGCGTAACGGGTAAACTGTATATATATATATATATATACTCGTAACAGCGCGCATTCCAATTTTTTCGTAACAAATCGCGAGCTGTCGGCGAACGTCATGCAGCCGCGGGGGAATTTATTAACGTCAGGGCCGTGTAGTATACGGTACACGGCGCACACGAGCACCTCCTCAAAAGTATTACAAATTATACTGTGGTGGGTTTTGTTTTCGTGAATAAAAAACCGATAAATCTGCTGACGATGATGCCGCGAATGTATATATACATATATGCGTAATCAACCGGCGAGAGAGCCCAACAATGCAACAACAATAACAAGCTGCAGAGATCACTTATATACATGTAGCTCTCGTGTTTACGCGCAGTGCAGGTTGTGTGTGCGTAATGTATGATGTTATGCTTGGAACCCATCCAGATTGTTACGGACGTCGGCAGCAGACCGGCAATCTCTAATAATATAGTAGCCCCCGTATACCAATACATACATAGATACGTAGTTGCATTGGCATCATCTCGAGATTGGCGCGTCATTTTTCAAAGCGGCCCACACGACACACGCGTGCACACGCGGACAACTCGAGTGCAGTAATCCATTAGTATTCCAAGCTCGAATGCTGTTGTGCGTCTGTCGACTGCGTGTCTTTTATTTTACGCTCGTGTTATTGCGCGCGAGTCTCCGCTCCAATCCCATCTGGTACACGTTTGCGTAATATAATGTGCTCTACGCGTGTTGTACCTATATATGCTGTCAACATGTGCTCCGACTAGCCGAACTCGGCGGGACAAATCTATTTGAGATTTGCGCCTCTGCAAATGCGAGATTTATCCCTTCTCGCGTGGGCACTGCATTTCTGTTTATTGCGCGTTTCCGTTAACTATAAGTGTATATTTTTGTATCCAGTGGCATATCACCTTCACTTTTCGGGAGAGTCGAGACTTTGGCATCTTCAAAACCCGAGTCTGGATTGTTATTGTCGCGTGTGGGCTTCGTGAGGGGGGGGGGGGAGAAAATATTTTCGACTCGCGAGTTTATGCGGCATCTATATTTATATGGTCTCTGCATGCATACAATATGCTGAGTTGATTGTTCTTTTTTTTCACGCTGACTTGCGTAACTCTTTTTTTTTTTCCTGCCTCTCTTCGCGTGCAATACGATAAATGTATGTCGCTGCCCGGCATCGTAATATTGTTTTTTACGGGCGAGCTGTTGATGTTTTTTTAATTCGACCAATCATAACTTCGATCGACGCCCGATAGCGAGAAAAAAAATTTTTGCACTCCCAAGGAGCTTTTGCAGCGGACGAAAAGCCGATCGTTACGACGCCGCTTTGCAAAAGTAACTTTTTTTACTCCACGATATTTTTTTCAACCAAACAGCAGATTTAACATCGTTTTTCACAATGAAATATCCCACGCGTGTCTCGAAGCTCACGCGTTAGGCAAGAAGCCCTGCAAGCTCGGCACGCGAGTCGTCACACATATAACACATACGTACTTCACGCGCAAGGAAATGTACCCTTCTTCGGTGACACCACAACTCTACGTGTCTGTCTCTCCGGGCCATGCGTATCTATATTATATATGTATACTTGTTATACACATACAAACTCGCTCGCTGCGGACCGTGAAACTCGCGTAAAGTTATAGGCTCCTGCAGTCGGCTTCGCTCCGCTCGGCAGCGTGTTTACGCAGACTACGCGAGACTAATGAAATTACGACGACAGGACATGTACGCATACAGCAAGCGAGACTGTCAGGTGTCTTCGAGAAGAAGGGAGCGCATTTTGCGTGCACGCAGATCACTTGTACATATATATATATAGGTACATAACGTAAATGCGCTGCCGGTGCAATCGAAATCGTCGCGAGTAATTTACGAGGTCGCATCAGAGAGAGGTGCGTCCTCCGCTCCTATACATAAAATACTCATAAATCAGGAGAAGAAGAAGGAGGTTGTCTAAGGGCGCGTGGGGCACAAAGTGAAGAGCCGCCGGGGCGCTCGTTATGCACGGCCTTTCCCTTAAATGAAAATCAAATTCAGATCTTCGGGATGAATTTTGCCGCCTCTCGGGAAGATATTGTATAAGTATACGTATATATACATATAGAGTCGAGGAGGGGGAAAAGTGGGTCGAGGCGCGCTTTCGCTTGACAAATTGCGCTGCACTTGAGTCCTCGTTTTCGTGCGTTAAGAACTAAAAGCGGCTCCTGTTTCCTCCTCCTCTTTTTTAAGCTTCCGATGCTATATACGTCGACTCAAGGGCGCGTACCTTTTTTTCTTCCTTTCCCGGAGCTCTTGCAGAAAAAGGCCAAAATGATAAAAATCTGCTCGGTTAATCGCACGAGCTCATGATACACACATAGCGCGCGCGTGTATACACGAGAGAGCAACAAGTGGGCTCGGACCGGACGCTCATGGCTACACGTCGAGTGGGTGGGTGTTTGTGTACGCGCGATGTGCCAAAAAAGCGGCGTGGTAGAGGTGCACCCGCAGCTTCCGAGCGTTACCGTCAACTTCCGCTCGGGGTGGGGGGGGGGGAGTGCGCTGAAGACTCGGAAATAGAACTCGAGTGCGGGGGAGAGCGGTGACGCGAGCGAAGAATTTTGCCACACTCCCGTCTGTCCGGAGTTTATGTGTAGGTATACGTGGGCGTGGGGGCTTCTATATACACTCGGATTGTATCGCGAGAGCGCGAAAATTGCTTTCGAGCTTTCGATAACATCCGCGAGCGCGAGGCGTCGTCGTCACGGGATTGATATTGATGGACTGTTCCTCCGTTATATATACGTGGTAATTGACAAAAGAGGGTTGCATTGAGACGATTAAGATGTTTGATTCTCGGTGCCATTTTGTGCCGATTAATTTGAACAAATAGACACTCGAGGCTCAAGCTACCGGAATAACTTGGTTATCATCGACGGAAAGAGTAAGAGAGAGAGAGAGAGAGAGAAAGAAAAATAGGCACGCGCGTCGTTTCGACCTCGAGACTATTGCCGATGGCGCCGCTCGAAAAGGACGTTTTTAGCACCGCGCAAACCACAGCCCACTCCCGCGCATCTATATACTCTCCGTTTTTTTTTCTCTCTCTCTCTCTCTCTCTCTTTCTCTTTATTACACAGGCCAACAGCCGTTTGACGTGTAAACGTGTTAATAAGTACACAGGCATCGGCGAGGTCCCCGAGCATAGGGACAACCGATGAGTGACGCGTGTGTACATATATATATATATATCTATATGCGGGCAAGGAGGTTTCCCCAAAGGGAGGACGTGAAATTTAAATGGAGCCAGCGGGCGTTTTAACGAGCCGGAATTGAAGTTAGCGCAGTCACGGGGTACATACACAGCAGCCGCGGTGAAATTTCTCCAGTCGCGACGTATCATATATATATATTTGCCGCTGGTGCAACGACGCCCCCGCCGCTTGTACACATACCTATATATATACTCTCTGTATCACGAACTCTCTCTTTCTCATGATTTGTATCGCGCGCCTTTTGTTTAGACGGAGTGCACGGGGTCCGATGATATCTCTCCTCCTCCTGCTGGCTACTACCGTAACTTGCTCCTTGGGCGATGAGCTATTGTGCCGTGTGTATATACTATACACTCCTCCTGGCCGTGTTGTCGTGACGAGATCGCGAGAGCGTCTTTTTGTCCCGCAGCGACGACTCCTCGGATATAATGCCACGGGGTTACATTACTCTCCATCTCCGCGACCTGCCCCTTTACGTTCACTCGCTAACTCTCCTACTCCTGCTGATGTTCGCTTTAGTTTATTAAGCGGAAAGCTGGGCTATACGTGTATTAACTATGATATGTATATATGTATGTACAGCCCTTCCGGTACAGGGGACTTTGAACACCGAGTCACGACTACTGCGTTAATAATACGGGTATACCCATACGTACATCACCCACTTGATGTATGGCGGTATAATGAATCCTTTGGCTATATACGATCGGTGCATCGTTATATATTAATGTTACATCGGGTGTATATCCACAATGTGATCGAACAATATCTCTCGACGAATCATCAAAACGTCTAAAATGACATCATTACTCGTCATTACTCGTAATACGAAACACTTGAAAAGTTACGTAGCTTCAAAAGTCGCCTTCCTAACTATACGGAATATCAAATATGTTTATGTACAGTATATAATTATGATGCCTGTCGCGGGCGGCGAAACTTTCAAACTCTCGTATAATCATCCCAGTAAAATATATATGTACAATAAGTACCTCGGGCCTTTGCGATATTCGCCACATAATTTTCCAAAGGAACAACATCTCCTTATTCCCTTAATCCCTCCGTGCAGCGTAAATCAAACATCAATTTGCTCGTGTATTATAATACTCTGTGTTTTATTGTTGTTACACTACTGTATACGGATAAAAATGCGATTCGAGTCAGCGTAACAATAGTAAGTATACAACGGGTGGCCCATTATTCCTCTCGTAATACGTGAATACTTCACGGGCAGATAAGATAATTATACCTATAGATATATGGTTGTATTAACAACGGCTCCAGGACAGCGGGATCGCGTACAAGCGGAAGCTGCTGAGTTACCTTTTTTTTTTTTTTTTTTTTTTTCCTATAAATATTAGGTATAACTTACACTCGCAGTAGTCCCGAGAACTTTTAATCCCGCGAACTCGTTGCACCTGAAACTTCGACGCCGTATTGTGTGTGCGTGGATACACGTAAGTACTCTCTGAGCACATGACCCTTTTTTTTTTTTTTTTTCCAATATCTCTCTTTGTATCTTCAATGTGTACAATCATAGGTTTTACATCATGATCCGTTTACTGTTAATCTCTGATACGTTAAATATTTATTATACAATCGACGATTTTTACCACACTGTACCCCTGCATGAATGATTCTGTATTGAGAGCAACTTTTATATGTCAATAAGTTTTTATGCGATCTTTTATATTGCCTCAAATTTTACATACCTTTGTTCAATTATTTACCATTGATTTGTATCACATTGTAAATTTTTTACTGGCCACATAGGGTTTGACCCCATGGCCCAATAAACTAATCTAATCTAATCTAATCTGCGCGCAATCTCCCGCTGATAAGGTCCCGACGGCTTTTTCTCTCTCTCTCTCTCTCTTGTAAAAGACGTACTATGTATTCCGCGAGCGAACCGGTGTTCCCACACCATGTGTATATACCTATGTATAAATGGTGTCCACTTTTATTTTTCTTCCACCATAAGTATAAGTATAATAGTATCGCGCTGCTGCTCGTTTTTTCAGAGTAAGGGTTGGATACACGTATACACACGCCTCCAAGTATCGAGAGCTACTTGCTCGCCGAGGAGTATCATATGGGCTTTTAATCGGCCCGTAACACAAGAAGTTGCCTTATCGCCCGGAGTCGTGTGTTGACGATGGGTAATTCAATATATATATATAAATATCCGTGCGCGTATACTCGGGTTATGCGCGACTAAATTTCCATCGTCCAGACGGTTTACGTAATTTATAATGCGCCGAATAAGCTAGTTCGCCGTCATACGCGACTATATAATGAATAATCGGCGAGCGCGGTTGAGCCGCATTTTTGGCGAGGTGGCTTTATTTTTTCTTGTGACGAAATCTTGAATACGTGTCCCGCGATATGTTGGGACCGGGTCTCTTTTTTTTTTTTTTTTCGTTGTTGGGAGCTTGTAAAAGCATTTTTCGTACCATACTTTGGTGTTCTTAATTGCAGTTGAAAAGTTTCCTCTTCGGTGTCGGCGATCAAAGCTGACGCTTGAAAAAATAAGGGAGAGTGTAACAATTACAAAACATGTACATAAGAAAAACCAAAAGTGTGAATGAATTGGCAAACATATGGATACACCATGCACACAGATAAAACGATAGCCGCTGTTGAATATACATGTTGTATACACTCGTTGCACAACAATGTTCGAGCGCCATCGAGACCCACTCCACGTACAGGTACGTCGCGTAATCGACAACCCGGTGAGTGTGTTGTAGAGTCGCTGAAAAAAAAAAAAAAAAAAAAAAAGCCTGCAAACACCTCTCGAAACCTCTTTGACCCGCTTAGAGAGCTGAAAATTAATGACCATTCAACACTCGGGCATCAAAAGAACCTCGATGAGCGTTCGCTTCCATTAGCGCGTGCACCCCTTCGATAATCCCACCACTGCACGTATACTCACAATTTTTATCCATTCCCGCGACGACAGTACTTTACAGTCGAAAAGTCACCAGCTCTCCCTCGCAATTAAGCGGCACCGGTCCATCGGAGCCTTTTGTCGTGCAAACGATCCGCTGACAAAAAAAAAACGGGCCAATGGGAGTACATATATGGGTATTTGCGTAACATTCGCTCCTTTGCAAACAGAGACGCGAGTTAGCCGAACTCGTGCACTTGTGTGTGTGTGTGTGTGTGTGTGTGTGTATGTGTGTGCAAACCAAAAGCCACAGCGAGCGATGGATGGGATAATATTTGCTCGCGGCTTGATGCCCCGACGTGGGACCGAGTCCCAAAAGAAACCCATACGGCACTCCTCGTTCGGGAAAACCCGTGATTTCTCGCGCATTTTTACCGCCCTCGGGCGTTTGGATAATCGTATATACACGTGTTATACATGAGAAATTAAACACATGTACACGTTGCACCTCTCGAGAGGGAGGGAGGGGGATCGAGTTTCGAGTTCGCGAAACTTTGGCTGAGAGAAAAGAGGGCCGATCGTCGGGACTTGATAAATGAGAAAAGTATACTCGGCAAAGTGCGATATTTCATGCGCACGTGTTGTCGTGTCGAAATTTCCCTCCTCTCCCTCTCCCTCCCTCGTTTATGTGTGTACGGGTACTCGCACTTTCCGTGATTTTATTTAAATACACGTGAGATTCAATTACCAAGGGTGGAGGGGTGAGGAGACGGAGCGAGCAAAACTTTTTCAACGAAATACCAATTTCTCACGCGGCTGATGTGTGTTTTGCGAACTTGCGTCTCTTATCGTGGGCTTTACAAGGAGTCCACAGGTTCGGGCGATCGGCATTACTTTTGATCAGACGTGTTGAAGGACGGGCCAACTAATGCAATAATTTTTTTTTTATTTTTCTGTTCCAGCAGACAGCGGCCTGAGGCATCGACTCGGCGCGGAGCAAAGGTGGGACGACTGAAGAGCGTAATTTTTCGTTCACTCGGAGGAGCGAGGGAAAGAGGGACGAAGGTGAGGTAACAGAGACAACGCGATCGAGGGGCGGTGTAATAATTATACAGTGGGGTGGTGATGGTGAACGAAAAGTATCGCGTGCAGTGTGTGTTGTAATTATATACCTGTACAAGGGGTGGGTACGTGTGGGTATTATATGTAAAACACAGTGTGCCATGACTGCAGTTCGTCGAGTGTCCCAGTGACATCGTCAAAGACGGCCGGACACAATATTTACAGTAAATTACAAAAGCACGCGCTCCGGAGACTCCCGTGTATAATGTGAAGTGCCTCCACGAACTTGCGTGTACACAACTGCTGTTCGACAACAAAGCCAAGAATCCAAGAGCACCTGCAGCCCACCGGAAGAATCCATCAACGATGGCGGCCAACGGTGCGTTACCGCTCGTCATTGTCCTGCTCTTCTGTTATCTCGGTGAGTCCGCGCCACTTGTGCACAATTTTTATATTTTTTTCCCCCACCCCCCAAGAGCTGGCATTTCGGTACCTTGTGCAACGAGGGCACTTGCGTCTTCGTACCTATATTTACTTGCGGATGTTAAGTGTGGGAGAGAGAGAGAAAAAAAGAGGCGTGGGCTTCGTTAACGAGCGCGAAAGTGCTTGCGCCGAGGCGTCTAATTCACGCTCGGAAAATCTTTGACTTTGCGCGTGGACGCTCTCATCCGTACACACGCGCTTCTCGGTCTGGCTCGAGAAAAGTGCGTCTTTCGTTGAGGAAAAGTGAGTTTGTCAAAAAAGCCACTAGGAAAAGTTCGCACCACCAAACGCGCTCCCATAGGGTATATACACTGCGCAAACATTAATTAAACTTGGGATTTATTTTACACAAGCCAACGACGACGCGCTCGTCGGCGCCTTTGCGTGCGAGTTGCCGAATTTTCGATGATGGATTTCTCCACCGGCGTGTATCACCTTGGGGAGAAAAAAAAATATATGTATATATACACGTTTGAAAGGCCGTCACCGGCCCAGCGGGACTCAAAATGAAAAATCGCGACCGACGTTATAACGCGCAGTATCCTCCGTCGAGTCCCGCGAGCCAGTGGTCACGCGGCAATCGCCAAATTTCGTGGCATTAAATTCCCCCGACGGAACGAAAGGACACACGTACACGCGCGCGAAACTCACCACGGAGAGCTCCGAAAGGTATCATACAGGACTGCACTCTCTCAATGACCAGCAACCGTATAATATGATCACAAATTACGAGAGTATGGTATACGTATACGTTATCCAGTCGGACGGCAAAAATTAAAACCCCGTCATTTGCAGTCTGATAATAGTGTATGCAGCGCGTATCTCCTATGTAATAAAAAAAAAAAAAAAAAAGATATAGGGAGGTACATATATAGGTGCATGCACTGGCACACCGAAGCGTTATATTCATTTAAGGACCTCCGGCTGGTTGGGCCGACAGCTCAAACTGTCCGCTGTCACGCGAGGAGGAGAGGGAGGAGAAAAAGAGAGCTGCAGCAAGTTTCGTGGCCCCCGAAGGAAGAGGGAGCCCTCCAGTGCACTCGAGTTGCCGCTGCTCCCTGACCCACTTGTCTTTCGCTTAGAATCGATCTGATCCACTGCTGCGGTTAATTAACGGGTATAGCCGGTGCGCCTAACCGGTTTTCGGATGTGAGAGAGAACAGTGCGGTGCAGCTCTGGACCACCCCTCCCCCCTTTCCCTTTTCTACTTCAATGTCGGGGCAATCGAGTTACCCGACACTTATTGCGCGCATAACTTACCGGCCCGTGCTCCGTTGATGGTGTTGCAGCGAAGCCCAGGAGCTACTCCGCTTCTCTCCCGTAAATTGTGCCTCTCTACGTATTACTATATGATCCATGTACATACGGGTCTTCTTGAGTGAATTCCGCTAGAACCCGTGGCTTACTTTCCTCTCCACGGCTCCAAATGTCAGTGCAGAACGCTTCTACCGAAGGAGGGAAAAAAACCCGCGAGAAAGCCACCGCAGCGATTGATCGACACCAGCGGCGTCTCTTCACTTCTACTCCGGTCATTTTTCATTTCACCCCACACATCCCTCCATATATATATATATATACGTGATAATTGCCTCTCCTTTTATTCTCCTCCTCCTTCTTTTTTCGATAAATTTTACAGACCGGCAGCACCTTGAGAAACTCCTGCGACGAGCAATGCTTTTTTATTCAACTATTCTTCCCCGGCTATGTCCTGCGCTTTTCTCTCCCGAAAAATTTACCAAGGCGAATATTATTCAACCGCCGCTGGCGGAGAGAGTGTATACTTATCTGGGTCGGTCGCCCAGGCTTTTTCTTCCCTCGGCTGTCTGGTCGCTCTCGTCACGTTGGAGCACCCGTTCGTCCTCCGCTGCTCGGCTGAAAAACCCGACGATGGGGCCCCGGCGGTGGTGGAAATATCGCGCGATATCCATCTCGGCGCGGGGCGAAAACAATCGTCCCCGCGGGGGGAGAGAAGGGCCGCCCGACGATTTGGCCGCAATGAAAAATCGCTCTCTCGGCTGCACCGGAAAATCTCTTAGCGCTCGCGCGCGCGGCTGATCATTTATCAAGCCCCCGCACACCTGCACGGGATACACATCCGTGCTGCAATTTTTTTTCCACTCGCGAGGCTTTGAGGATTTGTCCTCGATAAGGCCTCCTCCTCCTCTTCCCCCCCCTTTTTTTTTCGTTCTCGCTCGATCGTTATGTCGATTTTCTTCCTATAGTGACGTTAATTTTTCACGCGGGTCGCCATGAAAGAGGATATAGCTACGGGGATCATCCGAAAACCAGCTGTTATATCCCCCCTCCCCCGTCGAGTTGTGCACGCGGTGTTTATTCACCTTGGAGCAAGGCTCCGCGATGACGAGGTCGACAGGCCTCCATTAGCTTCGAATTTACGTCCGTATGGGTATGTGCACATTCGATTTTTACCCCTCCGAAGTTGCCAGTATGCAAGGAGAACCGCTCCTTTTTCTGTGATCCCTGGTGCACATGCGGTTGTCCCCTTGGATTAAAATTGAGCTCAAAACGTAGGTGCTCGACTATGGTGGAATTTCGGTTTCGACAGTACTGTTCGCATCGTGAGATTTATCACGTCCAAAAGTATATAGAGTCGCCGCCTGTATTTCTGGGGCCTGAAACAAATCAACACTAATTTCATCTGTTTGTCGGCGTCGAGCGTTTACTTATCGAGTTACACGATGGCTCACTTGGTCTGCCAATCCGACGCTCGTGAGAACGATTTATGCGAACACAACTCGTGTCCGACTCTATTGCAATCTTACTTCTATTTTTACTCATGAATGCTAATTAATATAATCGGTGCAAAGTACAATGCCCAAGGTCCGATATATTTCGAGCAGTGGTGGTAGCGGGGCTGCTCTAATTTCTTTTATACGGACAACATACCAAAAGTTCCCGCGCGACTGACTCGATTGTCTTTCTGCGAAGGAGATGGCGATGGTGATGATAATAAGAGAAGAGGAGGAGCGGATGGCTGGACGAATATCATAGATCGTCGAATCATTTGTTTGGCCAGACAACGACGGCGAGGACTCTGCTGCCTTTCTTTCCCTCCTCCGTAGCTCTTGGTACATATACCTCTTGCGCAATACTCGTGAAAGTTCCCGGGGACTGAAATTCAAGTGTGTAGCCTTGCATGTATATATATATATATATATGTACGTACTCGTCTTTGTGCACATCCTTGCTATTTTTCTCCTTATGTAGGTATTGTGCACGAAGGTGGCCCTTTTTTGTAAAATCCAACTCTTGGATTTGTTATACTGGTCAATGGGGGACATTTTGGCTTTTTATTTTTAAATTTTATTTCGAGAAAGAGAAAAAAAACCAGCACAACAAATATCCATGTTTTTTCACGGTGCAAATATTGTGTTTTATCACCTGCTGGCTGGCTGGCAGGTGACAACAACTTTACTTGCAAATCCAAAGCTTTTAACGAAAAAAAAAAGAAAAAGAAAAAAAATTGTTTGTCAATTAACGCGCTGTGCGATTTCGTGATTCAACAGGAAACGAAAAAAGCTTGCGATGACAAAAATCGGCAGTCACCGTAACAGTACTCGGCGGCAGTTATACTTTTGTGCAATTCACCTAACAACAAGTGAAAAGCAACTAAAACAATAAATCGCGGTCTCTCGAGGAGACGGACTATACGGTGCGCGTATCAAAACCATCCTCCTTCTCGCTCACGTTGAGCTAAATTATGAACTATTCAACGCAAAGAAAAACCAGCGGAGGAGAGAGAAGCGCCCATAATTTTGCGCCCGTGATAAGAGGAGCCATTGTTTCCGCCGAGTGTCGGGGCCCTCACGGCACCCAATTATGACAGACCGTCTCTCTCTCTCCCGGCCAACCAAGTAATATATTCACTTGGCACCGTGTACCAAACTCAGCACACCGCACTGCTGCGGCCACTTTTGCATAAACTATAGTGCGCTCCGCTGCAGGGCCATATTAATTGATGATAAATAGTCTCCCCCCTTCGTTGCCGTTATTTGATTCCCACCACCGCGGGGATTAAAGTACACACGTACCATATCTGTTTTATATTGGGTGCGTGGAGGGTCCGGTTTTTATCGCGCGGGTGTACAATTCAAGCTACTACGTGTATATACCGCGATACTTATAATATTGTACCGATAAGACAAGTATACACGCGAGATAATGCGTACGTTTTTTTTTAAATGTTGTTTCTTCAACAACACCACCATGCACGAGGGTTCCGTTATAACGCATCCTATATGCGTATTATATACGTATACAATATATATCTGCCTGATGTATAAATTTGTCGCTCCTATCTGCGCGCGCGCGGAATATCGCGGTTGGCGGTGTGTGTGTGTGTGTGATATAAACACTCTGCCTCCCCCTGCTAAGTGTGCTATTAATTTTCAAACCCCCTCGCGGGAATCGTGGGGAAGATTAGGCTTTTTTTTTTTTTTTTTTTTTTTTTTTCGCGGAATACCTTTTAAAGGCTTATGCGAATGCTCGTAGTGTTCCACAGCTGTTGTTATCTCAGCTCAAAAATTGTACACGTTACAAGTTGAAGCTAATGTTAATTTCGTTGAGCTGTTGCAGCGTATAAAGTTGTTTCGGGGTGTTTAGGCACATATATTTGGCAACCAAGAGATAAACAATTTAAAACGACAGTATTATTATTGTTTAGGATGGTTACCTATGCAAGACTGATGCAACAATTTACTGAGACGTATGCATATATGCATATTTGTACACTGAACAGCGTTAGATCGGACGTGCGAGTGCACAAATTGACATAATTGCTCGCGAGAGAACTCAAATGTGAACAGGTGATGCGTATATATGCAACGAATAGAGCAAGTCGCACATGTATACTATATACCTATATGCATACAGCATCGGCAAAGTAAGACGACACCGCACTGCTTCTTGACACGTCGCTCGCACTTAGGATTATTATTCGGGCGTTAATACTTAATAATTATATGGATATATCGGGCGTGTGCTGTTGTAACCCACATATCGTAATCACAATTGCACACAATTACTGCAAAGCCTTTCGACCGAAACATTTCAACCATATACTCGCTCGCTCTCGTCATCTTTCGTAAGAAACACTCGCTCTCATGTTTTTTGACGGGATAAAAAATTATAACGCGCCACAATTAGTTGGGCGAATCAACACCACGTGAATACACATATTGTTGACGTAACCGATGATGATGATGATTGAAATATTGCTCGAGAATTTCATCCATCAAGTTCGAGCTTTCGATGATCGGTCAGACGGAGGACAGCCATCGGCAGCTGATGGGGGACGACGGCTTATTATTAGCTCGATCAGCTCGACGAGTGTAACAATTGTACGGTTAATATACACGTGAATAATTGCTCGAACTCGGCGCCATACACGAATGGAATTCTCGGTACACGTAACATGTCCTTAATTGGCACGGAGCAAAAGTCGTCGATGGCTTCAAAAAAAAAAAAAAAAAAAAAGGTACACTTGAATTATCCGCGCACCATCGATAGCGCGTTCAAAAAAAGGGGGGGGGGGCAAAAAAGACACTGTATGAAGCTCGTTTGTTCCGGCAATACGGGATGAGCTCATCGGGGAGGAAACCCGCGCGAGACACCACCTCGTATACACATTTGCGTCAAAAGGCGTCTCTGGCTTTTGAAGCTCGCGCGCGTAAAATGAAAGAGATAATCCCCTCCTAATACCGCGGAACAGTCGAAAATTTCACCGTGTGTACATAGAATGTTTGACGAGTACCCACACGTGCTCGCTTTGAGGTATATAACACTGTAACTCGTACGTTGCCAGAGTACATGGTCGACAAAAAAACAAAAAAAAAAAAAAAAAAAAAAAAAAAAAAAAAAAAAAAAAAAAANAAAAAAAAAAAAAAAAAAAAAAAAAAAAAAAAAAAAAAAAGGGTAGAGCCTGCGATGAGATTGAAAATAGTTGTGCAGCTTCGCGAATAATTCCCGAGCGAGCGTTTAGCTGCATTAGTTGGCGGGGATAATCGTGGATAACCGAGGGATTACGCATAAGATGGATCAGCTTTGAACGAGGCCTTCCGAATAGTCGCTGCTGTTTTCCCTTGTCTCCTTTCAGGGTGTGTTTCTTCACTTGCTTTTATATTTATTATTATTTATCGCTCGTTCGTCCAAACAAAGTGACATGGCTGGTTCTTCGGACTCTCTTTGTGTACCTGTATTTTTTACAATCTTGCCTCGTTTGGAGCTACCGTATTTTACTTATCGTGCCTCTGATGATGTAAGACTCGAGCAACGAGAACAATCCTTTTCGCAAAAGCAGTACTATTGTTGTTACTCTTGTTTAATTTGAGAAGAAACTTCGAAGAAGCGAATTGCTTAAGGGTACATAATTGTGAAAATGTAATTCTTGGTAAGACATCATTGAACAAAAGAGCAGCTTGCAGTTCTATATACAGCTATACTATGTATAGACGGAGCTTGGAGCAATGATGGTGATGATGATGTTTTTTTTAATAAACAATAGCAGTTGAGCTTTTATTTCCATTAAAACTGAGAGAAATTTTTTCACAATATATGTATACGTACGGAACGAAAGGAAGAAAAAAAAATAATAATAAATAAATCGTGCATATTTCTTCCGACTCGTCGATTTTGGCAGCCGCTCTCTCGAAAATTCATTTGACGAATGGCGCACTCTCAGGTACTCCACCACGACTGCTCCATTTCTTGCCGGTTTTTATTTCGAAAATTAATTAACCCAATTTTCCCAGGTGCGCTGGCTCGATCGAGGAAAATCCAAACAATCCGATGAAATTAAATTTCCCCGCCGGAATCGCCGTTCCGTTCAATCGCCACCGAGAAGAGCCACCCCCATCCTTCTTCGGTCAAGACACGGTCAAATAATTGCCACCGGTAATTAAATCAGCTCTCGTAATATCATATCACCCTCGACGGTGCGCTCGACGCGATAAATCTAAATTCAATAGGAAGAGGAGAAAGGGTGGCGAGCTCGAATCCTCCTCCCGCCGGACTCAATTAGGATTATATTATGTACTGGGAGATCGGATGGGTGTCTTTACATCCACATATATGTATATAGACTCGGTGGTACAATTGCCGGTGGTTCTCACAAAATAGGGAGCAGAGACTCTTGTATAACAGACCCGGACATCATTATATACATATCGTACATAGTACGAACTTTCCACGGACTAGCGAAATACGAGCTCTCTCTCTCTCTCTGTTGATGGCGCGTAAATAGTCTTGTTCTGCTCGGCTGGTCATCGCAGATGAGCCTCAACCTCCTCCACGTGCTGTTATATCTTACTGCCGATACAGGTACAACCTCACAGTCCTTGTTCGGATTCATGACTGGATCTACGCGCATATACGTATATCTGCACGTGCACGCAGGTGTGTGTAGCGCTTTAGGGTTCTATCGGGCTGCCGAGCGAATCAATCGATACTTTGAAAATATAAATACCTATACGTGCTTTACTTTCAACCTCCATATGTTTTTTCTCTCCCTTTGTCCCATGTACATGTATATGTTGTAGCTTCGTCTTCGATCGACTCTTTTTCTATTCTTCCGTTATCTCGAGAGCAAAAAGTGACCCCAGCAACTATGTGTACATACATAGGTATATATAATATGGTACCTATACACCGGAGAAGAAGAATTCGATGAAATTTTCTGGAAATTGCTTTTTTCTTCTCGCTCCCGCGACCCGAACAGGGGAGGATTGCCTGAGATTGTTTTTTTTTTTTTTTTTTCTTTTTGTTCTCTGACTGTGTACGATCGTTTCACTCCGCTAATGATATCGAGGATGCTCTATTAGCCGGTAAGATTTGATTTCCTCTTCCTCCTTAACTCTATATATATTATAACCAATACATCGACAAAGCGTACATTACGTAATATACACATTTTCCTCTGTGTATATGCACACGGATTATTACCCCCGGCGGTGGGTCCACGATGTAGAATGTAGCGGGAGCGCGTAATCGCCCTCGCATTAACACGCG
Source organism: Copidosoma floridanum (assembly GCF_000648655.2). The sequence goes on from NW_019379674.1 coordinate 6,290,676, forward strand.
CCGAGTGAGCCACACGACCCTAAACGGGGGACTGTATGGTCAAAGTTTTGCGCTCTAATTGATAATCGGGTGATGGTTAACGAGATCTCGTTAGAGAGTAGCCGTTTCACGGGGTGATTTTCTCCCTCCCCCCCTCCCCATTTGTGGCGAGAGAAGGAAGAAAATTTATACGTATACATCTGTGCGCGGATGATGGCGCGGTCGTGGTTATTGTTTTTTTTCTCCTTCCTCTTTCCCTTGCCCAATTCTCGCTGTCAACGCGATCGTTTGGGGTATAAAAAAGGGTAGAGGTGCCTGTGATCTTTGCGCGCGCGCGTCTATTTTTTTCCCTCTCTCTCTCTTCTTTTTTCCTATATTTGCTCGGGAAAAATATTTACCCGCGATGTGTGTACACATAGGTGCGGATCTTTCGATTTCTCTCACGTCCCGATGTCTTTTGCTCCGCCTCGAGTTTCTCCGATGAGTATATATATATATACGGCGTCGTCCGGTGCTTGAGAGTCAATCCGAGCGTCTAACAAGCCGATATCCGTATATGTGCGTACCGTGCTATTGACTATCACTGTTTCATCCAAATAGCTTTTTTTTTTATTGATTCAACTGTACGCAGTCATTAATGAGAAATTAATCGACCGTCAAAACACGACCACCAACAATCGCCCAACAGGGCACGCATGTACCTCCTCCGTTCTCGGAACTTTTGGAAGCTTAAAGAAAAAGCCGATTCCTCGCGGTTGAAATCCGCAAAACCCCAACAACGAACCACACGACAATTATAGAGGAATCATCGGTGGGAGGGGGCAGTTCTCTAAGCCTAATTAAAATCGCTGGTATATAGTAAAAAGCCTCCGGTACTGCAGTTATCTTTCCGATGTATCCTTCGAGGGACCCAAGTCTCGATCTTCCGTGTAGAGAAGAAGAAGAAGAAAAGAAAAAGAAAAGAGCAATCCCAACCAACAGCTGCTTCTCCTCCTTCTCGATACAGCGTCGCTGACGTTGCCCCTTCCGCCCCCACCTCCCCCCACCCGTAATACCAATCTATTCTCGGCGCTGCGCTTTTTCAAAATGCAATAAAATCGCGCGCGATGAGATTTTGAAACTCTGTCTGCGTCGCACTCGATTTTCTTTTTTTCGCTCGAGAAAAAACCGGGAGCAGCCGTGAGCGCTCGTAAAAATATCGCTGGAATCTTGTTTACAGCTCGTCGCGTTTGCCCCGCGCCAAAGCTTTCTACTTACTCGCAAACGGTAACAACAATGGTCACGCTCTCGCAGCGCGGGTGTATCGCATGCGCATTTGACTCATTGCAGCTGTGGCGATTTTTTTCAATCTTTTTTTTTTTCCCGTCCCGTGTGTATTTTTACATGATCGGTAGCGCGTGCGTGTACTTGCCTTCGGCGACACTGATGCCGCGTGAAGCGAAATTTCTTGCTCAATTTGAGCGTGTATACGACGTAATGGCATTTTAGCGTATAGCTGCTCTGGATTCATATACACGCGGGGGGTCGGGGGCGTGCGTGTAATGAGCCTCACTCGAATGTTTGATGTAAATTGAAATTCAAACAGGAAGCTCTAATTGTCATAGCCGTGTAAACAGGAGCAGCGACGCGGGCGACATATGTATGGGTATACTCCCCTTGCACTATATATTATATGTACACAGCCGGCTTGTAATTATACGTGCTCGTGCGCCTGTACGAGTACACTTACACGCTGCGAGTTCTTTGAATATGCGTTTTGTTGTTTTGCTTGTGTAGTACAACAATGTAGCGCGCGATTGCGTTGCTGCTTATAGTAGCATACACAATACGAGGTACAACTATTGTGCACGTAAGACGCTGGTTGTCAAGTTTGCAATGGGTTATTTTTGGTATTTTCGAAAAATACTCTGCACTGGCATTTTCAAAGTCAAAGAAACACACATTCGCGCGTTAGTTTGCTCGCCCGGCTTCAGTTTCGCTCAACCTTTTTTTTGTTCCAATGTCACAACGAGCAAATGAAACATTCTTCGAGCACCTACATGTGTACCAACACAAAAGAGAAAAGGATTTTTTGCAAAGCTAATAAAGCCGTGCGTACAAGTATATAGATATATACATTTAGGTGTGTCGGTAAACGCAAGCATCTCCGTCACGCGCGTATACCTACTCTTCTCTCGTGCAAACTTGGCGTTATCGGTGTATTACAACGCGCGTAGGTATACAGTATCGCTCTCTCATAAATTTTTACGAGACGCTCTCGAGTACATACAGCCAAAATCGCTCTCGGGAGAGCGCCGGTATTTTTACGATTTCGACATTCCTCGCATCCTACCAACCGCACCGAGAGAGAAACGTAATACATCCCAAGATAAACAAACCTTGGACTTGACTCGTATACATTATATATACATACACATCGGGCGAACTTTCGACTTTGCGACGTCTCCCAAACATCTGCGTACGTCATTCTCCCTCACCCACACTCTCCCGGCAAAGTTTGCTTAAAAATTCGTTCCACGAGTCTCCTCGTTGTATACACACAAGTACGACCAAAACGTACGAGAGTAGGGACCGGCAACTGCCTAAACTCGAGAGTCGTAACGGATACCGCAGCACTACAGAACCAAGAGGATGTTACGAGGATGGGGTTACACCGCCGCCCGTCTGCGGAGTTTGACGACAGTGCACCCGAAACTCCCGTCCACGTCATCTTTGTTGCAGTGCAGGCTATTGGGAAAAAGTCGCATCAACGCGGGGATACGGAAAAACCGGAGTAATCGCTCGTGAATTTACAATCTTCCGGCTGCTGCTGACGACTTTCCCCCCCCCCCTCCCCCCATTCCCATATTTGCATCGTCAGCAGCTAATCTTTCCGTCGCTCTTATTGCGTTTATCGCTCCATGACCTCGTGATCTGGAGTTTCTCCTCCTCTTTTTCGATGAAATTGGGCCTACGTCTCTTCTACGGGGGAGGCTGAGCGTTAACCCGCACCAAGAGCGAAGCGATCGATTTTATACTTCCCTCCTCCAACTTGTACTCGTGATGTGCTCTTTTTACTCGTAAAGGGAGCCTTTGTCAGGCGCCGGGAACCGCTTTGAGGACGAGCTCATCCGTACACGGAGCGAGGCATTTTTTATCCTCCCCCCCCTAACCACGTATAGTTATTCTTTTATCGGGTATACACGCTTATTCTTCGAAAGCGTATATATAGGGATAACAGCGCGATTAGTCGACCGATCGTCCTTTCGCGGTTACCAGTGCTTTCGACTATTCGAATCGTTTGCCTTCCGGATTATCTTTCTTTGTATGCTCAAGAGCCTTTTTTCCTTTCTTTCGTTAAACGTTGAAGGGATTCTTATCGCGTTTTTACAAATACGCCGAGCGCCGCTTCCTCGGCTCTTTGCTGAACTTTCTTTGCGAGGAAAGGAGGAACAAAAATTTATGTTAATAATCAACGTTTCACTCGAGCTAAAAACCTCGACTTTTGTCGCAAATTCCAATGCAGGAGGACCTCCTCGAAACTTATAACAATCATTCGTATTTTTTTCGACTCGAGAAAGTTCATTCACCCCCGCACGTATTATATTATTTCTCGTCACGATAATTTATGCGTGGAGTATTGGGTCTCGCCGCGAACTTTTTTTTAATAACCATCACACGAATACAATTACATCACAACCCCCCTCCCCCCAATGTCCACCCCGTTTCATTCAAACGATTTTCAAATTTAATCGCTTCGCCGCACGGGGGGTAAATCATGTAACCACTTTTTTTTTCTTGAATAGAGCCATCACCCGAGTCGAAGCAAATCCATCCATCATCGATCGAGCGGTGATCTCGGCACGTGCTGGTCGCTGGTAAATAATTCAGAGTCGGTCCGAATAAATGAAGCGATCACCAGCGGGGGCGCTGCCTCCCTTTGGCGTCGCTGGGGGAGAAAAAAAAACGCCATCCTCAGGTGCACTTCTTTGCGGGGCAAAGGTGCCGCGAGGCGAAGACAGGTGAAAAAAAAAAAAACGACGCATAGTCGTACCTGTACAAACACGTATCGGGTGGGCGTCAAATTTCTTCCTCCCCCGACCACTGCTGTTACACCCCTCCATTTGGGGGGTCCCTCCGCAAAAAGCTAGCGCGCGTTGTATGCAAACGAGGAGACGTTCTATAGATGACACGACAAAAACCCGCTCCTCGGATATCTGCGAGTTTTTTCCCCCCTTTTTTTTTCATCTCCCACTAGGGAGGGAACGGAAGAGAATAACAGCACTCGCGTTATATACGTGAAGGTGGAAAAAAGGAAGGAAAAGCGACGATGGCTGCTGGACGGGGGGAAAGAATAAGTCTTTTCTCTTGCTAGCGAAGAAAGGCTGTCGAGGCGGAATATCGCGGATAATATAAAGGGTATAATGACGCCCGCGGGCTAAATTAGCCGAGGAGAGAAGAAAGGAGTCTCGGGGAATATTGACCCAGTGAACGTACATCTATATGAACGTGCTCTCCTATCTCTGTGTGATGACGATAAAAAGAGTTTCCAAGCCTTGGGTAAATTTACGCTCTAGTATATACGTATCAATGCGTGCGTATACGCAAGGGAGTGGCGAGTTTACTCGGCTGATCCGATTAGTCGCCGCCAAAGGGTCCCCGCGGGCCGCGTGAAACTATCATGTTTTTTTTTTTTTCGTTATACTTGTCTCGAATTTTTCAAAAGTTTTAAGACGATGGGAAAAATAGAGCGGTGGTGGTATATGACGGTTGCTGCAACTTACTGCACGAAAAATTAACATAATGCGCAATAAAAATTCATGGGGATAAAGACCGCGCGTAATTCGCAAACACCGCAGTTTGCCGTTGCCCACGTACATACACTTATATTTTGTAATTTCAGCAACGGCCCTTCTTTGTTTTCTTCAAAAAGACCGTACAGCGCAAATCTTTATTAATTTTCGTTTTTACCCATTTAAAAGGAAACAAAAAAGGGACAAATCACCGAAACCAGCGTTATTGGAGGGGGTCGTCGAGTTAACGATTCGCGTAAAGCGTCTCGTCTGCTGTTCTCACGGACAAGTCCCTCGCGGCTTGCACACATGCGATATGGGTATACACAGCAGGACCCTGAATATACAACTAGTCGGTAAATCGTCCCCCTCCCGGGCGCGTTACATACGGGTCGCCGTTCGGTCATCCCTTTCAAGTTTCCCAAGCGATTTTCCGTCCTGCTGGACGTCAAGGTAAACTCGTCCCCCCCCACCCGTTTTTTTCTTTTTGCGTCATTCCCCGTCTTCCTCCTCCATTTCCCTCCGATTTCCTCTTCTCTTTATTCGCGAGTGGATTTCTCGAGAGGAGAGGAAAAAAAAGAAAAGAGGATCGAGGCACGATTTGCATGGGCGCGCGCCGATGGCCTCGGGGGCCCGAGCCATTGAGCGGTACCGGTAGCGTCGAGACACAATAATTATCGCAATAGCGCCTTTCCGCGCCTACATAGTCTACATGTACTCGTAGAAGGTTATACATGCGGAGTAAGTAAAAAAAAAAAAAAAAGAAAAAAAAGATCAGCGAGTCTTCTCTCTTTTTCTGTCTGTTCACGGTCTGCCGAAGGCAAAGCCGGCAATTAGCGGGATATCGATCACTCGATCGAGGCGTGCACCCATACAGCCGATCCTCTTATCCTCGGCCTTTTGGCTCCTTTTTTTCCCGGCGATGCTCGGGCTCTCTCGTTATTTTTCCCTCTTCTCGCGTGGGGTTTCCTCCCCCCCCCACGAAAGGATCTTTCTCGGTAAAATGCAAGTGCTCGCGAGCACAGTATTGTTGATCCCCTTTTTGTCGGGTAACGAGATCGTCAGGCAGTTTTGTCGCGAAAAGTAATAATTTATACCGGACAACCCGTGGTTTTTCTTTTTTTTTTTATACTTCAAAGAGGTCAAAAGGTTGAATTTTACCGTGTCAAAATGAATATAACATCATACAAAGGTTTAGTACAATTTTTATTTTGATGTATAGGCTTACTGTCATCGGGGAAATTATCGACACGTGCACATCAAGGTAGACGATAGCAAACGACGATATAGAAGCCGAGATACGTCGGAGATTGCTAAACTTTATCCGACGAACAAGTTTTTTATCGGCCCACAGTATGTGTTTCGAGTGCGTTTTATATATATTGTCCACTAAACGCTCGGATGATCAATAATACACTTTTTTTTTTTTTTTTTTTTACAAGTAATAAAGGTTTGTCTAATATAAGATGGTCTTAGTATCTGGCATGCACCCTAAGCCATCGTTTTTTTTTTTTTTTTTCTCAGAGCACGAGTGCTCGTTGAAATCTTATCCGATGATTGCGCGTGTTTTTATATATAAGATTCATTTACCAGATGATCGATAAACTAGATCACGAAACGTGAGCACAGCTATATATATATTATGTTTAAATATTCGTGCCTCGCTGATGTATACCGTAAATAAGATTCCTTCGTTATGCATCACTTCGAAGCTACGTCGATACGACAGGATGATCAAAGCGAAAACATAATTCGATACGCCACTCTCGCGCATGTGTCCAAACAATAAACTCGGTTCTCGGTATCGCCCACTCGCACGTACATATATATACGCCTTTTCATTCAACTCATTGCACACCTCTCATCCTCCGGCTCGCGATTGTTTGGTCTATAAACGATTCTGCCTCTTAACGAGCCCGAATTACTCTTCTCGGTAGGTGCATGTATGAGCTTCGATTGTTGCCGAGGCACTCTCTTCTTGTGTTCTCGCTTATGTTGTTCCACACCATCGTACATATACATGTATAGGTTCGTCGACCTCTCCACTACACGTATATACACACAGTCCATTGCGTATATGCCTAATCGTTTCTCCAAAGGAGCATCATCATCATTGTTACACTATGTAATTCGAAACAATTGACGTCTGCGAAGGGACATTGATTTCGTGTCAGATCTAGTTTTTTATCGTGTCCTCCCAAACGCATTTTGACGCCTCCTCCCTTATCTTCGGCGCATCACCGCGCAACGAGGGATGCCGTCATGTATAATATGTCCCTCGGAGCAACTTGTTGCCTCCATATACTTAATTAAGTGCCGCCTGCGGCATCGTATATATATGTAATGTACATACATCCAACGGAGCCTTGGCGACATTAACAAGAAAATCGCATTACACCCGGCGTCTGTGTGTCCCCTCGCTGTTGTTGCGTTCGCGTTGGCGAGGGAGAGCACCGCTCCACCAAGTGTATTACAAATCGCTTTGCATTATTCATAAATCGTGTGTATGGTAACCGGTACCCTCATCCCCATATACATTGTACATATATATATATATGATATACATATGCTCGGGAGGACGGTGAGCGCGCTTTTTACCGAAAGTCGATTGTGTCTCGAATTCAACGCCCTCCCCCCTTCCAACCGTTGACCCTCGCTTTGCTAGTAACGCAAAATAATGCAAAGCTCGCTCGGTTTGGAATCCATTGGCCCGACATCCTTTTTCTCTTCTACAGCCAACACTACTACACGTACGCGGATGTGCTACATGCGGGTGTGTGCTTATAAATGTAAATTTTTAATCAATTTTTGCACATATGTATATGTATATATTATACGGCACGCGAGTAAGTGACGGTGCCGTTTCGTTGCGAAATCTCGTGCATATTTGACCCACTTTGTACTCGGAGTAATTTTAAATGAGCGTTTAAAACCATCGGGGCCCAGCAGCCCGTTAAATAACGAGGCTTTTCAAGAATAATTATGTATTAATTATGTTTTTTTTTTTTTTTTTTCCAATAGATATTTACATTTTCATATTAAAATATAAATAACGAATCCAACCTCTGAAACGCTTTTCATAAACATTGCAGCGTAAAATCGCGTTTTAGTGCGGTAAAAGCCACTCTGGCGATTATTTCTTTCCCTCGTCCCGATGCTCGCTGGCGCGATAATTTTCGAGTCGTTACCACTACGCATGCGAATGTACCTGCATAATATGTAAGTATGTATAATATGACGTACCACGACCGACGTGGAAACCCACGGAACAAAAAGCAGGGGGGGCGGGAGGGGGTAAAGAGGAACACTCAACTCGCGCGGGTAGAGAGGTACATTATAGAAAAGGACCGCGCAGCCTCGCATGTCACTTTTAATGGGGGGGGGGAAGGGGTAGTATGCACTTGTAAAAGCCAAGTGGGCATATTTACGATGAGGAGGCAGGTTTTGTTTGACGTTGACGAAAATATATATACACGTGACGGGAGTGACGCGTATGTATTTATACGTGCGCACATATACGTACATCGCGATAAGTGCAAATAGACTTTGCACGCACATACCTGTACACCCGAGAGAGAGAGAGAGAGAGCCCCTTTCCCCTCGCGCGGCCTTCTTTCTCCGTCCCGCCTCTCGATGTGGATTCCGATTGTACTCGCGGGCGTAGGGTCACTCGATCGGCTATAAATAACCTCCCCCGAGGGGTGTATAATTTACCTGGTCCCGGCTGGAGGCAGCCGACTCTCTCTCTCTCTCGCAGCTGTACACCTATATAAGTGCAAGCGCACGCAAGGTAAAGTGGCAAAAAAAAAAAAAAAAAAAACTGCTTAAGATCTTCAGCGACCCAAATAGAGATGTATGTGTCGGATGTGCGATCGACTGATGACCCGAGCTCGCGCGTAAAATATTTAACGCGGAAATTACAGCGTCACCGCGCGATTCTTCATAACACGCATTCCTCCGATTTGCAAGTGTACATGAGGTGGAGTGCCGGGTATAACGCGCATTCACGACTGCACGCGGGTGGTGCATGGCGTTGAATTATTTGTGCCGGGGAGGAAGCATTCAACAGGAGCCGCTCTTTTTTTTTTTTTTTTTTTTGTTTCTTACCTTCATCGTTCGCAGCTTAATTCCACCTCTACCTCTCCATTACGTTCCCAACCGCGCATGCATTACTCTTCGCGCGCGCATTTCGTGCGTTTCTCCATTTGTTCCTTTATTTCCTCCCACCCCCTTTGTAGTTGCTCTGTTTTCAGTGCTCGTTTTTCCCCCCTTTTGGCTTTTTTTTCTTAAGCTTCTCTACTTTTAACCTTCCCTCCATTTCTCCGCATTTATCTCCCTTCCCTCTCGAGCAATTTATCTTTTATTCCGCACCGACTTGCCACTCGTATAGGCCCATGCAACTTCCCTTCGTTTTGTCTTACTTGAAAATTCCTCTTTTTCCACCCACGGCGCCAGTACAATCACTCAAAAATTACATACTTTTTTTATTATTATTATTATTATTACTATTTCATTTTACCATCTCTAGCGTAAGCAGAAAAAAAACGATGGCTCCGAATTCCAGGTCATATAAGCCCTTCCCTTAGGAATGCGCCGAAGCACGGTACTCTTTTTTTTTTTTAAATTTTCATTTTTCGCTCTTCGTCGAGCGTTGACGGCTATATTTTTGGCAGCTGCGCTTCTTTTTCATTTTCCAAGCCATTCACGAAGGGAAAAAAAATTAAAAAAAATAAAGTTACTTTCCCAAAAGTTGGACGCGATTTCGCGCATCGCGAAGAAAACGAACACGAGCGAGCGAATGAATTTGTAAAGCAAACTCGCAAAGTCGGCCGCCGGCAGAGGAAAGAAAATATTCGACATCGGCAGAGCCCAGCCGCGGATGTAATAAGTAGGGGTGTATAATCCCTCGGAGGGAAACTTTCGTCCATTACATTACGTATATGAGGAAATCCAATCCAAATCGACCATTTTACGTCACAAAAAAAAATTAAAATTTTTTTTGAGGCACACCTTTGCAATAAATTTTTTCTTGTTCTATGTACCCTCAAAAATAAGGGAAAAATAGTGTGCAAGAAATTCAGGCTTTGTGACATTGTTTTTCACGACTCTGAAGATTTTAATCATTGATTTTCGAAAAGAGTGCATGATTCCCCGGGACACAGGTACTCTCGCGTACTGTATAGACTACTTGACATGGGCTAATGGGGACTTAGATGTATATCTAAGGTAAATCGGGGGTGCTGAACACAATGAACATGGTTACAAATCGATATCTCGATTACTTTTCGAGATATCGATATAACGAGCAACATAATCTAAAAATTACGGGGCGAAAAAAAATTTTTTTTTTTTTTGAGGCACACCTTTGAACCAAATTTTTTCTTGCTGTATATACCTCCAGAAACAAGGAAAAAATTGTGTACAAGTACTTTGGGCTTTGTGACACAGTGTTTTTTATGGCTCCGAAGGGTATAATACTTGATATTTCAAAAATACTAAGTGAACATGATACGTGCGACTTGTACTGCGTTTTTAAAGCAGCTTGTCGTTTTTATACTATACCACGATAAGTTTCTTTTTTTGAGGAACCTGACTAGATTAAACAGGACTTAATTAACAAAAAGACGCTTGAATTTATCAAGTTTTCGGTTAAAACATAAAAAAAAAAAAATTACCAATTTTTTCAAGTTTGAATAAATATTACCATATAGTTTTAGATTAATTATTTATTATCTTATAATAACTCACATAACTTAACAGTAAGTATTGAAGTTATAATAAATTACTAGGGATTATAAATTGTGCATGAATTAGACATAGCAGTTATTTCATTATAATCTCGCTCACTTATTTTAAATATATTTTTTTTTGATATACGAATCGGCTCATCAATTTTGCACAGTACTTGTGTTGGAAATACAGTGTAAACGTCATTATTCTTTGGCCAACGAAAATTTTTTTTTGTTCTCTCTAAAAATCTAACAATTAATGCATTTTTATTAATTTTTTCAAGTTGACCAGGGTACCACTGGTCGTATATTACTACTACCCACTCTCCAACTTTGAAATTTTTTGTTGATTGAAACGGTGAAATATTCTTACTTTTAGCATCATTATTTACAATTTCTTTCGCATCATATGTAACTACACTATCAATCTTATAATGTTCGCAACCAGTATCTATATTACAATGAGAGCACGATAAATAATTGAATGACAAACTTTTACTGTTAGACTTGGACCACATAACTTGATGAACTTTTGAAGTTGCTGGAACTGGCTTTAAATCTTCGGGAACAAGACTATCAATCATTTTAATTTTTTCTTCATCGATACAAAATGAATTTATTTTGCTGCTAGAATTATTTATGCATTGTACCATATCATTTGCACATAAAATATCATGGCCAAAAGTAACATGTCTATCACACATTTCTTTAACAGTACCTCCAATCGCATCAGCTATACTTTTGCCATGACCAGCAGCTGTAAAATTCCATGTAGCGCTTGTTAGATTTAGTTTATTACAGAAAAAATGCAGTAGATAGAAATTAATTTTATTTTTGTACTGTGTCGATGGTCCATCGGATTGAAAATGGTATAGTATAAAAACGACAAGCTGCTTTAAAAACGCAGTACAAGTCGCACGTATCATGTTCACTTAGTATTTTTGAAATATCAAGTATTATACCCTTCGGAGCCATAAAAAACACTGTGTCACAAAGCCCAAAGTACTTGTACACAATTTTTTCCTTGTTTCTGGAGGTATATACAGCAAGAAAAAATTTGGTTCAAAGGTGTGCCTCAAAAAAAAAAAAAATTTTTTTTCGCCCCGTAATTTTTAGATTATGTTGCTCGTTATATCGATATCTCGAAAAGTAATCGAGATATCGATTTGTAACCATGTTCATTGTGTTCAGCACCCCCGATTTACCTTAGATATACATCTAAGTCCCCATTAGCCCATGTCAAGTAGTCTATACAGTACGCGAGAGTACCTGTGTCCCGGGGAATCATGCACTCTTTTCGAAAATCAATGATTAAAATCTTCAGAGTCGTGAAAAACAATGTCACAAAGCCTGAATTTCTTGCACACTATTTTTCCCTTATTTCTGAGGGTACATAGAACAAGAAAAAATTTATTGCAAAGGTGTGCCTCAAAAAAAATTTTAATTTTTTTTTGTGACGTAAAATGGTCGATTTGGATTGGATTTCCTCATATATACATGTATGGATGGAGGTAGTCGCGCGCGCGTGGCCGACGTCGGGTTTAATAAAATTGTGATGAACGGCGGGCCAGAAATCACGAGGGAGGCCCTCTGATAAACGACGACTCTTGATGAAGGGGTCGTGGTGCCCCGGGGTGGTACCTAATGCGGCGCACTCCGTCATACCCCGGCAAAGCTTCGGACACCCATGTGCGCGCGATCATCCTCCCGAGATCATGCGAGTTTATTCCCGTTACTTTGTCGATCAACGAATATACTCGACAATTTCTTTACCCATCACTATTATTGATGTAAAAAAAAAGGGGGGACAATTTTTCGCAATAACATCCCTCCACAATCTCGCATGTAGAAAAGGAGAAACTGCTCTCGGTCACGTACAATATACGAGCGCTCGAGTATCGACCTTCTCCTCGAAGGGGTTGGAGGAGGAGGAGGAGGAGGAGCCCCCGATGTAATTATCCTCGCGAATTCACGAGCTGACTTCCCGAACGGTTCTCGCGTGATTTACTCGGATTCGTCGCGCAGTGACGCCAAAGTCCGCAGAGAGAGAGAGAGAGAGAGCGAGTTCTGCATAGACCGTCGGACTCTGGTGCATGCACGGTAAGATGATAGTTCAAGAGGTATATGTATACACCATTACCACTTGGAAAGAGAAAGAGCGAGCTCGTGCGGGGTAATGTGTATGATATGTATACTTTCTGAAATTGCACAGCGGTGCGTGATGATGAGCGCTAAAAGAGAGGAGAGGGAAATCGATGCAACGTCGAGGAGTTTCTACTGTATGCTGATATAATATGCCCCCTTTGGTGCTCTCTCCTGTGTATTTTATCTGTCTGTGTGAATTGATTCTTCCCTTTTGGAGAGATAGTTGTGGGGTTGGTTTTTAAATTGAATGGTTTTATTTATTTATTTTTTTTTTTTAACAATGAAAATCTTTTAATTAAGCAAAATAAACGAATAAAGAGACATGTGATTAACGTTTTACAGGCGGGGCTGCGGTAATTCCATAATTGGGAGAATTTGCCTCACTTGATCAATCAGATGAACCCCTCTGGCCTATTTCTCCAAAGCTCATCACAATATACTTTTTATCCGATTAATTCAATGAATCCCCCTTTCCTCCCATCAATTCGTCAATTCAGTATATGGTGCACAACTGGAAATTCCTTTCGAAAAACAGTTTGTTTAAAAGCCTCGCAACGATTCGCGTGCGTAATTTATGCATAAAAAAAATATATTTACGACAAACAGTAACACATTAGTACAACCACTCACCGATTACACACGAATAATCTCACCTAGTGCACTTGGATCTAACGTGCTTACGGGCACATGCCGGGGAATTAAAATAAATCCCATCGTCGTCGTCGTCGCGTAGCGCGTGAGATTGATATTAAGCTCCTGCCTTCGCAAAAACATGTATCATATATGTTTGGCGTATAGTCCGCACACAACAACCTCACCGGCGGCAGGTGTATATACGTCAGTCCTTGGCTACTGCTGCGTTGTATAAGCGGATATACGGCGCATATTACGCAGAGGTTCCCGAGACGGAACTTTTTTTTTTTTTTTTTTTTTTCGGGCCGACGGCGTCAAACAGTAGCTGACGTCTCGCTCTCGCGGCGGACCGGTTTTGCACGCGTGCACGCTTGACGAGTGATGAGGGCCCCCGGCTTCTGTGCGAAGCACATCTTCTTTCCCAAGTGGTAATAAGTATGTACAGGAGCGATTGTGCCCCTGGAAATCGAGGCAGGATGTGTACAACGTGTATATATAGCGGTGGTGTCGTTGCGGAGGACGAGGACATAACTACCGTATATATATGGGTCACGTTTTTCACCGATCGATCAGCGAGAGGGAGGAAACGAGGACGTCGGAGGGACAGGAAATTAAAAGCAGAAGACGGATAAACAGCCTATATATAAGGACTCCTCTTCCCCCCTTTGCTTCAGCTTACTGGAATTAATGCCATTGTGCTCCTGCCAATTTTCGATTCGTTTGCGCGTCCTTGTTCGCCCCTTGGAACAACCGAGTCATCGCCGTCTCGGAAACGCGGAGAGTATAGTCGACGTGTTTTTTCAAAAGGATATGCTGATGTTTCCTGTGGATCTTTTTTTTTTTTTTTTTTTTTTCGTCCCGCTGATGTCATTTTTACGCACAAACGTTCTTCGTACCCTACATTATATATACACGCGCGGCTGGCCCGACTTTCGCCAATAACAAGAGAGAAGAGACGACTTACGATAATGGCTCTCTTTCTCTCTCGAGACGCTTCAGAAGTGAAAATAAGAGTCGTGTCTGGCTCTTTTTTACGATACCTGTAAGAAATAAAGAAAAAAGAAAAATCCATACCGTATACGAAAATAACGACGGTGCGGCTTTTAGCGACGAGAGAAACGTAATTATGAGAGGAGATCTTTTGAGTATCGGAGGGAGAAAGAGAGGAGGTTTTGGGACGATACGCGTGTATATGGGTACAACACGAGGGAAGGTATAAGGTATGGATTTTGGGGGCCAGGGGATACGTATATTCATATATACTTTGACACGCGTTTGTTTAGGAACCAGTTTGGCCGCAGATTTCTCTGGGCTCTCGGTTATTTTTTGACGAAACTCAATTTAAACTCGAGAGGAAGAACCCATGAACGGCCGTGCAAACAGACCGCAACATCATCATCATCATTTCTCTCTTTCGTTCTGCCCGTCTCTCCTTCCATAGACAATATTTTACAGGAGCAACTTTTTGAATTTTACACCGCCAACCGAACAAATACACACCATCACAGCAGGATAGGTCCATTGAAGTATGACCAAATTAAACGGACGGGAGTGCGCAGCAGCTGTGTAAATTTTTTACCCCTTTCAACTTCAAACGCGGTGTATCTACATTTCACAAAGGGTTTAATTGAAACACCGACACATTATACAGATGCAGTTGAGAGTTGGAGCTTTTTAATATAAAAATCCAATTTCGTATGATACGCTCCCAAAACCAGATCGATGGACGAACGGTTCGGAAAAAGAGGAGCGAATAACCGAGTCCGATCGACAGCAGAGAGACCGATCTCATCAGGGCTTTTTTATTTCTACGTCATTGCCAGTTGCATCGGCCCATCAAAGTCTGTGTGCGTGCAAGTATACGTGCTCAATCAATGACACGTCGGATACGCACACCGAAAGATTGCGCCGTGCGCGTAGTGTACGTGCACCTATATCCGAGCGATTGCAATATTTTGACGTGCGATCGATGTCGTCTGTACAAGTACAAACTGCGAAGGGGAAAAAAAAAAGTAAAGCAGGTGTACCCGCAGATACTGGAATTCGTTTTTGTTTAACGCCGAGACAAAAGTGTAATGCAAGAGGGGGTACACGAGCCGAGGATGTATACAAATCGGCGGGATTATTATTCATGCGGCGCGCGCTCTTGCTTTTTCGCGTCGCCGCTGCTCTCCTCGAGAAACGAGGGCAACTGTGTACATAATAGTATACATATAAGGTACCTGTATAGGTTTACCACCGATGTTATTGAATAATTTAAACTTTTCGCCAAAACGAGGAGGGAGCGCCAATCGACGCGTTTCGGATTTATAGGCCGTCGATGCAAATTCGAGCGTCTATATATACACGTGTAAGCTCCAGCCGTTAGTCGATCCCTTTTACTGTTATTGTAATTCCGTGAACGTCTCCTCCTGTACGGCGATGAAATCATTTTGCAATCGCTCGTACAGCTTTTCGTCGTCACCTCCATACCTCCCTCTTGTCGAATTTCAACACTAGAGGAATATACCTATACGCAAAAAGCGGTGTCGGAGTGGCTCGTCCTTTCGGTATTCGCTGAGCGGGAAACTTCTTAATTTCAAATTATCCCCTTCGAGGGAAAATTTCCTGCAGTGTCAGCTATCGTGGATTACTCTCTTTCTTTTTCCATCTCTTTCTTTGGGCCAAATTGCGAGGAATAATCAGCAGTCACTTGGGTGTTCGTAATGAGAGAAATCGAGACTCGGCCGGATTACCGGTCTTACCGCGGAGCTGTTATTTTGCAATTTTTAAAAGTGCATTTTTACATTGTTCACGTATAAGAGAAAAATACCTGTTTTTTGCTTGCAGATCATTTAAAAAAAAAAAAAAAAAATTCAAAACTCACTCTACTCCGGTTACCGCTTTTAAAAACCATTTCGATTTTGTCAATATTTGTTTGTCGTTTCGAAAATTTTTTTTTTTTTTTTTTTTTCCAATAGATATTTACATTTTCATATTAAAATATAAATAACGAATCCAACCTCTGAAACGCTTTTCATAAACATTGCAGCGTAAAATCGCGTTTTAGTGCGGTAAAAGCCACTCTGGCGATTATTTCTTTCCCTCGTCCCGATGCTCGCTGGCGCGATAATTTTCGAGTCGTTACCACTACGCATGCGAATGTACCTGCATAATATGTAAGTATGTATAATATGACGTACCACGACCGACGTGGAAACCCACGGAACAAAAAGCAGGGGGGGCGGGAGGGGGTAAAGAGGAACACTCAACTCGCGCGGGTAGAGAGGTACATTATAGAAAAGGACCGCGCAGCCTCGCATGTCACTTTTAATGGGGGGGGGGAAGGGGTAGTATGCACTTGTAAAAGCCAAGTGGGCATATTTACGATGAGGAGGCAGGTTTTGTTTGACGTTGACGAAAATATATATACACGTGACGGGAGTGACGCGTATGTATTTATACGTGCGCACATATACGTACATCGCGATAAGTGCAAATAGACTTTGCACGCACATACCTGTACACCCGAGAGAGAGAGAGAGAGAGCCCCTTTCCCCTCGCGCGGCCTTCTTTCTCCGTCCCGCCTCTCGATGTGGATTCCGATTGTACTCGCGGGCGTAGGGTCACTCGATCGGCTATAAATAACCTCCCCCGAGGGGTGTATAATTTACCTGGTCCCGGCTGGAGGCAGCCNAACCAGAGCGATTTTGTTAAAAAAAAAAAAAAAAATCGGCAAACGTAAAATGAATCCAAACCAGAAATAGACGGGAAAAAACAACAGCATAACTCTCAAGAGAGAGAGCATCAAACTCTCCGTGCACACGCATAGTTGGCCGAGAGCTGCAAGCCGATAAAAGTTGCACTCGGGCCTCCGACGCATCTGGCTTTTCTTATACACACACATGCGAAAGAAATAAAACGCTCTCTCGCTTCGCTCGCAGTGATGTAACGCGCAAATTCCAGAACAGCCTACACCGTAATGTATATATATACACGTGTAAGCTTCCGGGTATCCGACGAGCTCGAACTATTAGCGGGGCAGATGCCGCCGGTGTGACGACGCCACTCTTTTTCTAAAAACGAAAGAGAAAAAAAAAAAAAAAAAAAAGATAGTGAGATCAGTTCTCCGGGAATTAATGTGAACAATGACAGGCTATTAAATACAGAAGAGCACCGCTTACGGCTCGATCGGCGTACGGAGCCGCGCCTTCGAATCACTTGGAATGAAAATAAAATCGCGTCACGCTCGCGCGCGAGGACAAGGGGGGAAAATGGCATGACGAGGCAGAGAGAGACAGCTTTTACAATGCGCTGATGTACGACGCGCTTTCGCGTTCCACCTCTCTCTCTCTCTCTCGAAATCGGTCCATTACACGGGAGGGAAGTGCGCGCTAAGAGCTGATGGGACGAGCGTCGAATTCTATTCCAGCGCTGCGATTTTAATTACACTAAGTACCTACGTATAATGTATGTACATGCATGGACTCCATTACGAAGTCTTCATGCTATTATGTGCGCCGCACCCGGTAATCGTCAGAGAGAAAGAGTGTATACTTGGGATAGTTATCCTTTTTTTTTTTTTTTTTTTTCTTTACTCCATAATCGCACGCGCCAATTGAAGATGATGGACTTTTTTTGTCGTCGCGTGGTATACTCACCGCAGTGATTGATGAAAAGTACCTATACGCATTGGTATATATCGAATGGTACATGGTCGAATGACCAAGCAAGTTGTATTACACGCGCCTTTTGCGATAAAACGTGTCGCGAAGACAATACATATATACATGAGAAGAATGTCACGGCCGTGCGGTGGTTTTGTTCGCGATGTATATTTACGACGCGCGGTCCCGACGCCTCGCCCATATAAGCGTTGCGTGCCTCGCGAACTTTTCGGATAAATCATATTGTTGTGGGTATACATATAATTATACACTATGCGCCCGCGTAACTCATTACCATCACAGGCGACTTTGATAATGTTTTGTTAACATGATGCGCTTAGAAGTTTGTAATTTAACGAGGGAGGATTAAAAAATAAAAAAATTCATCCCTCCCCGAGGGAAAAGAAACCAAACGGTTTCTCGACCATCGAGTTCACTTTGACGTACGTATGCCGCGTTACCCGTATAGGTTGCGTATATAATGCACACAATTGAAAAGTCAAACAAGCTCGGGAGCTTTTCAGTATACCTAGAGCGAGTAAAAGGGTATACACAGGGGGAGAGGGATGGAGGGAGAGAGAGAGGAAAAAAGCTCTATTTCCAGAGACGCGGCGCCGTGAATCAAAATCACAATCGTTTGAAGTCCATATAAATTAACGAGGCGCTTGACGCGCGTGAAAAAGCAATTATCCTAATAGCCCCCTCGAGTACTCGGGCGGGCCCCGAGCGAACTAATGCGCAATGCCGGGCGCTATAAAGACGACGTTAAAAACACCCACCCCACACACACACACACACACATATAATAAACATGTACATGGCTAACGAACCGCTATGAGGTGCCCGAGAGTTTATAACGCGCGGTGTGTAGTCGGTGGTGTGCGACGATCAGCTGACGACGCTATATACAAATGTCTTTTTCTCTGTTAGCTGTGGAGTCCGATGGTTGCTCTGGTGCAGCTGCTGACGGCTATTAATGGGGCGGCTGTGCACGCCGATCGGTGTATACAGAGACGACGAAAATAGAGCAGCCCCGAGAAGCGCGCCAATTATTCCCCGAGCGCGTGCCATCGAGCGTTCGTATCACACCCACCCTATTTCGGATGATGTCGAGTGTACTAATATACGTATATTCCGTTACGTCTCCATGGTTTTGTGCTTTTTTTTTTTTTTTTTTTTTTTGCGTCTATACAGGTATTTTTTTTTTTCCATTTGTTTTCTTTCAAAACATATACAATTTTTAGTATCAGTTTTTTTTTTGCTCCCAGTACACCGTTGTCACGTACATGTATACCTTTGTCGTAAATATCCTCAGCCCTTTTATCTCGTTGTAAACATATTTTTCTCCTTCTGACTGTCAAAAAAATATAAAGGCCTTGATATCAAGCGATACATCGGAGCGAATTTTCTGATATTTTCGTTGAATAAATCAAACGAGCGAAGGAAGAAGAAGAATAAAAAAAAGGCAGAGTTTTGCGATTGCTTCTTCGTCCTTAAAAACGACCCCTCAGCGCCTCCCTCGACAATTTTTAGAGGGATAAGAAAGACAAAAAAAAATAGGAGAGAAATTCCCCAGCACCTAATCGCGATCCTCCCGTCCTCCTCAGGGACTCTGCGTCCCTCGACTCTGTGTATGTGTGTGGTTGTTTCTTCATCCGTTAGAGGATATGTTTTGCATGTACAAGTGCTATCACATGATGAGAGATAATTTTTGTGATTCGATTGGTTTGTGTGATTTGTATAAAACACATCCAATAAACCGAAAATGGGCTATACTCTAATTCAAAAAGTTAATTTATTTTTTTTATACATCCAAGGTATATTATATATGTATGAAATGCTCCCCAAGATAAATAACTATTGTTTACTGAAACTCAACGACAGTTCCTTTATTAGTTTACAGCAAATGTAGCTCATTTATAAAAATTTAACTCGATTGTTCATCCTCTAACGAGGTTCTGACGTTAAATTGTTTCGCAAACTTCCGACAGGTGAAACAATAATAAGATTATCGCAAAAGGAGTGTCGGCGAGAGCGTAATTAGTTCGCCGGGCGCACGTGCGTGTCCGAGAACACACACACACACACGTATGGATTCAGACAGGTAATTAGAAGCGGAAAAAATAAACTTCGATCCGCTCTGTATACAAGAAAACGAGCTTTTCCCTACCCGTGTCCACCTCCCGTTTTCCACCACCACACGTTGCACTCTGCAGGGATATTTTCAATGTACATGTTTTTTTTTTCCCACTTTCGCGATAAACACACTTGATTGTCACAACTTTGCTCGCCAAACGATAATATACTGTTACTTTTATTTCTCCGCGAGAATGGCAGGAAAAAAAATCGGGTTTATTCAAAGCGACACGCGCCCTAAATTCCATTAAAGTGCAAAGTAGATATCGCGAGTTTCATCGGCAGAGTCCGACTGTGCTCGTATAGATATACAGTATAGACAGCGCGCGACCAAAACGGGGAAAGGGAGAGAAAGAGGAGCGGCAAAACGCGCTTTTGTCAATTAAAACGAGGACAACCGCACGCTCCAAAGCCGAGCTTGACGAGAGAAGAGTTATTTTCTCTTTGTCGAGGGGAAAAAAAAAAAAACAAATTATGATTTTCCCTACCCTTTTCGCGAGAGGGTGTATTAAATCGCGAGCTAGACGAGAACCCGTGCATATACACTCTGCACAGCTTAATCGCGTTTATTCACGGGGTGGCGAAAGTTAGTTAGTCCCCCGTATACCTGTGCTCCTGCCGAGCGCAAACACACACCGGAGCATTTATGCAACGACTCGGATACTCCCTTTTTTCTCTCCCCCCCCCCTACTACTACTTAGTTTGCGTTGTTTTTTTCCGATTCGCGTCGTACACGGACGCGGGGGAGGAGAGACCGACGAAGAACGAGGTTAATCCGAGGGAGGGCGCCCGGATATTATTCAATAGGCTCTTGATTCCGCGCGCGAGTTTCTCTGTGCATATATTGTATGTGTATACACAGATTTGCATGATACGTATATATATATATATTTTATACCATGTGTACTCTGCCATGCTTTTCCGCCTCTCGTGCTCGGCTGGGATCAATATTGTTAATTCCCAACGACGGAGCGTGCAGTTTTAAGCTCTCCCTGTCCTACAATGGTGCGCCTCTGCTCTGCTTTTTTTTTTCCCCCTCCCCTCGAACTCTGTCGTCCGATGTATTTCAAGCTCTCGTGCGCATTAGGTATGCATCGGTTACAACAGCGTATACTCGCGATACACGCCATCGGGGATATAAAAAGAGGACAGAGGGGGGGGGGGGCGGCTAATCCCGCAGAAATAAAAGTTTCCCAATCGAGCGGCGACGACGGAGGCTCGTCATGCGAGAGATCAAACGTACGCGCCAGTGTATTTTTTTTTTTTTTTTTTTTTTTTTCATTCGGGTCAATAGCTGATTGGGCTCTTTTTTTTCGTCACCAATTCGAGTTATACGATGGGCGCGCTGGGCCTATAAAAAAAAAATAGAAAAAAAAAAGGAGCTTATAGCTTCGTTATCCGATCCTTAGTCGAGGGAGTGTATGCGCGAGCGATTCGTCGTGAAAAAGCATCGCCGATTGTCTCTTCCAACGCATATCGATCCTCGCGTCGAAGGACATACTTGCGCCGCGTTTAAAACTCGTCGCACAGTGTATATAAAAGGTGAGTTCACAAAAGAGACATTTGTGCGTGCGTGTGTATAGGGTTGGCTGATTGCCATCCAACAAAGTGCATCGAGCGTCTCGCCACGCGTGTAAAATATATTTCGCACCAATCGTTGTACGATGATAAATAATTTCGTCACCGCTGAGTCAATTTTCGCTCTTCTGCCAGCAGAAGAAGGGAGGGAGGGAGTTAACGAACCCGGCGGGTGTAATATCCACTCAACTCGTCTTTCCGTAAAATTGGTGACTAAACACCCATCTGACAAATTGAGACTGGATTAACGAAGCGTCGACGCTGTAGTATATAGTATAGTGTTATAGTCTACATATATATTTTTTTTTATTTTTTTATTTTCTGACAGTCCAACGTATAAGTACATGGTATTCCCCGAGAACTGACTTCGGGTTCGATTTAACAATTAGAAATACGAAAATTGAGACGCACAAGCAGTACCAAACTATACATTGCATCGCTCGTTACGGACCCGTAATTTCGAATCGGGGATAGAAAAAAAAAAAAAGAAAAGAGTATCGAAAACACAGCAGGTATCGTTACAGTATTCCGTTCGTTATATATGTAGTATTCGGCATGAAAGGTGGGCTTTGGTGAAAAGAGGCACCCACGAGCACATTTAGGCAGTAAAGGGGCGCACCACCGATTATTGTGCGTGTGCCAGCAATGTACGTACATTGAACCACCGCCAGAGAGTTGAAAAAAAAAAAAAAAAAAAAAAAAAAAAAAAAAAAAAATACCTCACCGCAGACACGACACGGGTGTATAAAATGTACGGAGCAAACCCCCCGCATTGAGTGCACGCACGCAGACTCGAACGGAAAGAAAGAAAGGCGCTTTCTCTCAATTTTGCACTCGGGTGTGTTTTCATGCCACATGGTATGCAGTGTCACACCTATGTACACATGTATAGACACAACAATGGAGGAGGTGCGTTTTCTCATTAACAGCCGACGCGACGAGCTTTCCTTTCTCTCGTTACGCGGCCAACCCTGGGATACATCCCTTTGAAAAGCCAACCATCCCCTCCCCCGAGCTTTTCCGCGCGCATCTCCTTTCCCTTCTTTTGACGCGAGACAAAGCCCCCCTTTCATCCCGTTGACTTTAAAATCTTCTTTTTTTTTTCCCTCCGCCATGCCTCATTAGAAATTAATCGGGCGCTGATGATAGCCGAAGCTGGTATCGGTACGAGTCGTGCGAGCACAAGAGGGAACCAAAAACCAAAAAATTAATATCGACGAAATATCGGTGATTGATGAAATGATAGCAGGTACATATAGGTACACACTAAGCATTGGCATGACAACGATTCGTCCTCGTTTATATATTGTACACACGGACATAGTGTCAACGTAGAATTTACACGCGGAGCATAGATGATGACCACCGCGATTACGTACATATATACATGTAGTAATTGACGGATGAAACTTTCTATCGTGCGACATGAACGTACGACCACGCAACAAACGAAACACGCAGGGTATTAAAATTCCTCGTGATTAATGAAGCTCCGACCAATTGAGCGAGTCGAAACGACATTAACGTTGTTTCATGTAGGTATAACTACAAGGGGTGGGAGGGGGGGGTCGAGGTATAATCCTTCATGTATACATTACACACTTATACAGCTCATCCGTTCTTTTCACCCATGCCTATAATATGTAATATTCCGGCACGCCACGGCGTACGTATATATAGGAATTCGCCGAGCTGTAGCGCCGACTTGATTAATCACGCACTTGTCCGTTTCGTGATACATCCCTGCTCTGCTGATAGGTAATTCGCATATTGTGCGAACTATATGACATCACGCGGAATGAGACGCGTCAAAAGATGGGGAAGGGAAAAAAAACAAAAAGCAAATATCATTCGCGCCATCATTTAAGTAGTGCATGGGGGATATGTATAATATATGATATATATGTAGGCACGAAGGCCTCTATCGTATAATATAATATATATATACACACATACGCAAATACAGCAGTGCAGCAGGAGTGTTGATAGCCCACGGGTGCCTATATATATGTACGCGCGTGTGGGGCTCAATAGAGGTGTAAATGGTTGAAAAGAATCGGCTGACAGGTGACAACACGGATAGTATATACATTGTGTATATACGGGCAGGGGTTGGGGGAGTCCGCGACGCCATTAATTACCCTCGCTTTGTTGTATATAGCACACTGTATATACATATATATCATAAGGTACGAGGTGCATGAGTCGTGTGTGGCAGCCGTAGAGCTCAAACGGCTCATCCATTTAGCAAGTCGCACGCCCGAGTGGTTGGTTATACGTATATAATTATGTGAGCGTATACATTTGCACCCATTCATTCATTCATTAGCGAGGCGAATCCATATGCACACGCGATATCAATCAAACGCGACTGGAGCTCTTCTCTCTCTCTCTCTTTCTCTCTGCTCTGTGTGAACTATAGCTCCTGTATATATATATATATTATACTCACCGCAGTGATTGATGAAAAGTACCTATACGCATTGGTATATATCGAATGGTACATGGTCGAATGACCAAGCAAGTTGTATTACACGCGCCTTTTGCGATAAAACGTGTCGCGAAGACAATACATATATACATGAGAAGAATGTCACGGCCGTGCGGTGGNTATGGCACCCGTCATAGTCACACATAGTAGGTACATATACGGAATTGCAGATTATAGAGAAAAAGCAAGACACGGTAAATATAATGGTCCTCGTGTATACGTGTACTGATATTTTTTTTATTGCAAATTTTAACATTTTGTGGGCTAGGGTCGGGGTGGTAAACAGCTCTCTCGTCCTCTCCTGTAATTTCCAGAGTAAATGGCTCCCGCGGGAGGGAGGGAGGGAGCACCGGTGAATCAACCCGCGGTCGTTTCCCGGTAAAGCTCGGCAGCGCCGATGGCTATACATCGGGACAGGCGGACCGAGTGCATTGTTGTGCGGCGTAATCAACGCCAATGGTTGAACGTGTCGTCGTATACACGGACATCGGAACCTAATCAGCTTGGCTTTTTTTTTTTTTTTTTTTTTTTATACCAATCCATCGTCAAAATAGCGCACCTATACAACGAGAATACTCGTGTACAATCAACCAGAGCGATTTTGTTAAAAAAAAAAAAAAAAAAAAAAAGACTTACGGTTGCCAGCTGTATTTGCGGAGCCTCGGGGCGGAAAGCAAAGGAGGAGCGCGCGCGAGCGGAGGTGTGAGAGCGCGGCCCCTTTGATGTGTATTAAACGCTCGCTCGCGCGTGAATTTCGCGGGTTCGGAGGGAGGGAGGGAGGGAGAAGAGCAGCTTTTGGAGTGTATATGTATACACGACGTATTAGTCGAGGTATTCGTAATCTGCGCTGAAACCCGGTAGATTTTTGTAAGGGAGAGGCTTATCCCTTATCTCTCTCTCTGAATGTGTATGTGAATGAGCGCGCGGTGGCTCGGTCGGCTTGGTCGTGGATTGGCACGCGGAAGACTGTGGTTCGATTCCCGGCCCGTTCGACTTTTCGGGCAAGTACCTCTGTGATTCTCACATGTGCTTTTTCACCACGCAATGCTCCTCGAGGAGGGTCTAGGCGACCTTCTAGCAGCAAAATTGCCTAATTTCCCCCAACCCCCCTCCCAGCAATGGGAGGCCTCCCATACCTTTCCCAAGTGCTAAGTGCCCATAGTAGTGCCCTTATTAAAAAGGAGCCGGACGTAGAGCACTACAATATATATATATATATATATATATATATATATATATATATATGCGGGCGTGCGTGTGCCAAACGAGTGAATCATATCCGAGTAGTCGGGGAGGATCACGCGATCTCTCGTGACGTGTTACCTATATTTTCATTTGTTACAATTGTTACATTGTATTAAGTATATCCCATACATATACCTATACTTATTGTATTATAAAACCGTCAGTTCGGGAATCCCTTCTTTTGTAAAATCGTTTTCCTTTATCGCCTCCTCTTGCTTCGACCTATTGTTTTCCTGAATAAAAGCCGAGAGAAGTATACCTGCACCTATTATATTATATATATTTACGGGGGAGGAGGGGGTTGTAAACGTGATTCTCACGTGCACATTTTCAAAGCCGGTGTGCGAGAGGAATTTTAAGTCTTTCGAATAGTCGTTTCGCGTCGTTAGTCACGGGGAAACTTCAAAGGCTTTGCGATTTTCGCGCTCGCGTAACTTATATATTTTGACATAAGGAAAAGCAGAATGTACCCGGCCATGTATGTTTATATCGGTGCATGCATCTAAAGAGTATACCTGGTGCAACCTCTAATAGTTGACAAGCTTGACGAATCATCATCCCCTCTTGCATTACACAAACGTATACCTAATATATCATATAGATTTCGGCCTAATATGCACCGAATTGATATCTATATAACGTAGGTGGGATTATCCTTAGCCTCAATAAACTATTCAATTCAATTCAATTCAATCCTTCACGAGCTTTTTTCCTATCGAGCCCATCATCAGCACCACCCAAACGCAATTAGCGTCGCGCTTTGCGCCCCCCACGCGCTGTATTGTATCAAAGAAGCCAAACAAGAGCTGACCGGGTGATGCAAGTACGACTCGGCTCCCTCGTTTCCCCTCCCGTTTTCTTAGATCAAACGCTGTTCTTTGATCTCTCGTGTGCAAAGCTCTGGCGAGCCCCTATTACTGCCATTATTACGTGTATACATCGTGTTAGTTGGTGAGGAGAAATTTACGTGGGCAATAACCATCGACCACTACATGTACAATTTAGGGCCCAGTTATATATTAAATATATGTAATCTGTTGTTACGTCATGGGCAGGTGATGGCACAGGTCATCGATGCAACCGGAAACAAGAAAAGTCTCGTATATAGTATTACACTTATTGTTTTTCCGTTCACTGTTCAATAACGATATTATATACCCGGGATGAACAATACCGCACACGTATACTCGTATATATACATTACAGCCGAGAATCCATGCAGGTGGACACAGGAGAGCTAGTCCATCACGCGGACGACCCGAATATCAGCGGGAATAAGCGAGGTCAACTTCGTAGTGTATAATAGGCGCTGAAGCGCCGGTGTTGACCGTCCCGGGTGATGCGCCGATGGCAAACGCGGCGTCGATCCTCACAGATCGCAGATGTGGAGCTCTCGAGATATCCTTGCGTAAACCAATCGGAGACGGAAAACGCGCTCCCAGAATACGTTATTGGCCGCTGTCCCCGGTACTCTATAACCGAATACGTCGATCCACATAGAAATATATATAATAACGAGCGCAGAGAGAAACTATCCCGTGTGTATATATGTATGTTATCGTGTACGCGTATGCATGCCGAGTAATTAGACCGCCGCGCCGTGCCCGATGCGATATTATATTGTAATTTATGTGACGGACGCTCCATACCCACAGCCTTATTCCGATGGCTTCCATGTATATATATATATCTGGGTGCAGCAGCTCACGATGGACACGATCCTTGGATTCTGATCCATCTCGAGCTATCGAACACGTCCGCGCTTATTATTATTATTATTATTATTATTATTATTATTGTTATTGCCATTACAGGTCTGTCTAACACACACTCGATTGATGCTCCAGTTCTTCGGGCGCGTGTACGTGTGTGCGGGTCTCCGATGCCGAGTCACTTGAAAGTAATTTAACGCTCCGGCGTGCATTCTACTCGCGGCCTGGAATTCATCGCTGGCTGCTTTAATTTCATCCGTCGTGTACCGATCCGATTTTAAATCTCTTTTTTTTTTTTTTTTTCTTCTTTCGTGTTTTTTTCCGTTGATTCAACCTATGCGGATGTATCGAAAAAGTTGATAACATGTCCCCATGTGCGTATACAAAATGCGTTCTTTTATGTAGGTCGCAACGGAATCGATAGAGCCGCACAGTTGTCCCAATCGAGGAATGTACAATTAACCAAAATCACTCGTATCGCCTCTCCCTCCCCCTGCAAGCTCCCGCGTTCGTATACGTCGCGGTCATTAAATGTATAGATATTTTGTTGAATTATCTAGTTTATACGCGCACTATCGTATACGTGTACCGCAACAACAACCTCCGGCGCAAAGTGATTGTTCGAATTTGCATATAAATTCGCGCTATCCATTATCTCGTTGCTCTCTCCCTCGTTGCTTATGCAAATTGGCTCGTTCGATGATTGGATTTTTCAACCGGGTCCACTCGTAACGCGATTCAATATTCATGTAACCATGTAAAATTCAAAATACTGTACTTATCTGTGTAAAAGAAGCTCAAGATAACAAAAGGATGACTCGAAGATACCGCGTCGTGTAAAAAGCTCCATCAAATGAAAAAAAAAAAAATAATAAAAAAAATAAATAAATGACAGGCCCATGTAATCGGTATTAACTTGGAAATTGACGTTTTCATCATCGCGCGGTATGACAATATTGTCGGGATTTTTCAAGTGAATGAATCGTATGTATATATAGGCTGTGGTATACCAGCGGTGACTCTAAAATGCACGTGCATGTATATGCGAGGGTGAGAGAGAGAGAGAGAGAGAGATAGGGAGTGTATATGGAAAGCCCCGGTACTCGCGGCAGAGCGACCACAGTGTGAATCCATTCGGCGTATTGAGCAGAATATGGGTTTTGCTGTTGCATTGTCGCGACTAGCGTCCCTTGGGGGAGGTGGGGAGCAATGAATTAGCCTCGCGGTTGGCTACATATATATATATACACATACACACCCATGACACGAGCTTTCCGTATGCATATCTATATGTACACGCGTGTCGTTCCGTAAATCACGAGTGCCGCTCTCTCTGCTTGACTCCGCCTGACGTGTACCGACACGCGTTACGCAGCAATACTTATAATGTATCGAACCTTACACTTTGCGTCCCGTCACCGTACTTTTGCCTTCTGCGGTTTCGGCTTTTTATTATTCTTTTTTCCCTTAGAAAGTTGCGGGGACAGTCTTGACGTGTCGTTAAAAATCTGCGCGGTGACGAGTTGGTTTATCTTTTGTCATTCACAGTCCTTTTTCCTTCAATTTATTTTTTATACTCTAGTGGAAAAAAGCTCTTTTATATAAAATATTCCCTCCAATATATCAAAACTTAAACTATAACTCATAATTAATACTGTCTCGTTTTTTCTTTTTTTCAGGTGAGTCCTTCTAAAGTCCTCATTCGTGGCGTTTATCATCAGTGCGTGAGTTTTTGCAAATTTATTCAACATTACTATAAACTTGTAGTCTTAAAAAAATTCACGAGGATCTCGTAAAAAAAATGTTAATTATTCGCAGTATACTTATAATATAATTCAAAATACAGCACAAAGATAAATACTGCGAATAATTAACATTTTACTCTCCTATTTCGTGCCAAAAATCTTCCGGTGGAGTTGCGCAAGAGAACCCAGCAGTAAACCATTGCCTCTTTACACCGACGTGCAATTAAAATTTCATGCGATCTCGTAAAAAAAAGGGGAGCGAGGAGTTTTTTTTTTATTTTGTATTGCACGTGGGTGTTTCAGCGCGAACATGTCGCGAGGGGTTATCTTGATCAGCGACGACGCGTGTGTGTACACATGAAAAAAAAAAAAAAAAAAAAAAAAGGAAAAAAGGTTGAGAGAGAGAAAGAAAGCCATTACCCTCACGCGAGGTGTATACGTACATCGAGGAGTCGTTTAATTAAACCAACAAGTCAACGAGAGAAAACTCGAGCGCCGTAGGTTATGTATGTACACACGTACGGAGCAAAAAAAAAAAAAAATAAAATAAAATAAAAAGAAAATTGAACAACAACTGTATACGCGGCGTAGACTGAAAATTTATTATCCGAATCGATGGATTTTTCTCTCTTTCTCTTCCCCTTCCCTCGATTACTTTCATTCGATTGGATTTCACATGCCACGCGCAAACACGCACACATGTGCATGTGTTTTCCTTCGTAATTCATGAATGCGTCTATCGTTCATTTGGTACACTGTTATTCGAAAATTAGACCCAAAAAAATGGGCTCATACCTAAATGGGCACTAGTAATTTTTCTCGATTATCCCTTGTCAGAAGTAATCCGTATACGTTTGCAAAACCGCGCTCGTACTTTCTTCTCGCGCTGTGTCTTTCTCTATTTTTGCGCTTTTGCCGCGCTGAAATAGAATATTGGCAACGCGTCGTTACCTTTGACGATGCACGCTATTTTCGGTGCTCAGATGAATTTTACGACATTTGATACTCCCACCCGAAATACCCGGTGTTTCAATAAAAATTAATAACAAGGCCGGGGCGATAAGGGGATATTGATAGCGAGGCATATTCGCACTCGCATCGTCCCGGTCCCGTTAAAAGTTCATCGCTCGCCGATACACAGTGCACATGCAGGGCCCGTATGTATACATGTACACCCAAACTCTTTGTATACGAGAGAAAGGAATTTCGAGAAGACATGTACAACTTTGTCGACATTCGGCAACAAAAAGTGTGTCCAATTAGCTCAATTATGCGTATACTTGATGTGCGTACCTTTTTTTGTTCTCTAGTTTGCTTCTCTTTTGTCTTTGATTTTCTTTCCAAATTTTTAACTGTTACATTATATTATTTATTAAAAAAAAAAAAATAAATAAACAACGAAGCTGATGTGTCTTGGATCTGCGGGACGGGAGTAATTCTGAACAGAATTAAAAAAAAAAAAAAAAAATTCGAGCTAATATTCATCGAGCAGCCGGTAAACGGTCGTTGGTCACGTAAAATTTGGCAAACTAGCTGAGACGCTCTCGAGTGACCTACAACACACAAACTCGAAACGAGCCCTCCTCGGCACATCAGGAGTAACGTATAATATATACGCACGACGATATACATTCGAGTGGCTCGTAAAACTTTAACCCGCCTACGTATGAATTGATTAAACCCCCGAGTTAGCGAAAACGCTCTCGGCTAATTGCATCGTTACCCTTGCCCACGTTGGATTTTTACAGCGGGGGGATGGAAAAATAGAACGCGCTTGTACTCCAAGACCTCCTTGGCCGTAACGGGGTCGATTAAAACTACGGGGGGGAGGAGGAGTAGGTACATCGACGGAAAAAGGGAAATTTTCCTCGCTGGAAGATTGCACGCGCGCGATTATAGCTACGGGGCGGGGGAGGGGGTGCACCTTAGCCTCGACGGCGGAGGAGACGCGCAGCAGTCATAATCAATGCACCGGAGGAGTTCAAACACACGGAAGCGGCGCCCGGGAAATTTCCGATAAAGAGCCCATCGAGAGGGAGCGGAAAATTATGCAAGTAAGGAATCGAGTTGATCAACTCGGTAATGCAGTAATGGCAGCGCGTGTGCTTCCCCTTATATACTTTCATCATCCCGGCGCGCTCTGCATTTTCAAGGAGCAAACGCTCTATTATTTTACATCCCCTGCCGCTTATATATTCAACGGCGACCCGTGATCACTTAATTACACTGGCTGCTCTATCTGCGGTAACATGAATGTGGAGGGTACGTTTTTCAATTAAATTACAGATATAGACCCCCGTCCGATTAATTTGAGCAAAGTATTATAAATTTATAGCAGGCCAATGGAGTGCGATGAAATTCGGGAAATGTGTAATGGGTCCCGTATCGCGATGACGCGGAGCAAAAAAATCCCATCGGAGTGTATAGGTATACCAATCAGCCGAAAATAAACGAGATCCCGAAAATAATCGCGAGTGAAAATGGGGCACCCACACGCGCGCGAGTCTACCCTAAAATAGAGGAAACAACCTGTCGACTGTATACTATACATTAAATCACGACCCCTGTGATTCCCCTCCAAGGAAAAAGATCCGGTAGGGATGAGTCAGTTGATGGGTGTACGGGTCGCAGACATCTCGGCGGAAAGAGCTATTAGCAAATACTTGTAATCTTACGCAAGTGGAACGCGAACAGGCGAGTCGATAAATGCTCATCTTCAATCTTTGTCCAACATGTATAGATTGTTGTTATTGTTGCGCAAACGAGTGTAACTATATATATACATGGATATAAATCAAGTGTAGGTGTTAACGTGGCCTGTGTATATGTACGTCTGTCCTCTTCTCGCTGATGAAACACTTTTATTTTTGCCGCTTTGCCCTCGAAACGGGGGAATAAAATAAAAGAGGAAAACTGGAGCGTGCTTTTTTTACAGCGTGTCTCGTACATGTGTACGTATATATACATAGGTACGCGTGTGTATACGCACATCCTCTACAGCTCGATCGCAGCATTATGCCACAGATCAAATGCTGTTATTTTCGGAACATGGAATTTTGATGGTTGTGCGTTTTTTTTTTTTTTTCCTTCTTTCGGAAGTGGACGCACTGCCGGCTAATTGACGTACGGGCCGCGGACACTCGTCAGATTTGACGTTCGCGCGGACCAATAAATTAAACGTCTCGCGACATTTGGGGCCGTCCGTTGGATGTGCCGTTTGTATTCAAAGGTACACACCGGAGAGAAATATAGCGTTGGTTAATTTATCGGCCCGTTATGCCTACTCCACCGATTTTGATATTTATTAGACTGACTGCAATGTTTTTTTTTTTTTTTTTTTTTTTTTTTTTTTTTTTTTTCCAATACTCGTGTACCCCTGTTGAAATGTACACATTGTTTTTGGTTTTACAAACTTTTACGCAACGTTAATGGCTAAAGTTTATCAAGACACGTGCTTGAAATTGTGTATTAGTACAAGATCAAATTGTAAAATGCAGGGGAATATTTTCGATGCTGAAAATAAACTCATCCATTACTGGACACAACTTTTATTTTTACGAGAAAAATCCATACATATATACACAAGCGGTAATGCTTCGACCCTCCAAGTTAACGAGCCCCTGTTGTTGTTACGTGCTTAAAAATTTATGACGCGGGTGGAGTGATTTTCATTTTGGATGCGAGTTCCCAAAGTAACCCAAAATACGTGTAATTACATAGTGCTGTTTTTTTTCGTTCATTTTAATGCTTCCTTGTCCAGTCTTGTCCTGTTTCGAGCGCATTATCCCTATACCAATACATACGAATCTCATCATTAGCTCATCATCCGTTAATGGAAGCGACGAGGAGTGCATTATCAGATAAACTCGTTGTCTATCAATAATTTGTTCATAGGCGTAATAAAAAAAAATATACACCTATTATTGTTTTTCAACCTCTCTCACATTCAGCCAACTATAGTCTCTGCTGCAATTTAAAATATTGAATATTTGCAAAAAAAAAAAAAAAAAAAATCCTACCAGTAGGCACCGCTCGTAGCATTCATAAATAATATCAGAGATCGCGAACGGTATACCGAGACTCTTTAATATTCGGAAAAAAATGAAATTTAGATGTGCGTGCGCTCATATGGAAATCTGTTAATTCCACTTCGGCGCATTGATTCCCCACAATTTCATCCGTTCCAATCCAAACCACCTACGGCGAGCAGAAAAAAAAAAGACCTGTATAAATCTTTGCTTTCGAAACTGCTCCCGGAAAATTGCGATTTTATGCAAAAAAAAAAAAAAAAAAAAACCGGACTACCGCGTGGAGTGGCGATATCGTATGTCCTAAACGCCGCCCGTAACTCATTTCCCCCGCCGCAAACTTTATCAAAATTCGTTAATGGATCAAATTATTCATTGAAACAAAAACAAAGAAAAAAATCAGAGCAAACATAGCTATATGCGTTTACTGGAAAGCGCCAGTAATCAACTT
This sequence comes from Copidosoma floridanum, assembly GCF_000648655.2. Next base: position 6,323,966 of record NW_019379674.1, read on the forward strand.
ATCCGATGTAATGCCCCAACTAGAGCGAAAAGCCCATTACAACGCCGACGCTGTCATTTTCCCGTTTAACCGACTGTACATATAAATATACACAATATATAAGCCACGCAACGCTTTTAATACTCAGCTTATAATTTTTTTTTTATATGTGTTCGCGCATCTGGAGCATTTTGCGCAAAGGCAGTGGCATTATACGCGTACAAACATCTGCCCACAATTTAACGCGAATGCGCGTACTTATACATATATATCATAAGTACCTATACGCGCAGCACGTTGCGTCAGGCTATCGGCACGCGAAAGTCAACAGCTACGATAACAAGGGAGAGCACACGGAGCTCTTCTTATCACGGCTAATTATACATACTGCGGAATGCGCTCGATTATTGCTCTTATCGCCATCTTCGTGGCAGTTATCATTTATATTGTTATTATCCAAGTATCGCGGAACTGCCCTCGATCGATACTTGGTATATTAAATGACACTGAAAACTGTATAAGACCAGATGTCAAGCTGCTCTCGTTGTTTTTTTTTTTTTTTTTTTTTTCGCTTACCGCAGCAGCATTCCAATGCTCGTAATTCATGCCTCTGGGAATAGAGATGCTCGAAAAAGCTTTTCCATCGATTTTCTGCTACATATATTTCCGTGAACGGAGAATTGTAGTCATTCGGTGCATGTGTGTATCTCGATGGACGCGAGCGAGCGTCGTGGTTCATAGTGCAGATTTTCAAAGAATGCCATACATTATACGCTGATGAATTTTGCGAAACCGCTTGAATGATATCGCTTTACGGAAATTTCAGTGTTGCAGTCGAGCGCCCGGTATTACGGGATAATTTTACTTTGTATGGGCTGCTTTGACGCAAGAGTATAATTATATAATAATACCGAGCGTCGTTTCATGTTATAATAAAGGGGTAATTTGTGTAAAATCAAAATTTATATAATAATCACAACAACAACGCGTGTATGTCATTAGCATAAATGCGTTACCCGTTTCTTCGTGTAATATGCTAATACGATTGGCGTGTATTATTAATTATTCATATTAAATTAATGGCCAGCGGAAAAATGACTATGCAGATCTCCCTGGTCGTGTTTCAAGTGGAATGAGAATTTGACATTCGATTAAAAATATTTTAAAAAATACTTCATTCTCGTCGTGGAAATGTCGATCGGTCAATAATTTATATTAATTTTCCATCTCGAATAATGGGTAACCTCATGCAACTCGAATAACTAAGTAAAACTGATTTTATTATGTTTTGCGGCGATAAATGCATCGTTCATCAAATTACAAATCAAAATCGCTTAATTTACGAGCACTATACTTATAGACCGTATAATATCATAAAAGGCTCTAATGATAAAGCTTCATTGACGTACAAATAATGTTGGCGCAGTTTAATCAGCTTCGAGGAAGAAAACTCTTTTCCGAGGGAAGGAAAAAAAATCTATTTCATTGAAACGGCTTCTGATTCAGCGGAAAAAACCGCGTCTCGCGTTGGAGTTTACGTGTCCGACGTATATATATATATATATGCACATATAAATGTGCAGAGCTCCGCATTTCAAAAAGGCAAGTTGCTCGGTATCATTCGCCAACGTAGGCCACTGCGGGTGAGGATCCGACTCGTCGAGTGTTTGCGCCCGATCGCGACTGTTGGATTTGGCTCGCGAGAGTTTTTCCAATTAAAATAAATTATCATACGCAAATACGGGACTGCGCTGGGAAAAGAAGGCGAGCTCAGCTCCCTGTGTGTACGCACGCTTTGTTACAGGCGGGTCCGGGAAATTTTTCGGGTCATTCGAGCGCCTGAACAAACATTGAAATCCCCCTGGAAAATTTTAATGAAATTTTTTCATCCTTCTTACACGTACCGTGGCGCGAAAAGGTAAGTGGTATGGTTATATTTGATCGCGAGAGTGTCGGATATCAAAGTCGAAAGTTTAAAAATCGCGTCGTCCAAAAGTCCCACGAAGAGTAGTAAAGATTATCCGAAAAGTTGGAGAAACTCTTTTTTTTTTCTTTTTTTTTTTCCTTACGACTGTTCCCGTTAGGGGGGGAAACAAAAAAAGTCACCAAATCCCCCGACAAATTGTCAAAGGGCAATCTCGGGAGCTGCGAATGGGCGAAACTTTGTCAAGCTCGTTTGATGTCGGAAAGCCACGACGTACTTTCGCATGAAAACCCCGTCGTTTTCCTAGAGCAGAGCTGGTCCAGAGCTAGTGTACATATAGGGGCATGAGGGTAACCAGAGATCCAATACAAGTTCACTTCTGTATACTCCTATATAATTATGGATGTCCATAGTAAAGCAGTTTGCACGGAAATAACAAAGTTACGAGCTCATAATTCGATTCATCGGCCTCCTCTCTCGTGCATCACAATCCGCGTTTTTAGTGCTGATGTGTGCACGATGACCCTTTTTCATTCGTAGCCAACGTTGATTTGTTTTGCTTCTGTTGTATACGACACTTTTATTTTTTACTTTTAAAGTCGGGTACAGGTATCGTGATTAATTCACGATTAATCGATGCTTTTCCGATAATTCACGCAACAACACGGCGATTCATGTAGAAATAAACTCCCGATCGAGATAGCAATTACCCACTGCACGTTACTATATACTCGAGCATTAAATATAATGCTATATCTCATTAAATCTATAATACGATAATCACTGTAATTTCAATTTTTTTTCTCTCTCTCTCTCTCTCTCGAACCTGTATTACAAGTAACGTGTGCACAGATTATTGCAAGACACGAGTGTAAACGCATACATTTTTTCCGCGCACTCACAAAGCCCCCGCCGTAATCGCGAACCCGATCTCGTTTACCTTCGAATCGCATTGCGTGTCTCGACTGACGTCACTTTTTTAATCATTAGCATTTCCTTTTTTTTTTCTTCACTCATCCTCGAGCATTTACTTCTCGAATAAAAAAGAAATTTCCCGCGAGCAAACATCGAGTATAGCCCCAAATGATCTTATCCTTTCGAGCAATACAGCCCCTCCTAATGGAGATTCTCTCAAGATCACCGAGAAACGCACTCCATCAGCGAAACTCTCATATAGCTGTACACGCATGGTTATCTCGCAGCATCGGCGAACCTGGTATATATATATATATATATATCTGGAAATTGGTCCAGTGTGGGGTGCGGCAGAGGATAGGAGCCAACGAACGGTACACCGGGGCGAGTGATTAACTGCAATCGGCTCTGGAAATTCCCGACAATCACATTGTTGTTGCCGGTAAAGAAACCTTGTGTGCCCCTCGTACAATACACGAGTAGTGTCGCGGTGACGGTGAGACCCGCGACGTACCCGGTGGTTGGGTATAATTAAAACAGATGTAATTACCCGGGCGCTTGCACCCGGAAAAGCGTTGTTGCTCGTTAAACGCCGCGTTGGCTCTCTTAGGCAGAGGGCGGGAATAATTAATAAGCGCCACTCCGCTAATTGCGCGACTTTTTCCGCGAATGGCTACTTTTTACTTTCCTCCTACTTCTGGCGCCCGGAAGGCTAATCCCCCCGCTGTTGGCTCCGATAGCTCGCCCCTTTTTTTTGCCCCCCCCCCTCCCCATGGGCTCCTGTTGCAAAAAATAATAATAAAATAAATTAAAATTCGTGCTCTACGCGTGTGCACGATGCAACTTGTAAACACATACCCGGAGAATTGTAGTCATTCGGTGCATGTGTGTATCGCGACATTTNTGTGCCATATTATATTAAAATACATAAAATGACGTTTAAAAAGTTGGATATTTTTTTTTTGTACGAAAAGCTGATGAAAATTTAAAGAGCTCGAGATATTTTTGCCGTACAAAAATAGCACGTCTACTCGTTTGGTACATATAAAAATGGTTTTGCTCCCCATGGGCTCCTGTTGCAAAAAATAATAATAAAATAAATTAAAATTCGTGCTCTACGCGTGTGCACGATGCAACTTGTAAACACATACCCCCCCGGCTTTTGTGCCCGAGCTTTGAAAAATTTACACAATTTTGTATTTACAAACGCGACGTTGCAGAACAGCTGTTTGAGTTCTGGTGCTCTTGGCGAATTATTAATATACTTTATTGTACATTTTACGGTTCGATTGAAAAGTGACCCGCAAAACAACGTACACAAACATTTCCATATGTATATATATACATAAGTGTAAATACATCATGAGAGGTGAACACACTATAATATATATATATATATAAAAAATGTGTATTGGGGTCCACTTGACATAATGGCAAAAGCGGTCCATCGAGGACTAAGTAAAACCGCAAGAATCTCAATCATCCGCGTGGGGAGGCGATTTATTCGAGACGCAGTAGACGCTCGGCGGGTGTAACACACGGTCGTTGGCTCGTTTCGTTATTAATCATCGCTAAATGTTATTGCGAAAGAGAAAGAGGGCAAAACTCCCCGCTAACTCTGAATAATTGGGCCGCGCCGAGAACGACGCAACATATACAGCGCGAGAGCCGGCGGTATTGCCTTTGTGAAAGCTCCTTCTATCTCTCTCCAGAGTCACTCGCTCGCTCGTCTTCATTTCGGAGCGCAAGCTCACGCCTCACCTCTTTTTTTTTTTTTTTTCCTCTCCTTCCTTGATAATTAAACGCGCTCTCTTTCGCCCCGTACGCGCGTGGGTACTTTTTTTTTTTTTTCTCTCTCTCTCTGCCGCTATATACTCTCCGTGTCAATGAAGCTCTCCGTTAATGAATTTTCATCGCGCCTCTGTCGGATGCTTTTTTTTTTCCTGTTCCCCAATTTTTTTGCACACAAGGGTGTGTGTACGTGTAACCTGATCGATATTCCTTTTGGGGGTGCTGGATCGGTGTCGCCCTGCGGGATTTGCAAATATCATTATCTGCGGATCGACGCGGTCGATTCCAATTACCGCTCGGATTTTAGGACCCTTTTTTTTTCGCGCTCGTACGAAGATTTGGCTCGCGGCGAAAATAATTGTATTTGCTCGGTAAAAATAATATTCGTGCACATACACGTGTGTGTCTATTTTTATATGGCATCGGCTTTTTGCTGTATATGGGTACAAAAATAACTAGTATAGGCACGAAAATGAAAAATAGAGGCGAGTTCTTAGCGCGGATTATGGTACGTTGGAGATACAAAAGTCAGAGGAAGAACAATACGGGCCGCGTGAATCAGTGAGGGGGTCAATTGATCGCGAGTAAGTAGGAAGTATAAGTTAGTGGGGCACCACCACACCGAGATATATCTTTCGCCAAAGGCGAGGATGACGATGAACAAGGGGCTATCGAGAGCAATACAGGCACCAGCTGTTTAGCTGCGCGTACTCGCCAAAGCGTGTTTGAAAGCTCATGCGCGCCCGTGGAGGGAATCGTGGGCGCAATCGTTTCTGCGACTCACGGATATAACAATGACGAATGCGCGGAGGGAGAGATAATAATAATAATAATAATAATGCATCTTTATCCGCCAAGTATACGCGCGCGACCCTGAACTTACCAGTCCCATTTAAATTCCAATAAGTCATTCCGCTGTGAGCCTCCTCTCTCGATACCATACCGGGGCATATATGCGTGCGCCCGAGAATATATCGTTCTGCAATAACAGTGACTTAACAGTCGTGTAATGCTCTCAGCGGGTGATGTGGTGCTTTTTCTCTCTCTCTCTTCCTTTTATCCCCCTCCCTTATTCGTGCCGTACAACATAATATGCTATAGTGCATTGCACGGGCGGTATATATACGTATATACGTGTAAACAAGTGGGAGCTTAATTATTTGCAGATTGCGTTCGCAATAAATAGAGAGCTTACGGCTTTAGCGGGAAATATGCGTGAGCAGTGCCTTTTACGAGGCTGCGTGCGCGTACTACCGCTTTTACTCTCTCTTTGCTCCAGCTGCGGCTTTCTACTCTTATGTGGTGTATACATATGTATTTATATATACACGACCCATCGCACGCGATTATTTTTAACAATTGCATTAAAGAGCGCAAGTGCGTTATTTTGATTATTTTTTTTTTTTTTTTTTTTTTTTTCGAGGACCATGTGAGGATGACGAAGAGGAGTGTTTTCTGGTCCACACAAATTTCGCGTTTTAGTTCCCTCATCAGATTACATGATAATTATCTTCCAAATGGTTGGTTATTATTTTACTCGATTTTACTGTGAAGTGCCGGGGGCCCGGCTTGAGACGCGGCTCGTCTGCCTCTCCCATCTTCGTCTCCCGCGAAATAATAACGAAGCCAGTAGGTCATTGTTGCACGCCGACGACGCCTTGGGCTCGCGATTGTTCCGCGCGGCTCGACGAAGCTCATTTATTTTAATATATATATATATCTACACCGTGTCATGGGCCCCGGGGGCCTTACACTTATGTTGCTTTTTCTTTTAAAATTAAGTGCGCGTGGATGCCGGGATTGTTTTGTTACGTGTGTATATGTACGTATATGCTGCAAACGGCATGTACATCAAAGTGAAATGAGTTTGCAATTTCATTACGGTAACAATGCAAGGATGCGGACTTTGTACAGTTTTGGCATACAACTGTACATATACAATACAGGAGTGGATAATAAATTTGTGCCATATTATATTAAAATACATAAAATGACGTTTAAAAAGTTGGATATTTTTTTTTTGTACGAAAAGCTGATGAAAATTTAAAGAGCTCGAGATATTTTTGCCGTACAAAAATAGCACGTCTACTCGTTTGGTACATATAAAAATGGTTTTGCATTCGGTTATTTAAAAATTCGTTTTATCCATAAGCATGAAAAAATAAAATATGCACCAACACTTTTTCTTTTTCTCCCGCGTAGGTATATTTTAAGAACTATCGACTACACTTATACGAAGGGAGCCAACCAATTAACGGCATTCCACTTTATCTCATAAATTCGAGCCCTGTGACACCGTTAAAGGCGGAGCGCCTTTGTATTTAGAACATTTCCGTACGACCGAGTAAAAATTACGACCACGGGGGGTAAAATTTAATAGAGGAACGAAAAAAAAATCCACCCGATCCCCACCGATCCACAGCCAAGTGTACCAATGAATCATTTTTTTCAAAATACCTCACGATCCTCCCTCTCGCACCATATAAACATACATAATAGCAATCGACGACACGATCCCGATAAATCGTCGCGTAATTATAAAAAACCAACTCTCCCCTTAAATGTGTGTACTCCGTAGAAAACTAATGATCTCCCGAGCAAATAAAAAAAAAAAAAGGAAAAAAATTCAGCATCCACTCAATACAAGGGCAAAATTTACAGTGAAATCCCCGTGCGCGCTCCATCCATTCGTGCATATATATATATATACGTGTGTACAATCGATCACGGATTCATTGCGGGGCTAATAAATTCAGCCTTCCAGCCCTGGAGTATCCGATTGCCCCGAAACTTTTTCCTCCTCGGCTCCGCAGCGGCGCCCGCATCCATGTATATACCCATTTACACAAAAAAAAAAAAAAAAAAAAAAAAAAAGACGATCCGTACAGAGAGATCCCGCAGAATATTGCAAACACGACTCAGGGAAGGGATGGGCGTGCGTGCGCTGCGTTGAAAATTGCTTACTGCTTATTACACGCGTGGAGCGAAAAATTGAGCTAGCACTTTTGTTGTTGCGTGATCGGATCGTGCGTTTTTAATGGACTCTCGCGCGGTAAGAAGCACAAAAAAGGGGAATCGACGATTTTGTTACGGCCCTTTGGAGGTATAGGGCTCGTATTTTGCAGGTACTTGAAAGACTTTTTTTTTGCAAAAAGATTTTGTTTTTCCGCCAACAGGGCATCAAAACATTCCTGTGGCCAACGAGACCGCAGGAGCGCACTTTTCACTCTATTTATTTTCCCTCCCCATCTCCATTGATTATTTTTCGGGGGAGGCCCACAGAGCATCGGCGGTCGAAAAACAAATTTGTTTTCTCCCCTTTCTCCTACCATCGAGTTTTTTTTTTTTTTTTTTTCTATACGGAAATTCAACTGGTTAACCGCACACCTCATTCCTCGCTTTAATTACCGCGGAAGTTTCGATGGTATATTTATGTATAGGTGCGCTCGTTTTCCGGGTCTATTACCAAAGTGTATTTGTCTTTAATTTACAGGTGTGCGGTATGTCGCGACCTTTCGTCATTTCCTACGTGACGTAGGGTACACGTGTATCTGTTTCCAATAAAACAGCCCAAAATTTCATGGCTCGCTTGTACACAAATCTGTCCGAACACACGAGTATTTTCTTTCGTGTGTATTATACGGTACGTGTATATGATGCAGCAGCGCGCCGAGCAGCCATATAAGCGAGGGAGGATACAGCGCGTGACTTGGAATGATTTCCCAGGTGGTCCTTTTTTTCCTCCTCCCCCTTTTCTCCGCGAGAGGCACTTAATCGCCGGGATGATTCTCGTGTACTTGATTGCACGACTGGAAGCAGTCACCTACTTCCCGCGCCAGCTCCATGCGCATATATGTACATGTTCTCCGGCACGCGCGGCTTTCTTCAATCTTGGCTCTCGGGAGCTGAATCTCCCTGTCTCCGTTTGCAGTCATTTTTTTTTTTTTTTTTTTTTTTTTTTTTTTTTTTTTTTTTTTTTTTTTT
>NW_019379674.1:6334713-6352825 GCF_000648655.2 Copidosoma floridanum
TTTTTTTTTTTTTTTTTTTTTTTTTTTTTTTTTTTTTTTTTTTTTTTTTTTTTTTTCATACGAGAAATAAGACGCCACGAACTCTGTATTTTTTTTCTCTCTCGCTACGTGGGTGGTGCTCCCTCTCGCTGAATGGAAACACATGTACGGGACAAAAAGAGAATTTAAATCAAACGATCGGATGTGGTACCATAGCTCGTCAAATTTGGGTAGCTTCCACAACACTTGTCTTGGGTATACGTGATATTACATTTGCGATTCTAAGAAGAGAGAAAGACCACTGAGTTTACAATAATACCGTAGAGTTTGCATATAGTGTTGGTTTAAATCACGGGCTGAGAGGAGGAGGAGAGGAAACAAAAAAAAAAAAAAAACGCGGAGCGTTAAGTGACGGTTCAAGTGACTCTTACATTATGCGCGTTACGCGAATAAGCTCCGTCGTCGCTGTGGTGAGTAACGCACTCCATGTACCGTGTGTAAGCGCAAACACGCTCTCACGTGTGATATACATGTGTACATATATGTATGTACCATCTCGAGGGTTTGTAATTCCAAGATGATCGAATCTGTGTCAAGCATCGTGTAGAGATGATAAGTATGTTACCGAGGAGAGGCTGAAGCGGATGCTGTCGTTAGTGTGATATATGTATATAATGTCTGCTTCCCTGCATTTACAAGTCAATCGATGTTTCCCTACTCTCTCGATTGTTTTTGTTTTCAACTTATACGCTCAAGTGAGTTAACTTCCTCCTCCCTTTTTTTTTTTAATTGATTCGCGATGCTTCAAGCGTCTTGTTGCTCATACATTACTCGTCAACAACAACAACAACGTCCTCAAGCTGTGCGCAGTGATGATTTTTTCGGCATCCGTATAGCGATGGTTAATACGTGGGATCATTTTCTTATATTTTTTTTAATCCATTGTAAAACAGTCCCGCCACACGTGGGGCGACCTCGCGGAGATTCCCCGCACAAAACTGCAGATTCATGAGCCATAAAGATGATTTACGGCGCGCACTGCACACGTGTACACGTACAATATATACACACACATATATATATATATATATATAAGACACAAGTGCACGCGATGCGTCTCTTCTTCTTATTAAAATCACTTTTTTCCATTTCCATCCCCCCTCCCCAACCCTATCTTCTGGCCTATTTCATCGAGATGGAGCATCGAATAAATCAGCTCTGTATATACGTCGCAGCGCGGAAAATGACTTTCAAATAGAATTTTCCGCACCAGCGCATAGGGAAGACACGCGTTCGTCTATTTATTGCTCGTGCATATATATGCGGACGACTCAACTGCCCTCACACGTGTATTATATATTATAGGTTGGCGTTTCCGCTTTTATATTGTAGAACATCACATATATACAGCGGAGTATTGCGAGGACGCGAATTTTTTTTTTTTTTTTTTCCCTTTAACTCTGACACGAGGTCAAAGGCAAACGCAATATCGATGCACCTACATTGTCACGTAATGTAGATCCATATTTACTCGCCGTATAGGCAACAAAACATCAAGAGGCCAATATAGAGGGGAAGCGGCCGAAAGCTCTCACCTTTTAATTCAATAAAACCGGGGCGTCGGGAAAACAGAAGAAGAAGAAGAAGAGAGAGAAAGAAAATAAAGAAAACGAAGGCGTTGCTGCTCTCTTTTATTTCCCCTCGGCAGCGCTGAAATAGCCCCGACCGCCTCTCTCTCTCTCCACATTAAATTTCTTTTCTCGCATTCGCCTCTCTGCCCCGCTAATGCAGTAATAGCGGCCGCGTTCTCGCATAATTAATACCGAAAGAGGGTGGGAGGGCGAGAGCGCGTCGAGGAAAAAGAAAGAAAGGAAAAGTGGCGAGAGGGAAAGAAAATAAAATAAAAATCCTGCGCAGCAGAGGAGGCGCGCTACAGTGGGGCGAAGTCTCTCGAAGCTACGGTCAAAACTTGCCAGAGTCGCCCAACTGTGCATATATGCGCGCAGGCGGCGCACCGCAAAGATATATTGATTCAAATATGTTTCTTCCAGCCTGCCATCGTGTGGTGTGTGTTTGTATGGATGTATACGTATGCGGCATCACCGTGCAGTTCATCGGGTATATTTATGTTTGCCGATAGGTGTATGGACAAGGTATATACGGTGCACGACGTGGAACAAAATTCAATTTTGACAACGTGACGTCGGGAGTCGATGCACGTGCTCCTCCTTTTTCGAAGTAGGAGGAAAAAAGGGGATGGGGCTGGAATTCATCTGGAGCAGCATTATTCAGGGATACCATGTAAGGAACGTCGTTGTATGGAGTTTGGTAGATAAAAGTTTGGGTAGGGGGGTGACATTGTTCGACAGAGCTTTAGCTCGATTGATACGATACGCATTGGCACGTAAAATAAATTTTAATTCAATGATGCACGTTTTACGTAGAAACGTACACTCGATTGCTCCCGTTATCGGAAAATACATGGGAACACTGGCAAATTAAACTAAATTCAATTGCCATGCTGTCATATGTAACCATCCTATATCCGTATAGGAATACATGATGAGGTCCTTGCTACGAGGATCCTAGAGGAATGACAAAGATAAAAGGGTTTGCCCGTGCACGTATCGCCCATGTAGGCGTGTATTATACGTACAGGTATATGTGTATACAAAGCGAGCGAATTTTAAACGAATGGGTCGAAAACGTGTGTGGAGGCCAAGAAGAGGGGGAGCTAAAAACGAGAGAGAGAGAGAGATGAATCCTGGAGCGAATCCAATTCTGATGGTTCATTAAAAGCAGCAGCCACGCGCACCAGTCCCCGATGCCGTATTAGTATAAATAGTGTAGCTGCAATGGCCCGGAATTTAGGGTCAATGAGGACTTGAAATGCACGTGTATGGGAATCGCGCGTTGATACATGTATATATAACACAAGGCGCCCTGGACTGTAACAACGGTCTACATTGTAATTATCTCGAGCACGTGATTTTCGCGAAATACAGCCAACAACCGAGCCCCCCCCCCCCGACAATTACAAACGTCGGACTATTGCTGGCATATAAGGGTACCAATTCCTCCCTTTCAAGTAGACAACAGTTACATGTGAACGGAAGACCCCATCGTGCAGATTTTCCACCGACTGGAGTCAACCAACTGCTCTTCTTTCGACGATGTAACAAAAGCTCGTCTTGGACGTATATAATATAGAGGGAAGGGAGTCAACATCAGAGGAGCCGGCGGACAAGAGGCGCTCATATGGTGCACCACCTTCATCTCTCTTCGAGAAATCCTGGGTAAATATGACGAGGACAAGCTACGGCAAACACACACGCACGTGTGCCCTCGGCTTGTTTGCTCCATATCCTCGGATCGACTACTACTCTCCCTCCCCTCTGCTGTATACACAGCAAGGGGATGGATAATTCAATTATAGTTGGGGCCGACGGCAGTGAGGCTCGGCTGTCGCCAAGTGAATTTTCCTCGACACCTCCGCGACGGTTATTGGGGTGTGTTAAGATTCGAAAGAATAATATTATACACAATATACCCGAGAGGACATTGCAGAAAAGCTCGGGCGTGCGTAATGTACAATATTGCCGTCCCATTGGCCATCAGCTACAGGTGCCATGCACCGTGTACCCATTCATTCGATCTATTCGTGCATACGTACACCCCACATCTACCATACTAACGAGATCGAACGTTGCGCGCGTGTCCATTATTTCCAATCCACGCGTACATGTATACCGAGCTTCGCTATGCTGCTCGCTGACCAAGTGTTCATCCGAGAGAGTGCAGCTCGACCTGTCAATTCCGATGTGTCCCTCCCTCTGTCCCGATGCGTGTGGTTTTCGAGAACAGCCCCCGGCAACTACAGGTATACGTGATACTGCAGCCTCGAGAGAACGCAACGTCAGAGCTACACCCATCGCAAAATGCAATCGTATACCCTGTTATTGGAAAAGAAAAAAGAAAAAAGAAAAAAAAAATTGACTGGGCAAGATCGATTGTCGGGAGATACCCACTACATGCCCATTGTAGGTGGATCCACCCAAGACCAGTTGTTGCTCGGAGGGGGAAGAAGAAATGACGTATTACGATACGGCCCGCAGTGCAATCTCCAGGTGTATGCGCAGCTTGTCCGTATATATTATTTATCTTTGATTTTTCGAGCGTGTCCGCGCGTGTGTTATTTTTTTGTCTCCGATCGAAACGTTGACGACACACATGTACGCGGGAGCAAGCAAGTGTATACTTGGGAGAATTTCCGCTATCGTGATGATATTCCGAGTAGTGGAGCGTCGTTTATACCATATATTCCTCTTTTGGGGGTGATTGATCGGTAGTAGGTGTGTTATATCAAACACGTGGGGGGGGGGGTGTAAAGTTTAATCATCTGCGCGAATCATCTATACCTTTTACATAAGACAAATTAATGATCAAAGGAACCCATATTTCCCAGCTATTCCAACAGATTCACCAATAAATGAACGTTTCTTTGCATTATTACGATGTAGTTGTAAAAGCATAATAACAAGCAAGGCCAATTAAATCCAATGTTTCCCCCCTATGGATTCACCGATTACCGGTAAACATGCACATAATATGGCTCTAATGAGTGAAATATCCCGGTATATTTTAATATAAAACACACAGAGATTGAGATAAAGGGAAATAAGTGGAGCGTGGCGCGTAGATAAGAGAGCTGTGCAGCTGTATACCGTACAGGCTGGCAGTAGAGTAGAGTACGCATTACAGGGGGCACTAATACACCCCCACCGCCATATATGTATAGACTCTCACGGGTGTGGTGAAAGCTCAGGCCTGCAGTTTATACGTACAGTCGAGAGAAGGAGGTGTGTTATCAACGAATTCGGAAGTCCGCCCCGGCTAAAAGCAGTAGATGTACCAGGGAGAGAGAGCGCGCTGATAACAGTTAGCAGCTAGGGGTGGCTCGGATTAACGTCTGCTATATACGGTGCGTAATTATCTTAGCTCCTGCGCTAAAGCTCCACGTTAACTCTCTCTCTCTCTCTCTCTCTTTGCTCTATCCGTGTGTATACACATATTACTACGTGCCGTGCGCGTTCTCGCGGCAAATCCTTGATGCGTGCCGGGTGACGATTTGATGGCCGTACTTGTACGCAAACGACAGGGATATATTATGATTTGCCCATCCGCCGTATATGTATATTATTAATTAACTCTGACGTGAATCTTGTCCGCGCGCTGGCTCCCTCCGGCTCAACAACTATAATTGTCCATCTACTCGGTGATTCGAGAAATACTTGTAATTCCACTCGCATCCATCGGAATTTAAAAAATTCGATCCCCTTCGTCCAACAGGATGTGTACCTATATGTGCGTTGTACACGCGCAGTGATGATCGGTTGGGCTGAACTGCTGCTTTAAGATTACCATCCGGATACGTCCTTTTTTTGCTCTTTTGTCGCGTGTTGTGTATGTAGACGGATGTGTTTTGATTGCTCCTCGTTTATTTGTTTCTAAAGATTTTTTTTTTAAGTTTTTTTTTTTTTTTCATCAAACAGTTGGATACCAATACTGTGGACTGCTGCTCCGAGAGAAAGTCCCGCGTCGTCATCGGTATCAGAGCGGAGCATCGATGAAACTTGCCTCTCCGAGGGAGAGCGTTCCCTCTTGTGAAAAAGTCTTTCTCTCCTATATACGTGGGTGGTGTGCTTCCACGGAGCTCCGAAAATTTTTATCTCCCCGCGTCCACTGGCACGGACAGCAGCTTCGAGCGTTAAAGCTCCCGATGTGTATAGGTGACCCTCGAGGGACTCCCTCGCCGACAGATAAAGAGAAATGCTCGTGAAAAGTGCTCTCCTCTCGAAGACTGCCCGTCTAGCCGAGTCACTCCTTTTTTTTTTTTCTTTCCTTCCTTTCGTCCTACAATCACACAAAGACGTACCCATACGCTCTCCCCCAGCAGTTCTCTCATTGTCTCCTCTCGACGCGGTCCAGCTCAGCTCGACCGAGCTTTTGATAGCGCGATTGAAAAATTCCCCCCCCCCATGTACATGTATACACCCCTCACCCCCATCACCTTTCGTCCTCGTGTCTCTCACCGCCCCATTTTTTTTTTTTTTTTTTTTCTTCCATTCATCCCTACGGCCATAACGCCCGCGATACGTCCGAGCCCGGCAAAAAGGGGCCATTCTCTCGGGGAAAATCTCTCTCCGCCGACACGTACGCGTCGTCTCGGCCAACTTGTAAGAACATACAAACGTTTATCCACGTCAGCTCTACTCTACCTGCATACATATATACCCTGTACCTATATACGTATAGTAGGGGGGGAGAGGGAGAGAAAAGGGCTTTTACCCTCTTCTTTTGCGGATTGTGTATCTCTCCGCAGCGCCGTTCGTCTTTCTCGAGATTTCACTGTAGCCCCCCTCCCCCCCCCCAAAGCCGTTTGTTCCTTTTGCTCTACATACACGGGTCAAACTTGTTATTGGGTTTCATTGTATATACGATGTACGGCAACTCCCACATTTTTTTTTCTTTTTTTCCCCAACAAAACAATTTTCGCCCATCAACATTTACCATTTCCCAGAAAACTTTTAACGATCCCGCGATTCCTCGCACCTGCCTAGGGGCGGGGGGGGGGGGAGGGCGTTCAAAATAAAAGTTTGATTTCCATGTCCCGCGTCCTTGTCGGGTCGCCGCAAATAAGCTGATGGCTGTCGGTAAAATCGATGTAGGGGAAAACACCGGCTCAAAAAAAGCCCACCCGTCGTTGATCCAAGAGCTTTTCCATACGGGCGTCCCGCGTGCGGAAATTTTAATAGGCCGATACCCCCCCCCTTCCCCAAGGTGTACACGTAACGGAAAGGTATACATAGAGCGGGGGGGAGACGAAAACAAAAGCAGCGCCCGGAGAAAGGGGGGCCTAATAAAATCAGCCGAGGACACGGAAAGCCACTTTTGGCCACCCCAACTCTTCTTTTCTCTCCCCCCAGTCGAGCCAGACGAAGACAAACGCTCGGCTCTTTTTGTTTTCTCTAAAATCACGCGGAACATATGGAGCACGGATGCCTATATACGTGTTATGTACACTAACAGTACTTGTGCGCAAACGCAATTGTCAAAGTAGTACAGTTGTTCAAATCGAGATTTACGCGGGGGGGAAAATTCGTTTGGTACAAAACATGTGCAGAGAAGAATGAATGGGACGTCGGTGTAATGAGCGTATAATACAGTGGAGTTTCTCAACAATTTAGGCGGGGTGGGGGGGGGAGGGGCGTCAAACAAAACACATCCAAACTTGCTGTTGAGTTCGAGGATCTGCTCGCTTGAATTCCAAAGCGCATTGTCCATTATTAAGCAGAGAAATGGCACAGCGGTACCACCCCCAACTATATAGGTATGGGTGTATACAGCAACGTCGAGAGTTTTGGAATGGCTAATTATACGTCAAGTCATTTGCGCGACGCAAAGCCGCGTTTGTCTACCCACCCGCCCTTTCCGCATAGTGGGAGCTTGGAAAGGAAGAGCGGGTCTTGTCTCTTATACTGGGGTTACTTCCGTGGCTCTCTCTCTCTCTGTTACCCCCGACGACAGTCCTGACTTTATCAACGTTTCCTTCCTTCCTTCCGCCTCGTGGGAGGGCTCGGGGCTTTTGACGACTCGTTCGAGCGTACATATATATAGCCCTAAATCTCTCCCCGAGCCTTTCTCTTCTTGTGCTAATCACTTGTGTGTATATACATATACATGTATATGTAGCCTATATATCTGTTACCTACTTTCCTTCCTGTAAACGCTCGACTTGCCGTCATCAAAGCAGATGCAGAAATTTGGTTGCCCCGTCCCGAAACTTTTGAAGGGGAAGTTTGACGTTCCTCGGAGATAAGCGAATCGTCCGCCTCGAGACAAGTGGAACAACAAAAGCTACGAGTACCCTGTATCTATACGCCGCTCCAGAAAATTAACGTTGAATGCTGATGAAGACGCGTGTCTTAATTCATCCCTGTTTAAGAGGGGCAGCAAGAAATAGGAGAAAAATGATGCCGCATACGTATAATTGGACGAGATTGAATTTAATCCGTGTATACAGCGATGGGGACAAAGTGAGAGGATAAATCGGATCCTTGTTTTCCTCCTCGCTCGCTTTCACCCTATACCTTTCTCCCATCCACCCTTGTATACCCGACAACATATTGTATACGTGTCTTTCTTCATCGTGTGGTATTTTTGTCTCTTGTGCTTCGGTATCGCTTCCCCCTTGAATATTCATCGCAAATAAATAAATAAACAAACAGAGCTATGTATACACACGCGCGACAAAAGCTGCTCTTCATCCTCCCATAGGTATATGGATGTATATATATTCGACGCTCGTCTCGCCGTCCCGGAATATATTATAACATATAGCCATGCATTCTAATGAATCTCTTGGATGTACATATATATAGGTGTACAGGGTATACGTATAGGTGTACCAATAACCCTGTTTCGTAAACATTTTAAATACATGTACATCCAGCCCGTGGTAAATATTAACCCCGACGTGTATAGAGGAGGAAGGAGATACGTGCAAAGATTTCGAGATATCCCAAGAGCGCAGTGGGTCACGTACCGATGCAAAGCAGTACCCTTATATACTTGTAAGCTCTTATTTCCCTCGGATGTACATATATATGTACTCGTGAGTGCTGCTCGTCCCCGAGTTTTAAACTGATCCGCGTCTCTTCCGAGCGATCGTAAGCAGGTATGCAGGACGAACCAGAGAAATTACAGCTCATTCGCACGCGCGACCGGGTTATCGAGCCGTTATAAACGAGAATATTGGTATCGGGCACGCAGATACGGTGAGAGAGAGAGAGAGAGTCTCTGCGATATGAACGAGATGGGATGGGGATCATCTCTTGCGATACGCTTTTATCTATATGTATGTATGTATATGTGGGAACTGCAGAGTTCCCGGTCTCGATAGTACAATGGTCGAGGGTGAGTCGGTTACATTCTCTTTGTCCGTGCGTTTCCTTGGCCAGTTTTCTCCACGTGCGGCATTCCTGTGCGCCATTCCGCGTCTATGTGGACGTTTATATATACGTGTCCAGCCGGCTGTTGCCGCCGCTCCGAGGAGCATTTCCCCCGGAATCTCGGGATTTCCGTCGCGTCCGCGTATTACCACGACCACATGTTCCCGCAAACCACTCGGGGGGGGAGATGCAATTTTCGACGCTGGGGAATGACGGCAACCACGGCCAACTCGAAGAAACTCGATAAACGAAAGTTGCCGTATACGTATAGAGCTGATGGGAATAACCATCGTCGTCGTCGTTGATGCAACTTTTACGTACTTTTATCGGCCCGGTGCTTGAGATACGGTAAAGTGATAGACGCTGCACTCATCTCCCGCGGAGAAACTTATTTCTTCCTCTCGTATCATTTTTTTTTTTTCTCCATCTCTCTCGGTTCGGGTGTTCATTTGTGCTCGTAGGAAAAAAAAGAAGAAGGAGAAATTAATCAACAACCTCTCCAAAGTAGCGACGTCGATTAGTATACTTGAAAGCAGAGTTGCTTGTACATTATACGTACACCGAGAGTACACTCTATTAAAAGTGTTTAACGAGCCTGGGTGTATATGCGCAGAGATAATATATAGTACAGAGGAGGAGGAACGGCACCAAGTCCCCACCTAATTACGTTTCGTCGTCGTCATTCCTTCCCTCGTCGATTTAATTTCGAGTTCAATTACCAACTTGTTCTCCCTCGGTCCGCGGCAACGTCTTTGGAGAGCCAAGGGGGGGCGGGGAAAAATTTCCCACTCCCGCGCGGCCTGTAATTTCGCGACGGTAATACCGGTAAGTAAGTGAGTGACCGAGGAATTGCCCATAAAGTTTACAAGAGCCTCGTAAAAGCCGGCCACCCCCTCCCTCGATTGACTCCTTAGGTATGTATATATAAGGGTGCGTCCCCTGGAAATCTTTGAAATCCTGACAAACTTCATTTCGCCGGTGAAAGGCTTCTTTCCGAGTGCCCGATAAATCGAACGAAACCGTATAGGGATGTTTTTTTTCCCTCCTCGTCTCATTTCGCGATCGGAGACAATCGCCGCGGGAGGCACATAAAAATTTGATCGCCCCCCCATTGGGGTACTCCTTTCGAAATGGCGAAAAATCTCTCTCTTTTCGCCGAGCTCCTTTCTATTGGGGATGAGGGAGGGGGTTGTAATATTCGACTCGATTTAGTTCCATCGAGGCTTATATTGATTCCGAGTATAATTTCCATCAAGTGCTGCTCCACCTGAATCCCGGCCACTCCGCAGTCGCGGCTTGTAGAGTCGCGCGAAATCCTCGGTCCATTCAGGGACAATTCGGAGGGGGCGAGCACAAAGGGAGAAGAAAATTCAGAGAGAGACCTCCGGGAGTGCCTGCGTATACACACACGCCCGAGTTCAAAAGGGGAGACAATTGGATCGACTTTCTCGCCAAATGTAGTTTTAAGTCTCTCGATTCGAGGTCGTCGCAGCTGACGCATATCGGCCCAACAGGAGAGGAAGGAGACGCAAAGGCAACCAAGCCGTACCAGCTGACTACTCTATGTACACGCACGCATATATACGTGGAATATATACACAATGCAATTCACTTTCTTTTCCGGGATCATGTCTATCTACACTGCGGGGGAGCCAAAGAAGCGACGAAATGAGCCGGAAGAGATGGCAATGTAGACGAGAATGGCAATCTACATATAGGTGTCACTGTGGGAATCATCATCATCATCATCATAGGTTGCCAGTTCTCGAGAGCTAAACTAGCTGGAGGGAAGTGGGGTGGGAGTACCGGAGGGACTTCCGCGCCGACTGCACACGCTGCATATATATATACGAAAGATCAAAGCTCGCGAGGGGGGGGGGAGGGATCCGATATCATCCGGCTTTCCCTCTGAGCTGGTGCCACTTTGGTACACTATTCGGGACTCTAACGAGAACGTATACCAGTCGCCCCGAGCTGTATACGTACGAGTACATGCAAAGCTGCAGGGGCTCATCTCTCTTGCTGTACTATCCTTGTCGTATGCCTTGTATATAATGTATACGTATACGTGTGTTCTCACCTGCGTGAGCGCATCAATCGGCATTAGTAACAAGAACCATTGCATCACCTCTGGCTTCGAATGTATATCATCTCATTACCGATTGCGCGGTCTCTGTTGCAATCGATATATTATACATCTCTAGTGTGCACCTTCGATTCCCTACGGCATACGGTACGCTCCACCTCCTGTTAATTATTCTCTGTTTCTTTTTATTCCTTTCTTTCTTTCTCGCGAATACCCGCTCCTAGAATAATATTCCACTTTGTGTTATAATAATTTCCAATAAAAGTACCCCCAAATCCCCTCATTTCTTTGTACGCACCTGTAGTATCCAACGTTAGTTTTTCATTATATGCTTTGGGAGAAAACTAAAATTCCAATAAATGGTACATACACGCTGACAGCCTCTTGAAGAATCGGTCGCAGTTCGATTGGCCCCTCGATTACCGATCTGTACGTCCCATAGCAAGGATATGATGAAAAAAAAAAAAAAAAAAAAAAAAGGATATAAGCTCATGTAGAAAAATTCCATTGATAAAAAAAAAAAAAAAAAAAAAGGATGACGAGGCCGAGCGAGAAAAGGCTACAATGAGTGGTGCAAGAGAGCTGTTACGTGTACAAGTACCGGTACAGGTAACTTTGGAAATGGTTATTTGCCGTTTCGATCGAGCTCCTCTCGGCTCGTATATATACACGTACATGTCTGTTGCTCTTGGGTATATATACCTACAACAACAACACACCTGCTCGGCCTCGTTTCTACGCCCAAGCCGCAAACAAACTTCATCGCAGGGTGAAAAGGCTCGGGATGGATTCGCTCGTAAATAGGTCTCCATCATTTATCGTGCCCATCCCCCGTGCGGGGGAGAACAAACACAGCCCATTAAGGGCGAGTGGCCGGCTTATCGACCCACGCGTCAAGCTCCTTCCTTCCTTCCTTCCTTCCTGTTTTTACAGGGAGTTTGGGAAAGGACACGTCACGAGCGCGAAAACCCACACGGAAATCTCCCCCAAGAAAACATACGCGCGGTACATCTGTATCCTCGGATCGTTCAATGTTTGCTCTGAATTATACGAGTACCAAAGTGGAGGAATAATACTACGAGGGTTTCTTTCTTTTCCTTGCATACCATAGCATCAATACGTTCGTTAGATCTGTTTGATAACAACAAATACGTACATACTATATATAATATATTATATATCCTTCATCCCTTCCTCGTCATCCGCCTCGTACAACAATCGATCCGAGCGATATACCCGCGGTGTACGCCCATCCAAGTAAAAAATCACAGTCCTCCACGTAAGGCGCACAAAAGAGGTCCAAAGGTTATCGCGACACCATATTTATATAAACCATTCCGGTGGGCGATGTATTTTGCAGCCCCCGGGATTTTTATTGCATGTACATTTGTATAAGGAAGCGGAGCGGTTTTTTCTCTCTCTCTCTACGCGAGCGCGTGCTGTTATCTTTCATAATAGATTTTTCCAGGCGCTGCACGTTGCGCAAACGTTGCCTCTTTCCTTCTTCCACGACTCCCTTTTCTCGGCAGCAATGTATTATTTAATGCGCGAGCTATGTGTGGTTTTTTTTTTTTCTTTTTTCTTTTTTTTTTTTTTTGTTTACCCCCTCTCTTGTATGCGGTAAAAATGTACCGAGATGTATTCCTAGGCGCAAAAAGGAAAGAAAAGCGGAAGAAAAATTCGAGAGCGCATTTATATGTACATATACGTGCAAAACATCGTCCGCATAATCAAGTGCCATTTAAAATTCATGCCCCCCCCCCCCGCAACGGCGGATCTTTAAATGCATAATTTCGGATAAACATTTAATATTTACGCACGTGGCTCTCGTAGTATGGACGAGCGACTTATGTTTTATAAGTACAGGCATTGGGATGTATAGGGAGAAATGTAGAGATACGAATTGTTACTGCCTCTGATGAATAAATTAAAAGGCAACCGATAGATTGACATTTTACTTCCTGCAAGCTTTGGATGAGCAGAGACAAGCTATATGTAGCGTGATTTTACTGCGTTGTAGTTTTTTTTTGTTTTTTTTTTTTACTTGTTGATATCTATTGTCAACTAAATCGTCATGGTCCAAACGATGTATTTCTAATTGTTATACAAATACGGCACTATTATTTTAGGGCCTCTTGTAAGTACAATGATCAAAGTAACAAAGAAGATGATAATGATAACGACGGTGATGATGATAATTGAAGCACGAAATCGGTGCCTGAGCGCTATATTTTGCGCGCGCGACTGTAATAGCCAAGTTGGGCGCGCAAGCTTTGAAAGCTCCGCCGCTGGAGCCGCCCGTGTTCTTCGCTTCCTCCTCGGCTGCGCCATTGTTATGCAAATAGGGGGGAGAACTTTCCGTGGAAATGAATCAGAAATTAGATGGAAAACTTGCTTAAGCCGAGCCAAGATGGCGAGATCAGCTGCACCGGCGCTATACCTCCTTCTCTCCCGTCTGGATTATTAATTTGCGGCGGAGAGACATAAGGGAGGGGAGAAAAAGGTGTTGTCACTTACGAGCTGTCCAGCTTGTTTTTTCATTAAACCGCTGTCGTCCTTTCATCCAATTGGAGGTCCGACATGTGGTCACTGTACCTATATACGCCTTTTTTTTTTTTTCTTTTCCTCTTGACGGAGAAAATATAAATGTCTATAAAAAACGTTTTAATTTACGTTTTTCGTTTCGCTCGAGCTGTTAATTGAGTTTCCAACCGCATGAAAAGGAAGGAGTGCGCAGTACGTGGGCTTTAAAAACGAGAATTTAGAAAAAAAAAAAAAAAAAAAAAAAAACGTCCCTCTGTGTGTATAAACGTATATGATATACCCAAGTGTGCACAGCCGCGCGAGAAAAGGCATTAAAGGTGCAATGGGAAAACAAAAGGGGGCCCGGATAGCGGAACGAATGAGAAGTGCACTCGCACAATGGACTAGCTGTGGAAAGCGCAAATCTGCCACCTGTACGGCACGTACACAGAGTCTCTTTTTTTTTTTTTTTTTTTTTCACATATAGCAATAAAAGGGCGGAGTATGCTCATGCCGTGCCAAGGTAAAAATCAAAAAGCGCTTTTCGGTATCACGGGCGAACAAAGGAGCGGAAAAAAAATTAATGGCGCGCGTAGGGATTTCCCACGGCTTTTGAACCTGTGCAGTGTATATGTACACGCGTGGTGGGTACACACACGCGTGCGATGCCGAAAGCTCGGGTGGAGGGGAATTAATTAAAAAGGCAATTTCGAGAGAGGACCGAATATAAGTAGCTATACGCCCCCGCGGATGAAAAATCCTTCTCATCTGAAATTCTGCCAGTGACGACTCATATATGTATATTATATTTTATGATGTTTTCTTTACGTTTTTTTATTCGCTGGCGTGTGTGTTATTGCTTTCCGTAATACTTGGTTATTTGCAAAAAATAACCGTATTAACGAACGCCATTTTATTGTGAGCCACGATATTCCCCTTTGACTGTAGTTTTCAGTTACATTATTACCAGCAAATTAAATTGTTTTTACTATTGCTGGTTTTTCATTTCGCAGCGTATATTGCGTAGTTACAGGTATCCTCGTTTGCTCGTTATTTGTCCTCTCTGGTGCGCTAAAAGATACACGTAGCGTACGACCATCGTTTCGAAATTCAAACAACAAAAAATTCAATTCCAGTTCAACTCTACAACTGCAACTTAGGGGAAAACAGCAAAATTTTAACCTCACAGTATACGGAACGGGCATTCCATAAAAGTCCGATGTAGTCCCGCGGTGTTTACCTTAACGCACTCCTCCTTGAATGTGAAATCCCATAAATTCGCATCGACGCGTCGCGAAACGTACACCTCGCGAAGGAGAAAAAAAAACCCATCCTCTTCCCTCGGAAGACAAGCTCGCCAAGAGTGAAATAAAAATTACGAGGCAATTCGCGAAACTGCCATAAACCTCCTCCCCCCCCTCTCCCCGAGAGGAAATAAAATTTAAATTGCACCGCCATGGCTTCTCGGCGCGTCGCCGTTCAAAAGACGCGTAACCCCTTCCACGGCCATTTAAGCCGATACAAACAGTCGGGCGAGTATTATAAGTAAAACGCTAGGGATGGCAAAGTTAAGGCGCTTCCACGCTTTATGAAAATGAAGTCGCGCGTGCATAATGCGCCGCGCGCTCAACTTTTTAAATTCATTTTACAGTTTCTCGGACTCTTTGGCTGTCTTTTCCGCGCGGGAGAAGAAGAAGAGAAAAGAGCGACAGCGAAGCTGTATAGAAAAAGTTCGAAGCTGTGTGTGTGTGTGAAATATCGAGAAGGGGGTGGGGGAAGGATGAAAAAGCCGGGGACCCGAAGGGAATTTTTCTTCCGTGCGGATAAATGTTTCCCTTTCATTTCGCGGAAAAATACCGGTCCACCGCGCTTCGATCGGAATCGCGTATCCGTTGCGCCTTTGCTCGACCGATTTTTCCCGTATTTCATCCCCTTTGTCGGCGCTAAACAAATTTTCGTCTCCGCTGCATTGATTTTTTCTCCGCGCATCAGCCGTTTTATTCCCGTACTCTCGTCTTTAAACATTTGAATTTCGATCAAAAGTAGACACAACCGCTCGGTAAAACGAGTCCATCGGAGCAAACGATACCGAAGCAGAGCCATCCACGATTGAAATTGTCACAAAGCCAGTGACCATTGCGAGGTAAAAAGTTGCCGGCGGCAAAATTTCAACCAGGGGAAATAGTAAAAAAAGTATTCCGATGAAACCACGTACGTACAGGTGTACCCATTGGAATTAAAATACATTTAAGTAAAACAAGTTAAAGCAGAAACGAGCACACGGCGAACGAGAGAGAGTGGCAGAGGAGGGAGGGATGTAAAAGGTCGAACGGAACGCGACTAGTTTGGCACAGTGATAGGGTACACGGTAGTATAGGAAAGAGGCGGGAGGTCGGCAAGGGGTTATTGGGCGTGGAAAGTTCGAGGCGCTGATATAGACACGTAATTCCGGGAGTTATAACTAGGCGCTGCGAGAGTACACGTCGTTAACAGAGCACAGGAGGGCGCAGCAGAGTAGGAGTTTGATCGAAACGAGTTCGTTCCACTTGGCGATGGGTGCAGGTATACCTAATAGACTCTACACCACAAGGTCTACGTATTGGGGACTCTTTTGCACTCTACTTATATTATATTCTCCATCACTAAGTATTGACACTTGTACTCAGCAAAAACTTTACCAATCCACAAATATATGTATACAATACGTATATGTAATAAAGGGTTGAAATCCCTTATATATGTATACATATGTATGAAATAAAGAAATGGAGCCGTAGGTTATGCGTTCCGATGATTTCGGGAGAATTGTCCGGAGACGCAGCTGGACCAACAATCGGCTTAGCTCTCACGTCCGTGTGTGCAAGAGAGGCGAGGTATATGCAGGTGGATGGCGCGCGTGTGCGCTTTTAATATAATACACGTGACTCGTGTGTCCTCCCCCGTTGTATATACGGCGCGTGCATGTGCAAGACGGCCCGTTCCAAGTGGATAAAGCCTACGTGCGGTCAGACCGTCCCTCCCATTCTCCGAAAGATTTAATTAGCAGGCTGCGCTGCAGGGTAACCATGGCTAGGTATAGGTGTACACCAGCAGGCGTGCGCTGGGCCCCGGAAATTCCGACTACTCTTGCATACCAGATGAGGAGAGCCACCCCGGGCGCTTAAGCGGTGCACACGACCCCCTCTACCAACCTATATAGCTCCTAATACTTCTCTTGACGCTGTTGTCGTCTCTCCCCCACCCGATTTCGCACCTCCTCTTTGATATAAGCCGCTGCAGCCCCCTTCGCACGAGCCCCTACGTACATACGTACGTTACATGGCTCGGTAGCTATACCCTGAGATGGTATCTTTGTGTATTTTCGGAGAGGAGCTATTAGCTCCCTTGGCCCCCGCCGACGTATTTACGGCCGTCCTCGTCCGATGGAGGCCCGAGACGAAACCATGAGCAGCTACATTCTCCGGAGGAGGAGATGCGTGCGATAAGTCAGCCTGTCGATGCCCGATAGCGCGAGGCCCGACGATGGCTACTAATCGGATGAAGGGCCGAAACGAGGGTCGCTGCTATGTAGACTGTTGCGTACTTGATGTATATATATACGTACATTAGTACATAGCCAAGGGTACACATATATAATGTACGGTGTGGAATGCTCAAGACGGTCGAGTATCGCGCGCCCCCTAGGGGCCTCTCTCCTAAGTTATGCCCCCCCCCGAATCGAGCGCCCTGGATGTGTATAATATATACCCACTCCCTTGACGGGTATATGGAGTGGGTGCGTGTGATATCTATAGGCCTCGAGTTTATCCGTGGGGGCTACTCTGCTGTACCGCTGCGCTTCGGCCTCGTTTGTACACTTGTATGGGATATTAAAATACATAACGCTCATTCTTTGTTTTGTTCGTTATCTTCAAAGATTATTTTTATTATTATCATCATTCTGTCGTAATTGATTTTACTTTTTCTATCTTGTAATGATGAGACAATATCTATACTGTATGTATACATATATATATATATATGGTATCCGTATCTTTTGAGCAATTTGTGTGTGTCTCGTGCTATACGATGTACCTGGGCACGAGGTTGTCTAACCAATGTGTTTGTTTGTTTGTTTGTTTGTCCAACTTTAGTGCCGAGCAACGCGGCTACGTGTCCGACCGACAGTGTAGCGATGGACGACGGTGAATGCAAATGCATCTCGCCGTGTCCCAGGCACGATTGCCAGCCCGGACTGCAGGCCATCCGAGTGCAGGAGGCCATACCCGAGATCCCGGGGCTCTGCTGTCCTCTGTACGAGTGCCACAAACAAGGTAGGATATATCATACCGATTTCGTTGTTAATTCAAACACCCCACCGATATAAGAAATTATATTTTTTTTTCCTGCACGCGTTTCTATCAGCTCAATGCAAATAAGATGCTGACATTCATACGGCCCGTCATCGCGTTATCGCTATTTTTTCGTTTTAAAGGTTTTTTTTTTTTTTTTTTTTTTTTTTTTTTTTTTTTTT
>NW_019379674.1:6362462-6374926 GCF_000648655.2 Copidosoma floridanum
AAAAAAAAAAAAAAAAAAAAAAAAAAAAAAAAAAAAAAAAAAAAAAAAAAAATATTCCCTCTCGAACGCCGAGGGGCAGGGGGGGGAGAGATCCGGAAAAGGCAAAGGGAAAAAGAAAAAACCACCATCACGCGCGTGGAGTGCAGCATATCTCGGGCAGAGCGTGGGGTTCTGGTCCGCAGATGTCTGTGTGCACCGACTGGCCATTATCCCCATTGTCTCTTGTCCGTGCCGGGCAGATGAGAAAAGCTCCAGCATTGCGAAGACGAGGTGCACGTGTGCTTCCGGGAAAACCGAACTAGGCGGCCGTGGAGATTTTTCCGTCGCATGCGTGCAGGCAAATTAACGCAGCAAGTTTATCAGGCTGACAGGGGACAACTGTATACGTGCATGCGGGGGAGTACACGGCTACTCAAGGGTGCGTCGCGTCGTTAGAGAGGGTCAGAGGGGAGATTTATTCGTTTTTTTTTTTTTTTTCCTTTTTTTTTTAAGAAGAAAAATGCGCAAACGACGCGGAGACTCGAGCACAGATTTCCACTTGGCAAGGCGAATGTATACTTCATTATTTTACAGCTTTTCCGTTATTTTCCGGCTCCTCGATTATTAGCTCGTATATTTAATGTTTTTTTGCCAAATACCCAAAACGACCCGGTGCTCAAGCTCTCCATCAAGCTTTTGTCATCGGAATCGTACAAGTTTAAAACAATAGGGTGTATCTACCGATTTTTCACTCGAAACAAAATGGTAACAACAATGTAATATGTATATAATTTATGTCAAACGAGATAATTGATTAAACTCTCCTCTGAAATTAAAGCTCCAAACGAGAATTTTCCTCCATCGTCATCCAAACCCCGTTTATCTTTTTGCGCGAAACGATCACTTTGAATAATTTTATATCTAATTATACAATCGCCATGTATTATTTCACGGTAAAATAATAATAAAGCTCTACTCAGAATTTCGTCGAACGATCATGGGATGAAAAACATCGGATTCCGAGAGAGAACCGTAGTGGTGACTGTTTCGGCAATCGTTCGTGAAAAAAAAAAAAAAAAAAAAAAGAAAATAAAATAAAAAAATGGTCACCAAGCGCCGAGGCGTACACGCTGGGACTTCCCTCGCTTTTATATAGCTGAAGCCGACCACATCGCACAATATTAAACACACGGCTTTATACACGCATGTATATGCAAGGGGCAGCGCGTACATATATATATATATATACACCTATGTAGGTACACAACACACAGAGGGTACATTATGTAAAAGGCGTTAGTTCGCGGCTCGCGACGAAGCCCGCCCCTTTGGGTATACTTATATACATACGCGGGCTCGCACGACAAAAGCTGTCCCGACAGCCATCACTTTACTCCTGCTTTTTTCTTTCTTTCTTTTTTTTTTTTTCTTTTCCTTTCTCTCCCTCGTCTCCTTCGCGCGAACAACACTTCCCTTCCTTCCTTCCTTCCTTCCTTCCTTTCTTCTTTCTACTACTCCTCCTCCTCCTCTAACGAGAGCTGAAGCGTTTCGAGAATTCAATCTCCGCGGAGCTCGTAAGCTGCTCTTCCGCACGCGCTAACTTATGTATATACACGCGTGAAGCTCGGCCGCTTTGTACACCGATGAGATTTGCGCGATTCAATTATCGCAAGCTCCGGGGGGGGGGTGGTTTTTTTTCGTTTTCGCCCATCCCTCCCCTTTGGGGTACAGAGGACACGCTTTCGCGACGGCTGTACATGTAAAACAAAACGAAGCTCAAAAGTGGCACGTCCGTGGGGTGGGGGGGGAAAGGTCCATCATAAAAATATGTGAACAACGCGTGCCAATCACCTATACGTATATGTATACCACCAACAGGGAGAGTACACGTGCGCGGTGGTATAGAGTGCCGAACCTATTGCCGCCCATACATATAGTGTGAACAGCTCGATAGTCTGAAAGAGGAGACGTAACCGAAGCTGCAGTATAAAACGGTAATGGGGCGTTGCATTTCCTCCTTTTTTTGTTTCTCTCTCTCTCTCTTTTTCCATCGGGGCGCGAACGCGTGCTGTATAGGCTCCGTATTGTGCATCCATGATGCGATGGCCTTATAAGCCGTGCTCCTTGGAGAAAGGGAGCCGGAGAAATTGCGACACGTCTCGCCCTATAATGATTCAAAGAAGGCGCTTTTCTCGATCGCTATCCTGCATGCTTGCGGTGTTGGTTGGTATAGGCCTACATATATTATGTTGTAGATGAAAACACCCGAGCAATCATTGCGACAAAATTGCGCAATCGTCGAGATAATCAAAGAATCGTCGAAATTTTTTATTCGGGTGAACCAATTATAATTGCAGCCCACCAGAGTTCCGACGGGTATAGGGTCGGGTCCACCGCCAATATTGTACACATCGGAGCTGCAGCTCGTGACCGTGAACAAGCCAGCCCGTAGCCATAACAAAACCATTCCCCCTTTCCCCCTTCACGCGCCATTAAAACAAGGCGCGAAGCCGTCTCTCTTAATTTCTTCTTACATATATGTATACATGAGAGAGAGAGGGAGAGTATACGTAAAATGAAAAGGCCAGCCGTTCGTACGCGCATGCATGGCTTCTTATCGCGCCGGAGGAGTGTTTTTTATATACAATCAGCTCGAGCATTGTCGTGGATGGATTCACCGGCAAATTGATGGATTTTCGAACGAGCCGGTATTAGTACGCAGGCGGATGTGTACCGTTTGGGAGAATCAAAGGAAGTTTTCATTTGCCCCGCGGCGCAATAATATTTACCGGCCGCGGCGGTCGCTCTCTTTTTCATTCTTTTCCCTCCCACGCGCAATGTACGTGGTTGAAATTAAAAAAAAAAAAAAAAACTGAGTGTGCACTCACGCGCCCTTTTGGGTCGGCCGGTCGCGTTGCCGGCGGTTCTTGAACCAATTGGACACCTGGACCATCGAGAGCTTCGTCCTCTCGGAGAGTAGTTTCTTCTCGGCCGGGTTGGGGTACCTGTTCTCCAAGTACGCCGCCTTGAGGGTCTCCCTGGCGCGCTGCTTGAAGCAGTATATCGTCTCCTCGCCGTCCCATATGGTCTTGGGGAGGGGATACTTCTTCCGCAGCCGGTACTTGTCGACGGCCCCCAACTCCCGCGACCGGGACTTTTCGTTCTCGAGGTAGCGCGCCTCGTACCACATCTTCTGCAGCTCCGGGTGACGGCGCTCCGAGAACTCGTGCGACGTCAGGATCTTGTACACCTGGTCGTAGTTCGCCCCGTTGAACGCCACCACCGCCATGGCCATCAGCACGCTCTCGCCCTTTTGCTGGCGCTTGGACAGCGAACCCACGAATCTAAAGGGACGGGATTTTTCATATAAACCACATACGTACTTTGACTTATCGATACATAGGCGGCCGTTGTTTACACGAACGGGCACAATCGGACCCATTGTTCGACGTTTACACGCAGGGACCAACAGGGCACCGATTGAGATCAATTTTATTATTTTCGTTTCACGCGGTCCAGCCCAATCGCGTGAGCATACACCCGAGAAGTGAAAAAGAAAAAAAAAAGAAAAAAAAAAAAGTGTAGGGGCGTGAGGTGTTGTATATTATGAGTGGAAAAAAAGGGCGCACCGGCTGAGCTTGGCAATGTCCTTGCTCTGGAGAAGCGCCTCGCAGATGCAGGCCACCTGATCGGGCTCGAAGCTCTGCAGCTCGCTGGCCACGCTCGTCGACAACTGTAGCCCCAGGGCGTCGGCGGTGCCCTCGCTCGCCCCCTCGGCGCAGCCCTGCAGCAACATCTTGTTCTGGTGCTCGAGATCGGTCTGCTGCTGCTGCTGCTGCTGGTGGAAGTAATCGACGACCGCCGCGGACGACGAGGTGGCCACCCCGTCCGGCCTGAGCTGCCCCGGCTCGGCCAGCCTAGGGCTACCGTTGCCCCGGTAACCGGTAGCGTACGCCTTGATCGCATCGTAATCGCCCGGGCCTTGGCTCGGCTGCTGCTGCTGCTGCTGGTGCTGTTGTTGCTGTTGTTGTTGTTGTTGTTGCTGGTGGTGGTAATGCTGTTGGATGTGGTGGTGCGTTTGGTGCTGGTGCAGCCGGACGCCGGTGCCGGTGCTGGCTCGCGGGTATATCTTCATTGGGCCGGCGTAGGTGCAGGTCCATTCACGGGGCCTCTCGCTGCATCGCGAGGCACTTGCACCAACAGCACCCCCTACACCGAGTTACTATATCGCGTACGTGTGGTACACAGGTTGCCAACACCCGCGGATGATGCGATTGTACGGCGCGGATGGACAAACAGAAACATAAAAGAAAATTAACGAAAATTAATAAAAACAAAAAAAAAAAAAAACAACAAAACGAGAAAAAAACGGTACGCGAGCGCGGGTATCGGAGAGTAAGTAAGTATACTTGTGTGGCGCGCGCGGGTGGAAGATGCCGAGATACCGGTCGCACACTGCGCTCGGCTGGCGATCGACACTGCCCGTATACGGCCGAAGACCCAAAGAGACATGTTATACACGCTGGGCTCCCCGGATGGGGGGCTACATACACCACAACTCTCTCTCTCTCTCTCTCTAGCACACAACAACGCGGCTAGTACGGCGCTGGAGGGGGGAGGATACGCGCTCTCCCTATACCGTATCGCGTATGTATATATGGGTAGGTAAAGCTGTGTACAACCCCCCATTGGCTCGGCGCTGCTGGCGAGGCGGGCATTCTGGAGGACCGGGGGCGGGTATTATATTGTAGGACATTCGGGTATACATGTATATATACATATATAGCGCGGGTGATGTAGGATGGGATGCTGCGATTTTCTCTGTGTTACGTTTAAAAGCAAGTTTCGTTTTCAAAAGTGTGAAAAAAAAAAAAAAAAAAGAAGAAGAAGAAGAAGAAAAAAGAGAAAATATATATCACAGTTTGAATGGGAAAGAGTTGTGCGTGTACGCGTGGAAGAGTGGGGGTAAGTCGACGACCGGTTGCGGAAATCGCTAAAACGCACGAGAGCGCGCTCGGCGTGTCCCTCCCGATATATATTTATAAGCATAAGTAGGTGATTATGCGACGATGAGCCGGTGTTTGGTGTCGACGTTGACTCGTTCTGTTTCCGGTGTTGTTTGTTGCGACCGCGAAGGATGTACACGTGTATGGTGGCTCGGTCGCGAGGATCGCACACGATGCGCGAGTGCGAATCGTCGGATCGGGTGTGTAGTGCCTTTTTTTTTTTATTTCACGCTCCATTGATCGATTCATCCGATCGATGAATGGAAATTCTCAAAAATTACGTGATGTCTGCGTAACCATGGGGTTGATGTACATTGTTTTGGAAATCGGGTTTATCAAAGAATCGGTATGATTACATTTACTTTGACATCATTTTGGCCATTGAGATTTTTTCACCGTCTCGGATCCATTTCTTTTTTTTTTATTAATTTACATCTTATGGTTTATAACTTTTTTGCATTATTAGTCATACACCTAAATATAGCTAAAATCATATCAGTATTGTAATGTGTGACGAGAGCTTCGTTTTATCATGGATCATTAAATTCATAAGAATCAGTTTGTACAAATCCCTAACGTGTACAAATTGGGGTGCGCCAATCTAGCTAATCGATTGATGAATTTCAAAATATTTTGATAATGTCTTAAAAAAGTTTTTGTCTCAAGGGGTAAAAATACAATTTTACCGATCATTCTTTCAAAATTTGAAATAATCGTGGCTCGTCGCTCTTCTTCGCACGCAACGTGAAACAAGGGAATTTTATGCGAGCAGAATTAAGTCTACCTAATACCTTATTTTATACAACTTTTCCAGAAAGTTTTCATGGGTTCTCCAGCATATACAAAACTTTGTTGTCACAAGTTTTTTTCCTTATTGCTTCACGAAAAAATTTGCATCTCTTTGAACATATTATGTACGTTCGAAATCATTAGGATTTTATAATATAGGTGCCAAAGTATAGGTATAGTGCAAATGATAGGGGCATAAAAAATCGAATAGTTTTTTGTGCAATGAGCTGTTTTTGTTGTAAAAAAATTACTTTATTCGATTGTTCTGTTACAGAGGTAAAGTCATAATATATATAGTGTCAAAGTGATGAAAGAATTTGAAAGACAAATTTAAAGTTTCTTAAGCCTAAAGTTGTTAAAAAAAATTTTTTTTTTCTGCACTGTATTGGAAGCTCAATTGTGTTGTAAAATAACAATACCTGTGATGCCACACAACGCAGCCGTACAACGTTACCTCGGCCCTTGAAATATTAAAATTTGGAGATTTTTTTTTTTGCATTTTTGGCTAGAAATAGGGAGAAGGGTTGCCAAAGAACCGTCTCAGTCGGAGACAGAGTAAAAGGGTTGTAAAATCAACCACCTAAAAAGTTATGATTGTTCTCAACTGCATACTACTCGAGTAGGTATACACAACAGAAACTAATAAAAAAAAAAAAAAAATGTATAGTAAAATCGAAGACGATGATTCTTAAGTAATGAAAAAATAAAATTATCTGCTCGACCAAAACAACGAGCTGCTTTTGATTTGCGCATCCACCCAAATCAGTCGATCCGCGAATAACACTCGCGGAGAGACGATTCGCCGACGGATCCGCGCGACAGCTGTCAGATCAAGGGAGAAACGAGCTCCCTCCGCACATTCCCCAGTGATGTGTACATGTAAGTATACATAGGTACAAGCATAACCAATGTGTAACATATAAATACGTATGCTGCATTCATACAATTATTATATACGTGGAACATACGCGAGGAGGGCCCCACTCGCAATATACTTACCTACCTAATAATAATATAATGCACGTATATGTGAAGCAGACATCGGGAGTGGGGAGAGCGAAGAAGGACGGAGCAAAAGGGCGCCGAGTGAAGACGTCTCTCCTCGGCTGATGGGGGCTCCCGCGAGAAACGGGCCAATCCGTCGCTCCGGCCACGCCTCGCTTCCTCTCTCTTTCTCTCTTTCTATACTATCTGTCTCGTATCTCTCTCGAGCGCGCGGATGCACGAAAAAAACCTTTGAACCCCGTGTATATATGTATACCTCGCGACCTACCTCCCTTGATTGCTCGCGAAAGTGCGAGATGTACTTGTCCATCGCTATAATGCGCGAAACCAAACGGGCAGGGGGTATATATTATGTGTATACACGTGACTCTTCAAAGCAAGCTTATACCATCCTCGTTTTTACTGTTTTACCTTTTTTTTTTTTTTTTTTTTAGAAATTTTAAGGGTTACCCGACGAAGCCTCGTTTTCCTATAATATACTGATTTGCCGGTTTTTACTTCTATTCGTTGCATTATCTTACGTAGATCAATCAAATCGGCGTCAATCGAAATTTCTTCATCGATTTGTATTTTGTGCAAGTATCGTCAACGGCAATTAATGGGATACCGATGAATGAATGAAGCACGTGAATAGCCGAGGAAATAACGACAGTAGGTGGTGCGATATTAATAACACATATATTATATTATACAAAAATACACGAGCGTCACTTTTAGCTTGCTCGCTCGTTATTGATCATATAATAGAATTATAATTGCAATGTCACTTTTACACGTATACATGTACACGTGTGTGTGTATGTGTGTGGATGCTTCCGTGTCTTGGATACAGTCGTGATAAAATCACAATAATAATNAAAAAAAAAAAAAAAAAAAAAAAAAAAAAAAAAAAAAAAAAAAAAAAAAAAAAAAAAAGAAAAAAAGAAAGTGCAACGCGTTGTTACGTAAACTATTTCACTTTTTTACTCCATAGTGTCGTATTGGACCTTCTTGATTTTGAAGTGCCGCCAGCCCGCGTAGCCGGCTATCGTCAGCAGGACAGTGGCAGCGAGGGTAGTCCCGACGGCCAGTGGCGCGGTTTCGTCCCGATTGATCCGCGCGCTCAGGGCCGTGCACGAAAACTCCACTGCGAAGTCGTTGTTTTTAAACTTGAACGGCTGGAGCTTCATGTTCCTAAGGCCATCGGGTAAATTATCAATACAGCAGCCATCAGAGATGACTGCGCACATTGTATGTAAGAAAGTAACGAGGCTCACCTCAAAAGTACGCTAGCTCGAGTTTTGCCGTCGGTCAGGGCGATCTCTTGTTCCTCCTCGCATGAGAAAGACTTGCCGACCGGAGTCGGGAAGAGCAGCGAGTTGAGCTTGGCGGTGCTTAACTTTTTCGTTTTATCTGAAATTGGAAAAGTATATTTCTTTTAATGGCCATGTTATAAATGGCACGTCCATGCGTTCGCGGGCGCTTTACTCACTGGGCTTGTCGATGTGCTCAAAGTGTCGGTCACTCGTATTGAAGGTCAGCTCGATTTTTTCCACGTACCATCTCTCGCCCCCTGGGGTCTACAATCGAGTGAAATCGCACTTTTACTTCCAACTGACATTGTTACTGCGTTCGACGGTTCGATTGTTACTGACCTTGGCAAAGTTCCACTTCAGAATAAACGCGTCCCACTTCAAGGACATCGAGACGTAATTTTCGCCCTCGCAGTTACCGGTGATGGTCGCGTCGTTGGGCACGTAAATATCCGCCTCCTAAGGATTAGCACAGCCAAATGAACAAAACGGCAAATCAATGGCATGATAATGTTTCAGAAGGAAAAAAAAGCACCTGCTCCTCGCCGAGTTTCGTCTTGTACTTGACGGTGATGAGCGCGTCGACTTGCAGGAGAATACAGGCCTGGCCGTTGCTGCCGTTCAAGCGATAGATCGGCAATTCGGCGGGCCCGCGGCGGGGAGGTTGCGTCGGTCCGGCCGTTGTGGTCCTCACCTGCGCCGTTGACCTTATCGTCGCCGTCGTCGCTGGCACCGTTTTCAATTCGGCGTTGGCGACCGCCTGTTTTGCGCAGATTTACGCGGAAAGTGAATTAAATTTCAATTTTGCTTCAGATATACTTAGTCACTTTGCTATACTCATTGAAATAACGGGACTGATAATTATACGACTGTCGCAGCTAGAGTGGGATAATAATTTATGTGCCCCATTGTGTTTCCTTATTTTCATGATTTTTGTGTCTAGCTAGAGACAAAAATGGCACCGATGGAAATATTATAATGTTTCAAATGCAAGGGAATAAGGAGAAAAAAAAAAATAAATAAATAAATCAATTTCAAAAATTGATGGAGCGTTCAGGATTTTTTTGAAGCTATGCTATTTCAAAAGTTTTTTTCTGAAGAGTAAAGAAGAGATGAAAAATCAAAAGAATATGGAGAACATAACTTTCGAAGGTTCAGTTTTTCTCGAGATTTACGACTTGTACCTACTAGCGTGATAAAATAACTCTGGGTGGGTTGACAAAAGAGTGTAATTGTCACAAGAACCGTAATGAGCCATCGTGAGTACTTTTTTTTTACTATACATAAGTTTGTAAAAATATAATAAAACGAATTTTGTATGATTAATAATAAAATAGTATACGAACGATGGGGAACCATAATGAGCCATCGTAAGTACTTTTTTTTTTTACTATATATAACTTTGTAAAAATATAATAAAACGAATTTTGTATGGTATGATTAGTAATAAAATAAGTATACGAACGATGGGGTGGACCTTGGAGTACATATACATTTTATTGAATTTGAATATGATTTGTTACTTTTCAGTACTTATTACACTGTACTGCAAATATCATCCGAGATATGCTACGAATATATGTTTCAAAAGTAAGTACAATATGTAGTTTTTCTTGTAAGTGAAAATGAAAATTTCCGTGCGAACCTTGTTAAGCAAACCAGAAAAGTCAGGACTAAAAGCTAATAATAAAAAGCAACAAAATTGTCTTTTAATGAAACTGTAACTCTGTTTGAAACGCACATCGGCAAATCAAATTTACAACGTCATTGAAGAGTTTGCCTGCATTGAAAAAAAAAAAAAAAAAAAAAAAAAAAGAAAAGAAAAACAGGTAGCTCCCGCGCTAATGCCCGAAAATATGCTCTTTATGTGTCACTGGCCACTTTATTAGGTACCCATATACCTACCTGTCCGTCTGCAGCTCGTCGAGCCAACTCACTCTCTCTTTTCCCTGTGCATTTATATACTTGTGCTCAAGAGCCCGTGAATAAGCTTATACGACACCGAGATTATCCCCTCGCTCTCTTCTCGAGGGCACCCAACAAAAAGGCCCGATGGAAAACAACAAACCATACACGCGAGTATATTTTTATCTATAGGTACTCTTCGTTTACCAGCAGGAGTAGAGAGCCCCCTCCCCCCCTCCTGTGTATAGATGATGCACGTAGACATTCGGCAGCAGCTGCAATCACGCGGCTCCCTGTAATAAGCCCAAATTGACGATTACACGGTTAGTTAGATGCGCCCGCTGATTTGAAGGCGTAGGACGAGGCGTCGGGGTGGCTGTTGTCGCGCGTCCATCCGGGGTGACATATATACATACCCCTATCCCGCTCTTGTGTCTATACACGCATGGTGACAACCTCGAGGGGGATACAACCAAACAACAACCCCTACGTTCGGTGTTACATCGATACATACATACGCGCACACCCCACCCAAGTGACGTATACTTGCAAGGAGGTAAGTATATCTTTTTTTTCACGGGGCTGATGCTCGTTAAGTTCCGCGCGTCCCGAGCCCAGGGGGATTTATGACTCCGGCGGTTGGCGCGCTAATTATTTCGAAGCGCGGACGCGTCTACCTATATAATATGTACTCTTCGCACCCCTGCATGAAAAGAAAAAAAAAAAAAAAAGAATTTTTGCCCAGTGGTTTGTATGTAGGTACGGATCGGCAGGGAGATCGGCTACGGTGATAAGTGCCCCGGGGGAACGAGAGGAGTCGATGGCTTCCACCTTGTTATTTACTCGGCTGTATCTTGACGACGCGTCCGCAAGCTCGTCGCGTTTGGAACTATTTTATAATCCCCGCTGTGCCGTTACGTCTGGGGTGTATACAGACAGAGGTGCTGCTTATCTCTTTTTTTTTTTTTTTTTTTTTTGAGAGAGAACGAGCAGCGATTTTCCCGGAGTGTGTATAGTGCTCAGGGACATGGAATCGATGAGGATGTCAGATACGTACCTACCTTTTTTTTCCTCTCCGAAGAGTAGTTTTTTCCTTTTTACTTTTTGGTAATCCTGGGGTCGGGGATGTAGGTGGCAGCGTTTCCGAATGATTTTTCCGGGAGATACGTATAGAAGCTGGTCGTTTGACCGTGTACATTAGCGAGGGAGTGGTGTATCCGTCTTACATTTTTTTTATTCGGCCAAAGTTGGTGTGTATTGGAAGGTATAATGAAAGTGTATATAAAAAAGAATTAAAAAAAAAGACGGATCAGGACTCGATTTTTGTATGCTTTCGTGTAGCGGCTTCCGTTGACCGAAAACGTGAATAATTAAGAGGCGAACGCTCCGTCGGATCTGCATATCTCCCGCGAACGGACATCAAAGGGTTTACAGCCGATTTGGATTCGGGAAGAACGAGGATTACGTGCTTGATGTAATATTGAAAGTTATTTCTCAGCGGGTCGACGCTTTGATAAAAAAGATATTGGTATATTGAGCGAAGATTTTAATTTGGTAAAAAATATTTGCATAAGAGATCCGTATCGATACAACTGTCAATTATCATTTGAAAAATGCATAATTTAACAAAGTTTTGTACGGTATGTTGGAAAAAACAAAAACAAAAAGGCAATAAATCATTGTTCAAGGGAGCTATACGTTGATTTTTTTCCCCAACGTCCACCTAATTTTGAAAATTATGAACGAAATATACACCTAAATAAAATTTAAAAAAAGAAAAAGCGTTGGTTTGAAAAAATAAAGTCAAAAAGACTTTCAATAGAACTGCTCGTGCACGAGTATACAATATATGAGAGCAGTGCCGAGCGTAGCTCGCGATGGCGTCTTGTTCGATTTGGTGTCCCGTTACCTTGGCAGAGGCGGCAGCGCACCTCCACACAGCCCACTCTCACCCCGGGCCGACGCCATTTTCCCTCTTTACTCCCTCTCTTCCCCTGCGTACCTCCACACACACACACATACCGGCTTGACAAAAGCGATTGTCTCTGTCTGTTTGTTATACCCGTCTCCCTTTCTCACCTGCACTATCTTCGTTTTATACGAAAGAAGGGACTGGCTTTGCATTTTCCACACCCTATGTACATCACATGCACACCGAAAATGAGAGCAAGAGAGCCTCTCGCGTTTCGCTTAATTGCATTCCGCGAGAGCTTTTGATATGGAGAAAAAGGGCCACTTTGTATGCATACTTAGCTGCTGACACTTGTTTCATTAAACTCGTATATGCTTAAACAATCAACCAGAGGTTATATAACTATTCCCCATGGAAACTATTACGATGGAACACAACTTATTTCAATTTGTTTGATGGTTTACGTTTCTCTCTCTCTAGTTCCTCCGTACATATACCTTCCGTTTTTACCATTTTTAAAAGCCATAGCTTTTTTTTTTTTTTTTTTTTTTTTTTTTTTTTTTTTTTTTTTTTTTT
>NW_019379674.1:6400564-6445432 GCF_000648655.2 Copidosoma floridanum
AAAAAAAAAAAAAAAAAAAAAAAAAAAAAAAAAAAAAAAAAAAAAAAAAAAAAAAAAAGATGAAAAAGTTCCACGCAGAAGAGCAAGGACACACATACACCTGTACACTACAACGATGCTCGTCGCCCACGCGACATCCCACTTGCGTTGGCGTCACCCTCCCCACCCCCTTTACCATCTCTCGCTACCCCCCCAAGTTTTGTTCCTCTCGATAGTATTTACTATATGCATGTGCGTATACTATACGAGCTCACGTGCCGTTCCGGAACAACGTCACGCTTCTTCGATCAACGAAATCTCCACACGGCTTTCCTCTCCCCAGCCATTCACTTGTGTATGGATGGGATTCGCGTGACCGCAGGTCGCACCTTTCAGAGATCATTCGATTAAAACTTCGGGATGTAGGTACACTTGAAGGGGATGTTTTATTTTAAGACGCGTTCGAAACTCGTCGGTTCTATGAACTTGAGGAGACGTTTATTGACAGCATGCCTGTGTAGGCGCACTTTGTATAATCCGTCACGTGGAAAAAAGCTGTTTCCGCTGTATACGCCGAGGTGAGCTGATTGAGGAAAAAAAAAAAAAAAATGCCTTAATATTTAAATCCAAGTGCCCTTGTACACCCCCCTCGAGTCATGTCGAGCGATCCCCTTGTAAAACGTG
Source organism: Copidosoma floridanum (assembly GCF_000648655.2). The sequence continues at coordinate 6,401,228 of NW_019379674.1, forward strand.
ATCTGCGACGATTGTGGTGATTAAAAAGGAAGGCGATCGAGCTGCCACTGGGGAGGGGTGAAATAATATGGGATATAACTTACGAGTGGAAATTGAGTGACTTTGGGAAAATCGAAGAACACGTTGGCGTTGCGCTTGGTAGTGAAGGGCTCGTCGGTGTCCAAGGCTTTGGAAGTCGTGACCTCGGAAGGTGGCGGCGTCTCCGCTTCCGTAGTCGTCGTCGTCGTGATCACCCTCTGGGGCGCCAAAGTCAGCGCCGAACAGCGCAACAGTTGTCCCGTCACTGAGGAAAACAAAAAAAGAAATGCCACTACAGATTTTTTAATTTTTTCCCACTCGCCGCTAATACGACACACAAGCGCTGCAATTCCAATTATCTTTGCATTATCCTTGTTCCCATTTCAATCGAACATGAATATACAAGCACACCATAGCATTGGAGCTTTTAAATAATTAATGAAACTGGTTATCAACGGAACACTCGAAACCAATTTGGCACTCGCGCTTGCGCCGAAAATTAAAATTGATACATTCAATTACATTAATTGCGATTAAGTAAATGGTTAATATATATATATACACACACTCCGGCGCTATATAGGCATGCGTGTATGTATATACATCATCCGGCTAACGTCTCGTTTAATCAAATATAATTTCAAACTGCTTTTCCTCCCTCCCACACGCCCCCCCCCCTTTCATCGATCCTTGACCCCCTCAAAAAGAGAGTCGGGGGGGGGCACGTAAAATGTAAAGGAGGAAAAGCTCCTTGGACTTATACGCGTGATCGCAAGCTCAAAAGTATAAAAAGCCACTCACGGACGAGTAGTGCGATCATCAGTGCAGGCACCAAAGACCCGAGATCCGACCTCCTGAACGCCATGTTTCCTGCGAAGGGTGTGTATCCTTTGCCGAAGAGCTTGGGCTGGTGATCCTCGTATTAGCTCGCGGCCAGGACTGAGCAGCCGCCGGACGTCGGGAGCGCCGTTCGCCCTCTCGGCGATCAATACCTAGGGACGGGCGCGCGCGCGCTACCAACGATCATTCCACCCACGCAACTTTCGTGCGAGACGACGAATCCCTCGGCGTGATGGGACACTTTTTTTTTTTCGTCTAAACGCCACGTAGGTGCAGCCTATATACACGTTGTTGTGGGTATACATATGTATACTTTGAAAAAAAGGAACGGGTCGTTGTTTCTTACATTAAATGTATAGGTTGTACGATAGCACCTCTTTTTGAACCTTTCGCGGAGCTTTTCTGGCGCATAATTTTGAAGAGCCGCAGCGCGCGCTACATGTCAACTGGAATTAAAATTACTTTCTATGTGTATTGAATTTGTGCGTGCATTTCACACGGGGGGAATGAAGGAAAAAGCTATAGAGTCAGTGACAACACCCGTGTATGCATATGGAGATCATAAGTACGGACTTTTATGAGATACTTGGCACGATGTATACTCAACCGTTGAGTTGAAACGCGTCAAGTTTATGTTTATTTATATTCAGTCCACGATGGTTATGATAAAAACATTATGTGTAAACATATAAATTATTTAGCGAGTTCCCGTGTGTTAAGTAAAAGCTCCCGGATAGTGGACGATAGCGCCACTGTAGGCTTTATTGAAACTAAAAACATCGTGTGTCGTGTGTTACCACCGTCGCAAAATATTACGCGAATTCCCTTCTCTTTCTCTCTCTGCACAGCAAAAGGCGCATAAGTACTATAGATACTAGGTTGTATACATTTGCAAAACCAAATGCAATGCATAAATATCGTACAGTAGTAGTGAATAAGTAGAACGTAAAGCTAGAGCTAGAGTCGCTAGAAAGCTAGAAAGCCGTGTGGGACCTGCGAGAGCTGCGAGGACCATATATATTACCCATACGTATATATCTATATGTTTTTTAACTATAATTTGTGTCAGTCAAAAGTCATCGTTGTATAGTGTGTACAACATACCGATAATCCCGTATACCTATATTTACTACAGGATAAGTATAACAAATGCAAAACAACACGTCAAACAGCAACTGGACATACGTCATTTAGTCTCATTTGTAAGCTTGCCTTGACCAGCTCCTTTCTCAAAACAGTGTAATCCCAAATAGTGAAGCTCACTAACCAAGAGGAATACTTGCAAAAGTATAGGTAAGAATATTATAAGTATCTGTAAACTTTTAGAGCCTTTGCGGGTTAATGTTGAAACGTATAATTACTCCTTTCTACACTGCATTGTTTGCGTGTCAAAATATATCCTCGTATTTATTCAGCGTCTGTCCATCGTATGTCCCTCCCCTTTTTTGTATTCCATGGTAGGAGTAATATATTATTAGCTGCTAGAAATAATTTTATTTATTTGTTCGTTATCGTTAGGTTTTAGTTTACAGCGGATCAATATTTCTTTCTGCACCACCGTCACGAACACTGTACAGAATAAATAATGAAGTCAGATATGTTAAGTGTCCTTCTGCTGGTGGTCTTGGCATCAGTCTCTGGTCTATCCCAGGGTAAGTTTTCAATTTTTTATTGCCTTATAGTAAAAAAAATCATGGTCGTCTCAATTGCATTGATATTGACGCGTTGGTGTGTCATAAATAGATTATTTGAGAGAATTGCCATGAAAATCAATTGTTTTCCAGAATATTGGTAGAAAACTTTTCAAATAATAGGAATAATAAGAACACGTTTTTAGTGAAATTGCAGCAGCCAACGTCACAAATATTCTTGAATATTCCTTTGTTATGTGATATTTCATGAGCAATGAAAAGAGAAAGATATGCACGTTTTCGCGATGAGCACGCGCGCATTAGTCATGAAAAATGGTTGCTGATTCATTTAGAAATTTATTTATTCGATTGAAAAATAATGAAATTGTTTTATTTTTACAAAGACAAAGCTGCTGCTGCAGTGCCCCCTCAGCCACCGTCAGATACCACAACAGCATTACCACCTGCAAATGCAACTACTCAAGCTCCTAATACCACCACTACAACTAAACCAACAGTAAGAATTTAAAAATTTTGTTCAATACTTAGTTGCATGGTGTAAATTATTTATTTTATTAGACAACCACGCCAACCACCACCTCCACCACCACTACTACGACGACTTCTACTACCACTTCTACAACAGCTACGCCTCCAACCACAAAACCAACTACAACTAATCCATCTCCAAAACCGACTACGTCTACGTCCACCGTAGGACCAACCACTACAGCTTCGCCACCAACTCCAAACCCATCAAAAGGAGGACATTCCTTTGATGGACTGAGCTTTATGGGTAAAATTAATACTTCATTCAATTTGAGCAGGTTTCACTCTTGAATATTGAAATGATACATAATTATCTTCCAGCTGGCATAATTATGACAACGTGTGTTGTTGGACTAGGCGCCGGAGCTATCAAGTTCTACAAGATTAAAACCGATAGAAGTTATCGTACGCTCTGAGACTACGCATTAGTTCAAACAATTTAAAAATAATTATCAAAAGATCTGCAGCACTGAGAAGTGTTTAAAATGCTAAAGTTAATCATTTGAATGATAGCAATATCATATTTTTTATAAGGCGTATAGCATTAACTAAATGCTTAAGTGCTCTTAATATGTTAAAAATTGTTGGTGTGATTGATCTGATATAATTTTAATATAATAGTTAATGTAACGGTAATTTGAAACAAGAAAGTATTATAACTAAGAGAATGGTAATAGTATTTGTAAGAATCTCATTTTTACTTTTTTGATGTTTTTTTTAGCACACAAAATATCACCATCAATACTTGATTGAAAATATTTGTCCAAATATTCTGTGAGTCTAAAAAAGTGGCATAAGCATTATAAACACTAGCATTTTTAAATCAAGTCAACAACAAAAACAAAAGCCATGTATTCCTTTGAAAAAAAATTGCTACAACTAATAATCATGTATAAATGTATAAATATTGTGCAAGTTACATTTTACAAACTTGTGGTGAAATAAAAAAAATTACACAAATCATTGATTTATTTCAATGTTTACTCCCACACCCTAAATTACTTAAGTAAAAGTTTAGTGTAACAGAACAGAAGGCGTTTCCAGTAATTTCCTGGCTGCAGAGTACTAGTATAGGGTAACGAAATACGAAAAGTGTAAAATACGTCAATACGCGATGGTGCTGCTGCTGCTGCTGGCGTCGACGTCGACGAAAATCGGAGCAGACTTCAGATACTTACATTAGATCCGGGGAGAGGCGTACTGTGGAACTGTCATCATCGTCCGGACGTCTCCTTCAGCGGGGAGAGCGGGAAGGCGACAAGTGCGTGGTAGTGCGATTAAATTGTTTGGTGGTATTGGTGAAAAAAACATACTTAGGACTTGTAGGAAAGCAAATCTACTCGATTATTTGAGAGAGCCCCGTACCGAGCTGGGCCCCCTCTCTCTCTCTTTCCCTCGCCCAAAGTGATAAGAAATATCTCAAAGTGTTTCAGTATTATTTACAAACGCGTACGTCATCATTTATCGTTTTGTTTTTATTTTTATTTTTGTTTATCTCTCTCATTCTGTATCTTTCTGCGGATACTCCCTCATCCCGCCACGGGAGTTTGGGACAGTATATATCAAAATAATCTTCTATCTTTTTTTTCTTTTCTCTCCTTTGCATGTTATTGCGTTGCCGCATTATCGACTACTCTTTTTTCTCTGCTAATAGACTACTTATGCGTTTAGCGTGAAATACATTATAAGTATATTATATACGTATCGTTTATCGTTCGTATTGAACGCATCCGTTAGTTAACTCTCTTCTGTACGTATATGTGTATATTGTACATACATAGGTACCCACCTATTATACATACATCACTTGGACATTCTCTCATTTTCACGTCATTTCACGAGCATCGATCGACTTATCCTTTACGAAAAGATTCAGGACTTCAATCGTATACATACGTGGTTTTTTTTATAAACAATTTGTAGAAACAGTCGGTATCCTCACGAGAATATATATAATTTTTTTCCAGAGCATTGATCCAACTGCCCTGCTGCCTTACATATGTGTGTATGTCTTTTTTCTAAGTATACTCACAATGCACAGCATTTCACTGTGCATACATATGTATACATTATTTATGTGCTATTTTCTCAATACTAATTGAATATTGTTTCCGTGTGACTAAAATTTCAAAGAATAAACTTTTTATTATGGCAGTGAATGGTTTTGTGCAGTGCTATCCGTACTAATTTGAATGATTTTATTTTGACAGCAAAAATGACAGACTCCAAGTATTTCACCACCACTAAAAAGGGAGAGATATTTGAATTAAAGTCTGAGCTTAACAATGACAAAAAAGAAAAGAAAAAAGAAGCTGTGAAGAAGGTAATTGTTACTGAAATTACCTGTAGTAATTAATTTTGTTAAACTGTTTTATGCAATGCAACAAACAAAATTACTTTATAATTAATACGTTATTAAACGTATTACGGTGCATTTCAGGTAATTGCTTCTATGACTGTTGGTAAAGATGTTTCAGCATTATTTCCTGATGTAGTTAATTGTATGCAGACAGATAATTTAGAATTGAAGAAATTGGTTTATCTTTACCTAATGAACTATGCAAAAAGTCAGCCAGACATGGCAATTATGGCAGTCAACACGTTTGTAAAGGTAATGTATCTTGAAGTTCATATATTTCATCCTTCATTTTTTATTCATGCACCTTTAATACATATTTCACAAATATATGACTAATATTGATATGTATATTTTCTAATATTTTCATATTAACTCTTTACTAATCCACAAACATTGAATACTTGACACATGAAACATGCTTTTTCAACAAAAGACATTATAGTACTAACTGAAAATATATCAAGGCAGCCTGTAGAAAAACAATGAGTCCCAGCCCTTATTGAAAAAATTGACTTACGAAACCTCTAGTTATTTTACAGTTTGCCTTTTTCAAATATGCAGATTATGCCTGACAGTAATCAAAATTACGTCGAGCTATTTGCATTGTAGTTTGTAGAATGGTATGCTTTGACGGTACATACTTGAATTGCTTATTTTTTGAAGGGCACGACTGGCACGAGACTGAAGTTATTAATACAAAAAGTAGTTTGATGTGACCTTGTTGAAAATAAATACATACAGTACAAACTGAAATACTCATTTCACTGTACAATAATGTACGTAGCACTTGGAGTCAAGTTTAAATTTATGATAGAGCTTTATCAGAGCACAAAATTCGTTTATAAATAAATTAATGATTTTACAAAGAAAACTGAAAAAAAATATTTATAACAATTTTACGCTTGTTATTTTGCTGTTTAAATACATTAAAGTGCATGTGTACTCTGATCGTTCTTCTATTTAGTTGTGTAAATCACGATGTATTTATATTTGGCTTTGTCAAGTGCATGTACATTTTTTTGCTGAATAAATATACTAATTTTAGAAAAATACAAGTATGATGTTTTTTAAAGATGCATTAATTATTTAGCAACATGAAACGACATTATTTCGATAGTTTACTAATTCTTTATATTAGTCATGGCTTTCATTACAATTTTTATGACAAGGCTGTTTATTAATGTGGAAAATTTTACTTTTTGCTTCACGCACATTTGTATACACGTCAAGAATCCAAGTCGTTGTATGCCTAGAAAAGACAGTAAAGAAATAATCGTGCTCTTTGAAAAATGACTAATTCAAAAAAGAATAAGAAACGAATGATCTGTAAAATTTCTCCTGCATTAACAAGAAAATAAAAACAAACAAAAATTAATAACGCAAAAAAAACTAACATAAACCTAATAACAAATGGTGACGGTGACCAATTTGACATTTTTCGTTCTGACACGCAAAAAAGGAGCTTGCAACATCTCCGATGATAAAGGTACCTTCTACTTTTTTATTAATAACTTTATATGTAACGTAAAAAATTTAGCCAATTGCCTTTGAGATTGGCCAATAATAATAATTATTATTATTATTACGATGAAAAAAAAAAAAAAAAAAAATTAGAAACCTTAGTGAAAATACAACTCGCGCGACTAGACTTGAATCCCTGGCGTGACCAATTTTTGCGTAGGACTGCGAGGATCCGAATCCGCTGATACGTGCACTAGCTGTGCGCACCATGGGTTGCATTCGCGTCGACAAAATCACCGAGTATCTCTGCGAGCCACTCAGAAAGTGCCTCAAGGACGAGGATCCCTATGTGAGAAAGACAGCTGCTGTCTGTGTGGCCAAGCTTTACGACATCAATGCTGGACTCGTCGAGGACCAAGGATTCTTGGACCAGCTCAAGGATCTGCTTTCGGACAGCAATCCAATGGTAATTGCAGGATGACTTGGAAAAAAGAAATTTACAAAAAAAATCCATAGTTCGGTATTGATGAGAATATAATGTAATAAAAGGTCGTGGCAAACGCGGTTGCTGCCCTATCCGAAATCAACGAATCTAGTCCCAGTGGACATCCTTTGGTTGAAATGAACGCACAAACCATCAATAAACTTCTCACAGCTTTGAACGAGTGCACAGAATGGGGCCAAGTATTTATTTTGGATTCTCTTGCTAATTATTCACCTAAGGACGATCGGGAGGCTCAGAGTATATGTGAGAGAATCACTCCACGTTTGGCTCACGCCAATGCTGCTGTCGTTCTATCAGCAGTCAAAGTAAGTCAGTTCTCAAATAAATCCTAGTCATTTTGGATTCTGTTTTAATGGTAAATTTCATCGTCTTAGGTATTGATGAAACTTATGGAGATGCTGCAAGCCGAGTCTGATTTCGTTGGAACTCTGACGAAGAAACTAGCACCACCACTAGTAACTCTTTTAAGCTCGGAGCCTGAGGTGCAGTATGTCGCCCTCAGAAACATAAATCTGATCGTTCAAAAGAGGCCGGATATTTTGAAGCAGGAAATGAAAGTATTTTTCGTGAAATATAACGATCCGATCTACGTTAAACTCGAAAAGCTGGACATCATGATTAGACTAGCTTCACAGGCCAATATAGCCCAAGTCTTGTCTGAATTGAAGGAGTACGCCACAGAAGTGGACGTGGATTTTGTAAGAAAGGCCGTGCGAGCGATCGGTCGCTGCGCCATCAAAGTTGAGCCGTCAGCTGAGCGCTGCGTGTCGACGCTCCTTGACCTCATCCAAACCAAGGTCAACTACGTCGTTCAGGAGGCAATCGTAGTTATCAAGGACATTTTCCGCAAGTATCCAAACAAGTACGAAAGTATAATCTCCACTTTGTGCGAAAACTTGGATACGCTCGACGAACCCGAGGCGAGGGCTTCCATGATCTGGATCATTGGCGAGTACGCGGAGCGGATAGACAATGCTGATGAGCTCCTCGAAAGTTTCCTGGAAGGCTTCCACGATGAGAACACTCAGGTCCAGCTGCAGCTGCTCACTGCTATCGTCAAGCTTTTCCTTAAAAGGCCGACCGACACGCAAGAGCTTGTACAACAGGTGCTGAGTCTTGCTACCCAAGATTCAGATAATCCAGATCTCAGGGATCGTGGCTTCATTTACTGGAGATTGTTGAGTACCGATCCTGCGGCGGCTAAGGAAGTCGTGCTTGCGGAGAAGCCGCTCATCTCCGAGGAAACAGATTTGTTGGAGCCCACACTACTGGACGAGCTCATTTGTCACATTTCCAGTTTGGCTTCGGTTTATCACAAACCGCCCACAGCGTTTGTCGAAGGGAGATCTGCGGGAGCCAGGAAGTCACTTCCCGCTAGGAGTAATTCTAACGACGAAACATCGCGATCGCAGCCACAGGCCCAAGTTATACCGGCGCAAGATTCGCTCATTGGCGACCTTCTCAGTATGGATATTGGCGGTCCACCAATCGTACCTCCGGCACCAGCCGCGTCAACTGGCTTGGGTCTGGATCTATTGAGTAGTGGTCTTGATGGTATTTTGGGAGGGGCTGCGGAAACGAGCGCACCGCAACCATCCGTGTCACAGACCACCACGGGTTTGTTGGGTGATATTTTTGGTTTTACTCAAGGAACTACATCATATGTGGCACCTAAAGTCAACTGGTTGCCAGCTGAAAAAGGAAAAGGCTTTGACATCTGGGGAACGTTTGTAAGAAAGTAAGCGTCTTTCTTTCATCTTTTGTACATTAATCTGATTTCCAATCTTACTTAATGTTTAAATATTTATTTTAGAAATGGTCAGATTCATATGGAAATGACATTAACAAACAAAGCTATGCAGCCAATGGGTGGTTTTGCTATTCAACTGAATAAAAACAGTTTTGGTTTGACGCCTGCGGCACCACTTCAAGTTCCGGCGCCTCTGAATTCTGGGCAAAGCATAGAAACAAGTTTGATTTTGTCAACTGCAGGGGCAGTACAACGCATGGATCCTTTGAACAATCTTCAAGTCGCGATTAAAAATAATATCGATGTCTTCTATTTTGCTTGCATAGTACCTATGAATGTTTACTTTGGTGAAGATGGCCAGCTAGACAAAAGGGTGTTCCTTTCGACGTGGAAAGATATTCCCTCGCAGAATGAAGTAAGTGTCAATTAGTCGAGTTTAATTAATAATTTTATAAATTATGGTTTTCATTAAACATATTGTATTTCTTCAGGTTCAGCATACCTTGTCAGGTATAATGTTGACAAGTGACCAAGTGGTTTCAAAAATGCAGCAGAACAATGTTTTCACAATTGCAAAACGAAATGTTGAAGGACAAGATATGTTGTATCAATCACTGAAGCTTGTCAACAATGTATGGGTGCTAATAGAATTGAAGATTCAGCCAGGAAACCCGGATATACTAGTATCATTAAAATCAAGATCTGTAGAAGTAGCCAATGGAATTTTCCAAGCCTACAATGCTATTTTGTATTTATAAATTATAACCATTCCATTAACATCAGATTCATGTACATTTGTTAATTATGACAATTATCTAGCATTGGAGCCCAATAAAGATTTTTTTTTGAAAATATATTTCAACATGTTGCGCAAAACCTCGATTTTATTATTTTAAAAATTTTTCACTATGTAATTCGTTGAATATGTAAAAAATATTAAATTGAGTTTTATTTACATTCAAACTTTTTAATTTAACCTAGTTCAATACCCAATCTATACTAAATTCATCCATACCATATAATTGTTCATTTGAGTAAATCAACTTATTGATTAGATTATAATACTACTTTATTTGTTTAAAAAAACTGGGAACATGGAATAAGTGGTTTCATGTACAAAAACATATCGTACCTTTTTTAAGAATTTTTTTGTTTTATTTAGAATAAAAATTTATTTAAATAAAATTAGCATTGAACTTTCCTCCTGAACGAACATCCTTCCGTCAAACGAGCTTTGCCGCCTGTTGGAGTGCACAAATAAGTTCCACAGCTATCGCATTGAACTGGCTTTTGGGCATGGGAAAAGATTGTCTTGATGACATAGCAGCCAGGACATTTTACATCCATGAAATAACTGTTTGGTTTTTGCACCAATCTCTTCAATTTGTGTTTCTTCTTCTCCTCTGCAGGAGATGGATGAAGGAAATCTTTAGCCAAAGGCATGTTCTGTAATTTAATTGATACACATTAGGTAATAAAAATCAGTATGCACGTTTATCAAATTAGGGAAGTGGAGTATTGAGCAGTTACAGAAAATAGATGGAAACATAAAACAAGTTTGTAAGCAAGTCAAAACACTGCTCCTCACGGAAATTATGATAATTACGAGGTAATAAGTAGGCGGAAATTTTTATTTTTTGCATTAAAACTTTCGTGGTATACACAATCTCAATTAAGAGAAAATACTACAAACACTTTCAAAATGGATATTGCTGAATCAATATAAGGTTAAGGTTGAGTTTACTAAGAATGTCTCGTTGAGCTTTATCGATTAAAAAAAAAAAAATTAATCACTAATATTCACCAAAACTAAATTTTTTTTCGCGTACAAACAATTTAGCAACAATTAATGTAAACAATTAAAAATTCGCGTGTTAACTCCAAACGTATTGACATCTACGATATCGGTCTTGTCTTGAGCAACTTTTCGGCGAGGTTACAGCCTTGAAGGGACCAAAATGATTTAAAAAACCAGTACTCCACTGTTTCAACAATTAATGTTGTTTATTAGAAACTACAACTTACGTATTATTTGCTTTATTACAGGAAAAATTCACAAATCAAAGCTTTAGCCACGTGTGTTCGTGAAGCAACTCGTACAACGCGACATTAGAAAGAAAGTATGGTTGGAATCGAGAATATACGATGTTTGCTCAAACAAAGAGGGCGTGCGTGTTCTACTGATGTTCTAGGGACATTTTTTATGTAAGTGAATGTAACTAAGATTTTATGTGTGCGCGTGCGCGTGATGTTAGGGTTTTTTTCGCCGCAATGCCCGCAATCCATGCAGATTTATTTTTAAAAATATATACTTACTAAACAATTTTAACATAATACTTACTTACCATAGGGATTCAAACTTTGCATCAAAGAAAAATGAGGTAATCATATCGAAAAATTTTAAATAGCTGAATGATATAAAATACATCGAAAATAAATAATTTAATAAACATTGCCATTTCCATCAGTCAGTGGCAGGAAGTAGCTCGCTAATATAAAATAAAGTAATAAATAAACAAAGAAAGAGAACGTAATGAAAATTAGGATCACTTTAAAAAAAAGATATTACTAAGTAATTAATATAAAGATCAAAAATAAAAAAATTCATGTAAAAATACACATATTTTACTTTATGTAAAACAAAAATATAAAAATCACAAAAATTGAAAAATAACAAAGCAAGTTTTTCAACTTATTTCGCATACGATATATGTCTATAATGTTGCCATTTATACAAGAGCATTTGTACAATTTTTTATTTAAACCAGACTCAAAATGAATCAGCGACAAAAAATTTTACTATCATTTAATCTTACAATAATATATATCTTCAACGCTATTCTTTTTCTTGTCCATTTGCTATGCAATTCGAATCCAAAATGTAATAAAACGCTTTGGAAGAGGGTTCTTTTTGTTTACTTTAAGAGGTTTTTCTTGTTTGATTGTATAAGATCCATTACAAGCAAAAGTCGTATATTGCAAATCTAGCATGGGATATGCATAGCTTATGTATTAATAATTTGTGTTACAATTTAACCTACTCCGTTGAAAAGTACAAAACAGACATTTTATAATAAGAAAATCTTTAACATTTTCGTAAATTATGTAATTACTCATCGAAAAGGCAAAAATTGAACACTTATAAAAATTAGAATAATTTTTATCAACTGTCGTCCTTGTTATAGAACAATAGTCCTACACCTATTCCATTTGGAATATTTCATAATCACATAATGTTTAATAAATTTCTTGTTTCTTCAATAGAATTACATAACTTCAAACATAAATTAACTGCTTTTGACGTTTACGATTACACTATACAAATAAGAAAATCAATCACTTGATTAACTTCGTACAAAGACAATTTGAAATAGAGGCACTACTGCAAGCACGCCTGAACCTTCTCGATCCATTCTTGTGCCGTTGTTGCGTCGCCTGCACAGAAGTTGTATGTCCGACGATTTGTGCGAAGCTGAGACAAATAATTAATGTATTTTTAGGAACTAATTAAAAATATAACTGGAAAAATCAATATTAAACTTACATCGAAAAACGATTTGTCGTCTGTCTTTTTTCCAGGTGCTTGTACAGGTGTTGCAGGAGTTACAGAAACAACTTCAGCAAGATCTGAAATCAATGTTGAAAAATTAATAGTAATCAATTTTTTTTTTAATTTCCAGTATGTACCTATGTAACCCTTGCAGTTGGAATCTTCCATTGCGTCATAATATCTAAGTTGATGTTTTATTGAATCTAGAACAAACCACCTTTGCTTCCACCCCTTAAGTAGCGCCCCACGTTTGTACAAGTACCCTTCATGCGTTCGATTTTCGGCTACATTACTAGAAAATTGTTCATAATATTGTTGTGATGAGGTTTGTAAGGTTGTGACGCCTAAAACAGAAAAAAAGTTATGAAGCAATTATTTGAATAAAACTTTACAACGATCAAAAGTAACAACTAGTACTAACTCGAATTAACGCTTCCGTTATCACCTCCATTACGAGTGAGGGTGTGATTTTGTACATTCTCCGACCCTACCGTCTTGTATTTGGTGCAATTCTTCGACACGGAATCGGCACATTTTTCATGGCATACGTGTCCACAGTCGACGCATCTAATACCAGCTTTCACAGGACCCCACAAAACCCCAGAGCACGCATCACAGTGCGTTGGTGTGGCTGTATCCAGTCTTTCAAATCTGGATGAAAAAAGGTACATTTATCAATTTCTTTCCAAATTTATAAATTCTTAATTATTGGTTATTTTGTCATTTCCTACCTGTGAGGATGAACATAAGCCGGAGAATTTTCAGTTCCAGTCGCGCTACTTCCAGCAAGTTTTCCCTTGAGTAATAATTCTAATGTAGAACGTTTATGAATTAATCGCCCGTGATGTCTCACGAGAGCTGTACTAAACGATGCGTGTCTCTGCAATGAATATTCATAAAATCACTCAAGTGCAAAACTTAGAGCTGATTAAATTAGAATTTTGAAAACTCACCGTTAGTGAATCAGTGTTGGGCAACTCAAGCTTGTCCCACAACACTTTCCACTTCTGAGGCAAGTGTCCCAGTTCCGTTTCAAGTTTGTGAATTTCCTCCAAAAGATGTGTAAACTGATCGGGAACCATCGAGTTAACGCTGTTGTACCCTTGGGTAACGACTTTTCGATTGCTTTTAACGATACCATCGGCAGCCTCTGCTTCTTCTTCTTGTTGTGAATCCTGCTGGAGTATCTCGAGATCATAAGCCGGTCCGTGGGCCAACTCCTCTTCCAAATAGTAATTCCAAATGTCCAAACAAGAAAGCTCCGATACCGGTCGAAGAATCGGGTGCTCGGTGTTTGGAGTGAACAAGAAGTTGTAAAACAAAGGACACCTTGCATGCTGCTTTTCTATGTAATCGAATATACTCTGACCCAAGTTGGGTACGGCATGCGTACCAGCCAATCGTCCACCCGGATAAATGGTGTCGTCATCACTACCGGTGTCCACACCCTTGTGATGACTCGTGAGAGAACCGCGTTTGTCTTCGACTGCAGTGATTCCGCACTCGACTCTGTCAAACTCACAATCAAGCAAAAAAGTCCTAAATCGGCAGGATACCGAGTGATACGCGAGAAACTTCAAGTAGTAATCATTAAATTCGAAAGCAAGGGGAAATTGACGTTGGATCTGGTGTACGATATCGAGGAATTGAAGAAACGTGGGCGTGAAATTAGTCGTTTGCGAATGTGCTGCAAGATTACTGCGGTGGCCGAACCGATGGCCAAAACCAAGCCACTCCTTTTCGATGAGCGTGCGGAAACCTTCGATTGTGCGATAATGCGGATCCATGCATATTTGAGCGACCGAGCATACCGTAGCTGTGGTGTCCCAACCATCTTCTAGACATACTGCCACAGAAGAGCCTTGTAGATCCATGAGATCTATTACTGCACCAGACAACTGCATCAAGTTTCGCAATTGTTGCAACCACTCTGAACTCTCGATCAATCTGAAATTCAATGAGTTCATTTGTTAAAAAAATATCACCTTTGAAAACATTTGATTTACGTACTTATAAAAACTTGAATCCGGTTCTACACTAGGTGAGCTTGGCACACAGGCTCTGACGAGTTTTTTGAATGCGGCTTTAGTATGCCTTACGTCGTAAAACTCAACTGGAATGAAGTCAGTTTTGGGCGCCGATTCAGCTTTGACACCCTTTAGAAAAATCCAATGATAAACATTAATATATTTCTTAAGTAAAGTTGGGAGCATTGTTCTGACGTAGTACCTTCATATGCGACTTTTCTCCAAGAATGTACAGAGCAGCTTTTTGAAAAGTATGAACACATTCGGTGCCACTATCGGAATCAGCAGAGTGTCTCACGGTGCCTCTTTGATTCGCCGACACCAAAGATGCCTGAGAATTGTGCCTCTTGTCCTTTAAAGATCCCCACCTACCGAAATTGTTTGGACCTTTACCTCCAGAACTGCGTGCAGGTAAGAGAATGCGTGCGTTAAACGATAGAGTGCTAAGAGTACAAAGCTCATTCCCAGAAAAGAAATAGTTTGAAGCAATTTACCCTAAAGTTCCCATGGCTTTGTTAAACGGATTCCGCCGCGACTGCTCTGGAGTCGCGTTTCTATCTTCAGCTGCCAATAAAAGCGAATCGATGCTTAATGAGCTTTCCGACATACCCCATGCTGAATTCTGTCGCAATATCGACACCGGAGTATTGGCGACGAGAGCCGTTAAGTATTTTTCTTGTTCTAGCGTCGATGTGCTTTCGGATGAGCTTGCTAAAAATATAAATCCTCATCGTTTAGATACATTCTGCTTATGATAGGAAATTTATTTGAATAAAAAAGATAAAGCACCTTTGAGATTTCCAGCAGATGTCGGATGAGCCTTAAGCATACCCATTACGCTCTTACCATGATATCCGGCACCCCTAATGATCAGTGCTTTGGTGCGCGGATGGCGCCAAGTAACTATAGGAATTCGATTATGTCTGTAAAGTCTACAAAACCTACGAATGCTCTCGTCAGACACGGAGGTAGGAACTATAAATAGAGCAGGATAGCTTCGGCATATCATATAGGCACAATTAACTGACGTCAGTCGGAACGGCTCGTTGCGTCGATTGTTCTGCGGGCCGTTTGAGCATAAGCCAAGACGATACCAGTCGCGCACGTAGCTGCGCTCAGACAGTCGTTCCAACGTTTTGGCATCTGTCACCGGTGGAACAACGATCCCTGGCATTTCAAATTCATCGACTACAACATGAATGATGACAATTCATGAGATGACTAGAAATAAAGTAATGGACACGCGCACGCGCTGAGTTGCGTGACGTAACTCTTACCGCTTAAATCATCGTCGTGGCTTAAATCATTATTTTCTGTTATTGGCAAACTCATGCGACTGGGAGATGTCATGTATTTATTGTTACTAGTGAGATTCATGTTTGGCAAAACGTATTTTTGCCGTTTCGAGGATTGCTTCGGCTTAAAGCCGGCCTTTCTTGCTGTATTTAAGAGAGTTTTTTTTGCAAAACCCCTGAAAAAAATTTTGAGATATCAACAAAACCAATTTTTTTTTTTTTTTTTTCATAATGCAGGAGCAATTTTGTATAACTTACTTGAAGGAAGCGTGCTTTTCTTTGTCTTTATTGTGAGTTGTGGGGGTAACCAGTACTTGTCCGCAAAAAGCAAAATGATGAAAAATGTGTGGAGGATTTCGAGCCTTGTGAACCAGTTTGCGCAGAGTTTCAATATTTTCAGGCGTCACTTCTTCGTCAAACATCAATTTAATCAACTGGAAGGTGCACGAACGTAATTGGAGACCTTCTTGCTGACATTGATCGATTTGAGCCAAGTGTGGAACGGGAACTCGTTTTTCTTTTGTCAACGAAGTCACCGGAAAAGCTCGAACTACCATCTGTTCGCAAGCTACGGAAAAAAATGGTATTTAAAAATGAGCGATTAACGGATAAAAAAAAAAAAAAAAAAAAAAAAAAAAAAAAAAAAAAAAAAAAAAAAAAAAAAAAAAACAGTAAAGTATAAAAAAAATTACCAAAACGGTCGCAGGGGATTCCTTTGAAAACGATCCTATAGTTCGTGAGGAATATCGCTCCTTCTGCAGGTAAGAAAGGCGGTGTCCTTGGAGGACCACTAGAGCCTTCTTCCCTGCCATCAGACAATAAATATACGCGCAAGCCATCCATTATGATTTCCTCTCCAGGCAACATATTGGGTGTCAATATTTTTGGCTGATAAAAAATGTTAAAACAATAAATTTTTCAAATAGTAAAAGTGATAAAATGAGTTACCGATACAAGTTAAATAAATCTTACCTTCTGAATGGGAGGCAGCCGTTTGCTTTCGCGGTGCACAGCTTCCAGAGTTTCGATGTGCATATGAACGAGACCCGGTACCATTTGGTGAAGGCACCTGACGTGTTCGGTACTTACGCCGCCCTCGGTGCATACGCGATCGACAAATCTCGAGACCATCCGAATAACCACGCTACCCATTTCTCCAGGATCCGTTTCCTCAAAACCAGACTCTGCGTCACCGCTGTCACTAGCTACACTATTTGTTATGCTGTTGCTTGCTCGCTCGTCGTCTAAAATGTGTCCTTGGCGATGATTCTTGGCTCCCATGTCTAATGGTACAAGTAGATTTACCATTCTGTTGGCATAATGAATAGCTTGACTGTAAAGTGTACTTTCTTCGCTGGCGATTAACTCTCGCTGCTTTTCCTGACTGATAGAAGAGGTTATTCGCATTTGTTCTGCAGCAATTTCTAGAGCTGACGCTTCCTGACTTCGATAAAGAAGAGTCCTATCTCTGAATGATAGTTCCTTGTTGTCCCTTGGACTCGTGGGACTAAGAATATTATCATTCAGTCTCATCAGATTGTTATCACTGGGTACATACAGACGTTTGATGTCTTTCTGTACATCTAAATAAAAAGCATCCTCCCAAAACTGCTGATTCTGCCACACTGCGTGCTCTTGGATGCATGTGTAAGCAAACTGAATAACTCCAGTGCAGAGCTTTCTGCAAAAAGCAGCAGCAAGTGGTAGTAGTGCTCCTGCTACTCCATGCTCGTCCATCGACGAGTCGTCCTGAAGTGCACAATTCATAAGCCTTACTACGAGATCGAACTGTTGGTGTTCCAGCATTGCTTTGTTGCCGACGACATGTTGCGATAACTCAGCACAGAGTGCAAGCCTTGCGGCTTTGCTTTTTAAAGCACGGAGTACTGCAGGAAAGGTCTTTCGTGCGTCCGATATCTTGTTTTCAAAAATGCAGTTGATGCAACTACGCAATACTTCGAGCCGGCGTGCTGAGTTACTGACCAGATGGCGGGTTTCGTGTGTTATTGATATGTGTGGTCCCACTGGAACGATTCGCGGCTGAATTGGCCTTAGAGACGACAATCTAACTTTGAGATTGCTTTTTGCCAGACCTTCGTCAATTATGGCATGTACCGTTTCAGGATTTATGCGAGGAAGAGACGGCTGGTGAATTCTCGCAAAAGCTCCCTCAGGAGGCTTTAGAATTTTCTGAACATATGGCTGAGGATTGGGATTTTCGTTTGTGTATAGATGTTGTGCCAATTCTTGAATGTGCGTTAAGATTAATCGATGATCTTGTGCTTCCTGTTTTAATAGATCGTTTAAGTTACTGTGTAATTCATCCCAGACATCGCAAGCTCGCCACGGTGGACCTCTTTCAGCTACAAATGAAGTGAAAAACATGCAGTCCAACACTCGCGTTGTAAAATCACAGTCTGTCAAGTTACGTTCTCCGAGAAAAGCGGCCTGTAAAGATAATTTTCATTCCTCGTCAATTAAAGAATTATTTCAATTTGTAATGGAGTTGAACAATGATTTACTTTGTGAAATGTTATAACTGGTTTAGGATGAATGCGAATGAGCGTGAGACAGCTACGATAACCCTGTAAAAGTTGAGCAAAAGTTCTCATAAAAACGGCGCGTAATTCCTTGTCTAGCATTGGCGGGTGTGGTGCTCTCGTTGCTAACGGTGGAAATGCATAATCAGCGCAAGCTAATTCTGGCTGCAGCACTGACGATAATGCGTCTTGCATTTGTGACAAAAGTGGTTCCGGTAGCAGGGAGAGTGACACACTATCAGGTACCATGATCGAACCACCATCCAAATCCGCCACAATAACATCCATCTGAGCACAAATTTAATTACTTAAATTGATAGAGATTTTTGAAAGAATTTTCGTAAAGGTAATCTGAGATTTACCAATTCAGCTACTTCCGATTTTAGAGAGCTATGCACGCCCATTATAAAAGGAGTTGGGGTGCTCAAAACTTCGACTAGAGCAGCTGGCAAAAGTGGAATGTATACGTGATTATAACGAAATGGATACATCAAAGCAATAAGTGCTCTACAGCCTTCGGTTAATCGTGAATAACTCGCAGAGTGAAACAGAATCTTGTGTTCTGTCATAACAGCACAGAATAATACCAACACATTGCGAATACCTAGGAAAAACAAAGCATCAGTGATACGATGCTTTTTTAAATACATCTGACGTCATGCCGGTGATGATTATTAACCAGTTACTTACCCAACTGCTGAAATAACAAATTAACGCTAGTGTGAGTAATGGGAAGTGAGGGGCTAATGGGTGGTTGCAACGCTTGTCTATCGCCGGCACCAATGCTAAAACGAACTTGTGGTCCACCAGCTGGTGGCACTTGTATGCATCCCAAAATGTTGCCAACAAGAGTTTCTAAGGGTATTCCGAGATTTTCTATGTAAACCGTATAAATAATGCCAAGGCAATTCTGTGTTGAAAAATTAAAAAAATTAACTACTAGCGCCAACTAACAATAAGTATTCAAGAAACTTTAATGTTTTAGAGATACATACCCGAAACGTTTCAATGTAATCTAATCTAGATACTAAAACCAAACATTTCGGAGCATACATGATGCTGTGATGGGCAACAGCAGGCAAGGCTTTAACGACTAAAGTTCTGCTATCTCCATCGACAGTGTCTTCTTCTTCATCCACTGGTTTGCTTGGTGTTATTGAAACTGTCTCGTTGAAGCACATACAGGCACAATAATGCCTGTTTGCGTCTATATCTGTCAATATCGAGACAAAGAACCTTGGCTCTTGCCTCTCGGTGGAGAGAGCCCATCCTTGAGGTTGACAGAACTGCAGTAAACAATGTAATGCATGAGAATTTGATGAAAGATACCTAAACATACGGTTTCTACACACGCTTCAACGATTGAAAAGCTTACCCATTCTATTCCTTCGATGAATGGAGTGTCAGGCCAGTCTTTTTCCGGAAATCTTTGTAAAATGATTCCACTACTTGTACCACTCCCTGGTGAAGAAAAACATTGGTATTTAAAATCGAAATGACAACGTGCAAGGAATTCAGAGTTTTCGGTACTCACTCTCTTTTTCATGATGGTATCCCACAATGACAAAGTAATCTGCCAACCGAGACATCTCGGTATACTCGTGGGTACTCATCCCACATAGAATCTTGTGGTATCATGCGGATCTGCAGCAAGCGGTAAGCCTCAAATCTCTTTGTTTTGCCAAACAATCGACTCGCAGATTCCAAATCAACAGATGTCATGTGTTCTATTGCCGTTGCTGCCGCTCACCCAGCCATGACAGCTACATATGCTGCTGCTGCTGCAACATGACGTACTTACTTAAACTCACTGCATGGCCTGGGGCATTGTCCTGATCTTGTTCTCTCTTTCTCTCTCCACCGCTCGATCTCGTCTTTTGTGCTCCTCTCTCTCTCCCTCCGTCTTATTTACTTCTTCTTCGACACTTCAATCACGTGTGTATACGCAGGCAAAAGGAGGTATACCCTCACATCAGGAGCAGAAAGTATCAACTGTATCAAGTAATGATATATACTAACGATAAACGATTAGTAAGGTCACCCTCACATTGACAAACGCACGCACACATAGACACAGTTACGCTGTCACGCGGAATGGAAGCTCGACAAAACTCTAGTGCTCAGCTCTACCCATGAATGCCGTGCAATGTGCAGTAAGCAACAGTAATTAACAGTTCACTGGTTGACAACATTTATGATTTACAAATTGTCCCGCGCGCACTCATCAAGGGAGCCACACCCCGAAACAATGAACATCATATCAAGTCGCCGTCAATCCATAACCCTTCCGGATGGACGACGGGTACATTTTACTTTGACAACGCCGTGTCGAGATTGAAATACGCATAAAAAGGCTGATAACAAGTTCACAGTATAGTATAGAAATTGAATAATAGTCACAAGAAGATGATCGAGCGCTAATGTAATGTAAGTATTAGTCTCCGTCGACGATGCTGTTGTTGCTGATACGGTACTGATTAAACAGATGCGCTACCGCGCAGCATCGCAAGAACAGAAAACGACAGAAAAATCCTCCCCGTAGCAAACGCCACCTGTAAACATCATGCGGACAATTTTAGAATGATATTTTGCGGAGCGGTGTCAAGAAAATAATATGCTAAGGATGGAAAATTTATTGGATTTACAACATTTTTGTTGCTATTAACAGACTTACTTACACACTGTGCACTTTACGGATATTGAAACAATGAATGGATGCTAAGTAGGTAAGTGATAAGAAAAAAAAAACATATTTTTAATCTTCACGATGTTTTAAAGGGGCAGTAATCATTGGAGCTTCCTCTAAGCAACTATTATTATTTGATCAAATCATCCGATGTCCCCCATGAAACTGTCCAAATAGGTATAAAACATGCCCAGTATGCCTACACATGTTTATAACAAATTTATATCAGCTTGCATTAGGCTCAACTCCTTACTTCTTTACTTTGCTTTCTCTCGTACCCCTACGAATTGACATCAGAGTAAAAAAATAATACGTAAAACAACGTGGTTTGCCCTGCTGAGGGCCTCTGATATACATTTATTTATTGTATGTCTGAAATTTATTGAATTTCTGTCAAGCCTTGAGTACAATATAAATGTAATGCCTATAATTTATATACATTTATAATAGCAAAAAAATTAGATATGAGTTTTTAAGATAACAAGGACTGCACACAGGTTTCTGGAAAACCTTTAGCAGTTTTTATGTAATGCTACCCCATGCATAAAATGTACCCCTTACACCTTGTTTCAATAAATAAATAAATAAATAAACTACACGGTTTCTTCAACAGCTGCATCCGTATATTTTTTCTTCGTTTTTTTCTTGAAAGGAAAAATAAAACGCTTCAAGTATAGAGATACTTGGAGATTAAAAAAAAACAGCGTTGGAGCGATGCTGCTGCAGTGTCTCTCTCTTTCAAGTCGATCTCTTTCTTTCTCTCGATCCATGGCATAAGGTAGGTATATCCACGAAACTCATCTTTACATAGAGAAATATATACCTACTTAGATAGGAGCTACTACTTGTAAACCTCTCATTACACAATTTCAGCTCTATCGTGTACAGGAACTAGGAATTTTTGACATTTATTTAAAGACAAGTGTATACTACAAAGGCGAGTTTGTAAAATGTTGAGATCCAGATGAAGAATTCGATAAAAAGAGATATTGATTCCATGAATATTGCTAAATGCTAAATTATGAAGAATTCAAAATATTTTGCATATTTATAAAAAGGAATAAAGTAAAAATTATTTCTCTGGGCCAAGTATTGAATTAAAACACATCAATTATCTTCTCTTGAAATTGGATGATAAACAATAAGATATGTAAAAAAAAGTAATAAGAAAAATAAGACAATGTAATCGCCTAAAGAGTAAAGCTTTATTTATCTTATACTTATTTTTTACGACACACATCTGCTTTAAATGTTTTAAAATTAATTTTAAAATGATCGTCTCAGTAATATGGAAATCTACTAAAGTTGTTGCGGATTCTAACTGAGTATGAAGGTTTTCGTATGGATTAAAAAAATTAAAACTGCATATAGAAACAAATATAGATGAGGATAATATTTACAGCATTTTATGCGATCTATGTAATTTTATTAGTTTCAGTATCTTAAAAATTACATGAAAAATCAAACTAGTTATTAACAATAAAGATCATGTATAGCGAAAAAAAATTAAATTGCCAAACTTACAGTGAAATAAAAATTTAATCAATTTACGTAACTATTCAAAATTCAGTGGACGATTCGAGCATACGTAAACATAAAGATATGCTTTATTTAATGTTTATTATTTTGGAATAAAAACTCTATAAAATGTTTATTATTTTTGATGATTACGTTTTTTTCTTTTCGTATCTTTTTTTTTTTTTTTTTTTTTTTTCCCAAGTACTTTTCCTTTATAAAACAGAAAATAGTGCATTCACAAACTTTTTTTTAATTATTTGAATCACTGTTTATACCAAATTTCGAAACAGCCGTCTATTATTGGTAATCAATGTTATAAGTGCATCGTAAATACACAAGTAACTAGTGTTTACCATGTCATAAGACAGCCTTGTGTATTTTTTAATTTACAAAATGGCAATGTTATTTGTAATTATGAGGTGAAAAGTATTAATATCATACATTAATAATTATTGCTAAAAATAATTACTATTAGAATAATGAAAATAAAATTAAAAATATAAGAATGACCAGTAAACTCTGAAAAAACAATGAGAAACGGTATCGTATAACATTATATAATATCCGATTAAATTTACAAGCCGTCTCGTTACTTTTCCGCCCTCGGGTGGTTTTGGGAGGCTGGTACTTCCTCGGGCAAAAAAGCAGTTTTCCGATACTCGTTCGAAAAGTCTCCTTTACGAACCTCGTTACGTCCCTCGCCTTCGGCTCGGGCCGCAAACCTCTCGGTTCGCAAACAAAGACTTTTCAAACTCGTAGGAAAACTACCATTACATATTTTCATTGAGTAGAAACGATCAATGACTCATTCGATTGATAACTAAAAAGAATCATATTTAATACTAATTTTTATTCTCAAAATATGGTGGCTTTTTGACATCACAATGAGCGTTTAAATCTTGCGTAACTGTCACTTTTTGATTGTTAATTTTCTTTATTTTGTTGAAAACTATGATTATCAATCACCAAACAGTGATGGAAGAAAACAAAAAGAGGCATGTAATTTCAAAAGATCGCGAGTTATCATCATTTTCAGATTATTTAAAAAAATGGTCGATGTATGTATTCATTAGATCTATTCAGCTGAGCTGCTTAACAGAATAATTCGTGTTATTTTTCACAAGCTATCATGACCAGGAAAAAAATTGAACTTAATTAAACCAAGTAAAAAATTAACAATCAAAAGGTTCAACAATCCACGCTATAATTTCTCAAGGCTTTTGTTTTACCGAAAAGCTACGGCGTTATCACCACGATTATTATCACGCGACAAACTTCAACGTTTTTAAGTAATTAAAAGTGCTGCCACTGGCCGGATGCGCTATTCGAGCTCTCAGTGGCCCGAGCGATGGTCTCGTAGAGGCCGTGGCTGAGCCACATCTCGTTCAAGCGCTGATACTTCTCCGGGCAAAGCTTGAGCGGGTTACCCCTGTGCAAGCCCTGATCCGTCTCGCCATACTCATCCAAATACGGAGGACAGCCGTAAGAGCCACGATACGGGCTGCGAAGGAAGATAATTTCGCAGTCACGTACGCGCAGAAACACACCGACGCCGGCTCCGCATTGGCTCGCGTGTTTCGTGCACGCGCCAACATTGGCGTTGTTGAGATCGGTTTGACAGCAGTAGCTCTGGGAACAGAGCATGTGGCCGCATACGAGGCACTTTGTTGGATTCCGCGAGTCCTCTTTGTCGCTGTTCGGACAAGTGAACATGGACACCTGATTCATGAGTTCGCTGTAGTCATCCGGCAGCTCGACCAGCCGATTTATCTTTAGAGGCTCGCGAACCGCCTTGTCCTTTTCAACCATGCCCGGATGCTTCGACCACTGAACAGCCAACTGTAGGACTTTGTCAGAGTCGAACAGAGAAGCAGAGCTCTCCGGCAGGCCCAAGTATCGGCATATATTCTCGTACGTGTCACCGCCTCGCACGGTCAGCTCCACCGGTGCTGGAACGTCCGTCACGTAGTGAAAGTAAAGAATGCAGCAGCGTAAGAACGGGCCGCAGCACTCTTTAACCCGCTTCCAAATTTCAGCCAGCGATAACTTTCCGGTTTTAACGTTGAGAGAATTCAGGACCGCAGCAAGCGCGCTATGGTCAGCGATCTCATCGGTCTTTTCCATTACGTCGGAGTCGATGTCGTCATCGATATCCATTTTTTCGTCTTCTTCGAAGTTGGAGAGCAGGAGAATTTTGACGACTAGAGCGGTAAACACGAGACGCACGGCATGGATTTCCGCAATGTTTCCCGTGATGATCGATGGATTGTCACCGTTCGCGCTGAACAAATTTGCCATGGAGGAGATCAATGTGACGATCATGCCAAACGGGTCCCAGCTCAAGATGCTGTGGTCGCAGCTACTGTTTTTATCGTCGAGAAGACGGGATAAGCAAGAGAGAGCAAACTCGGCGATATTTTCCGAACAAACTCCAGTCGGGGACGTGGACTGAGTCGATTTGCTCGGCCACGTAGCACCCACCATGGCTGATATCCTCGCGAGGCCTTCAATACTATCCCTCTGTCTGGATGACAGAGCTCCGAGCAGTGGCTTGTCCGTTTCTCGCAATAGAAATTCGATCGCGTGAACGGTGTAAGCCGTAGATTGCCAGGCAAGCAAGGGCACGCGAGGGTCGCTATCGTCGGGATCGCATTTCAAGCCCTTGGTGTAGGTCGTTTGAGTGAACAGCTCGATCATCTCTATGAGGTTGGTCGACAGTTGAGGTCCGGGCTGGCTGTACAGTTTTAGTAGAGCGTCACCGAGTTCGCCGTGAGATTTTATTGCTTCGATCGGACAAGACACAAAATTCGGCCGTGTCTGTGGAGTCTTGGCCGCTTCCGCTTCGACTTCTTTAAAATAGGATTTTTTTTTTTTTTTTTTTAATCATATGAAAGAACAAAAAACAATTTCTTGAATGTTAAAGATATTAGATAAAAGAAAAAAATGTTACCTGGATTTTTTTGGGAGCTGAGTTTACAGTATCGGCAGCTCTCATCGTGCGAACTCACATAATCGTTGTTCTTTTCATCAGCGCCCTTGCACTTGCAAACTGAGCTCATAATATCGAGCCATTGGTCGAACGTCAGTTCTGGCTGTTCTGTAGGGGTTGGCTGGAGCAGACCGATGGACGGTAACAGTGGCATAACGGTATTACTGAGACACTCGCACAGTGGGCAAAGATACTCGTGTTTCTCGACATCGAAGCTAACTGGTTGTCGAAGTCGGTACGGTCGTCGATTTTCCTTGGTAAGCACGTTATCAAAGTGTCTTTGCCAGCAAGCTGCGTGCATTACATGGCCACAGGTACTCGCGTGCGGCGAAGCGCCCAGGTGTGACGACAAGTAAAGCGACGTCGGCTCTGTTTTACTACGTTCCCGAGGTGGCAATTGGCACAACACCGTCGATTGTTGAACGAATGCCGCCAACACTAAAGCAGGAAGATCTGCTTTGACGGGCTGATTTTCCTGACACAGAATGCACGTGAAGGATTTTTCATGACAAAAACGGTTCGTTTGTCTCGGGCCAAGAGCGACCAATGTTTCGTCGAGACTCTCGCTCAGATCCATGGCCGAGCCTCGCTCAGTTTTAACACCACTGTCTAAAGCCCCAGCTTCTTCAAATAGTTCGGCATTTTTATTCATAAAATGTTTCTGCATGGCAGCCATCTGAGCCATTACTTGGGCTCGTTTTTTCGCTGCCATTTTCATGCGCCATTCTTGGCTACCTGTAAAGAAATTTAATTCATTGGTTAATAGATTGGCTAGCACGTCAATTACCCAAATAATTTTTCACCTGAACTTTTGGATTCTTCACTTTTGGTGGGCTCAGGTGAAGTTGATTCGGTTTTGACTGCGTTAGAACCGGTCACCTCGCTGTACTTTTCAAGCACCCAAGTCAATAAATCTTTATGTGACTCGATCCTTGGGCTGCTGCTCACACTCTTGAGTAACGAGTAAATATCCCATTGGGCTGCTCTTTCGGTGAAATTCAAGAACGGGTAGTACCCGGATTCTTGTTCTTGCAAAGCATAGCCAATCAGATGCAAAACTTTGTGTACTTGAGCTTCTGAAAAGCTTCTGGCCTTGAGATCCAAGGTACGAGTGAGAACAAGAGAGATCATCGACAACATGACGTCACACTGCAGCAGATTAGTCACCAAATTAAACATTTCCGTTAGTCTGGGTAACCTTGGAGGCGGACAACATTCAAGCTCGTTGTTAGCCTTGCGCCTTTTACGCTGTGCTTCCTCAGATTTGCTCAGTTCCTCCTTTGTGTAGTGATAGAAGAATACATTGTACTCGGAATAACATTCAGGTTTGAGCTTATATACACCTTTGCCAGCTGAGGCGACTTTAGGCTTAACAAAATCTGCGACCTCGTTGATTACGCGTTCCATTCCCGTCTCGTGGTGCACACCCTCTGGTAAAGTTTTATTCAGTTCTGAGTGCGACATTGGACTAATGCACAGTTGCTGAATTATCTCGTGCTTCAAGCAATCGTCTGGCGTCACTTGACCTACTCCCGGCATGTATCGTTCTCCGATTATTGTTATAAGAAGTCCTGAAAAAATTTTTAATGTTAGAAAAAAAAAAAAAAAAAGGATCTTCGACCGCTTTTTCCAATTATGCTGCATAATTGTGACATACCCAAGAATTCTTCCACGAGATTAATAGTCTGACGGATGCTATCCTCTTCGCTTGTCTTGAGAAGAGCACTCTCGAAATCAGTTTGAGCCCAATTGACCAAATTAAACTTGTTCAGTATGTGAATAATAAATTCATTGCTTTCTATAAGAGCTGCTCCAGCCTGAAGCAACACAATATCTTTGTCAAGCATCTCTGTTCTGCACTTGACATTGTGATAGAAATACAATTGGTGAATAAGAGAATAACCGTTCCGCCTCCACATCTGCGCCTGAACCTGAGACACCATTGCCTGGGCTCTCAGCACCGGTTCAATGAGCTCTTCTATCGTGACTTTGCTGATTATCTCTGATCCCTGGAAGCTCAGATTGTGCTTCTCAAGATGGAGAAAGAGTCCAGCAAGGAACCGCGAGAGCGGCAGGTGAATGGATACCGGCTCGGTCGAAACGTCATAGTGTATACAGGAGGCACAGTGATTGGCGACCTCACGGAAGTTGATGTGCGCTTTGCCCGGCTGCTCTTCTAGCTTCTGCAGTACCAATCTAAAAGCTCGAATCAGCACGTAACTGTCCGAGCCACACCACTCAAGTGCCAAACTTATTACAGGCGATAGCTTAATGTGCAGATTAAATGCAGACTCCCATTCTTGCTCATACTCCATGTGCTGTCCAACCTGGCGAACGACCGCGTCCATCCATTGCATCATGTTTAGCAGCTGCATCAATCTCTGCATGCCATCCAGAAATCCTCGACGAAGCTCGTTTGTCCAAGTTTCTGGCTTTGCACTAAGCAGATAACGAAGATCATAGAGGATGTAGAGAGCACGTTTGAACGCGTTGTTTGGACTATTTCGATCGAACTCGAGCTTGCCGTGGGGGTTACACCTGCACTGAGACTCCGAGATGAAAGTGTTGAGCAGCTTGTGCAGTGCGTCGTGCTGAGCAATAAGAAGATGGGCCAGGGTGGGCACGGTAAACAACTGAACGGACATTGAAGCTATAGAATAGGGATGATCGTGATCGTCGTTGATAAAGTCCTTGAGCACGTTGCCGTAGTTTTGAGTGAAAACAACGGCCAGGGACTTTTTGTTCTCGTACTCGGTAAGCATCCCCGAGATGAAGAGTCGATGCCAGCAGGCTCGCGCTGATTTCCACAGCTGAAAGTCCCTAAGGAGTATACCCTTCAGAATTGGAAGGTCTGGATGCTTGGCATTGAGTACCACCTGACTAAAGATCGTTCGAAAGCCTTCGCAATGGCTGATAAACTGCTGTAGCCATCCCAAAAGCTTCATGGCAAAGATTTGATGGGCGACAACGTGTGCATGCTTGACGAGCACTTTGAGGGGTCGATTGTTGTGGCGAGACGTGAACTTTTCGATCTCTTGCTTGAGTTCATTGCAATGCTGAAAATCCGAACACTTTACGACCGCCCGACCTTCTCTGTCGATGTTTGAGACGTATTCTATGGCTTCTCTTTGCGTGCATGCGATACTACGAGTCAAAGTTACGATAACTTGGTCAAACGTATGGGACTCGTCGTTAAACAGTACAGTGCAATAGGTGTCGTTTTTCGAATACAAGTCGTCCGTGGATTCTTTAACACATAGGTCGGCGGGGAGACCGGGACTGTGTTCCATTGAGAGCAAGTCGTAGCAGTACTTCAGTACAGCCTGGAACGTAATTGCTGCTCTCTCGGACATGTCATCTGGTAGTCGATTCGATGGAGCATCTTTCACTTCAATGCCGACCAAGTGTATTTTACAAAACGGTTCCTTTTTCCAAGCTTCGACGTCACCGCAGTCGCAGCAGCCGCCACCGATCGAAATTCCCATTTTGTATTTGTGATTTTTGTGGGCAGACTGTTTAAAGCAATCTACGCAAAGGACACAAGTTGAATCCATCCCACACTCCCTGCAGCTATACGTAGAATCTCCAGTTTTGAAGACTCTGCCGCATATTGACGGAGGTCTGTCATTTTGATTGAGCTGCTTCAAGATTTCCCTGGGATTTCCATTGCAAATGAATTCTTCTAGTGGATCGTACAAAGCTTCTTGGGCGTCTTCCTCATCAAAGATCCATTCCAAACAGTTATTGGTTGGTTCTAGCCTGTAAATTTTTGGAACCCAAATCCGCCAATACTCTTTGAAGTGAGTATTGGACAAGATTCCTTGGTCCATTTTTTCCATCCATACTTGAACTGGGGATGGCGAATCTTTTATGATGGGCATTGTCAGGGACAATTCCACATCTGCAATGCTGTGCCCCTCAGGGTCCTCACTTTCTTTACTCATCTGTGATTGATCATGCAGAACAGCTGCTTACTGAAAACAAAAAAAAAGCAAAAACTCATAAGTACATATTTGTAAAAANAAAAAAAAAAAAAAAAAAAAAAAAAAAAAATCGTCGTGAAATTCATTTTAATCGTATTTTTTTTTCATGCTCACAAACACTGTTAAATAAAATAAAAATTGTAAAATAATCTAATCTAAAAATAGATTTTTTTACACTTATAAAGTTGATATGACAAAAGATAATGGGAAGAAAAAGAAGTTGAAAGAAACATTATTATTAGGACAAAAGTGAGACGGAAATACGCTATGAATGAATACAATACAATATTCAAAGATTGCAAGAAACAGTATTGTTCTTTGTTTGAAAGAACAAAGTAAATATAAGATAAAAAAAAAACATTGTAAATCCGTCTTCACAATGGCAAGCAATTATGTATTCAGTCAAACTATTGAATTTTCTTAATAAACATCACAATGAATCGACGTTGGGATGAAAAAAAAGAAAAAGTAATAGAAAATCAGTAAGGTAAGCAGCTGAAGAGGTACTTAGGTATAAAAAAAGAGAGAATGAGCAAATGATGTAGTGTGGATGATGATGAGGCAAGAGGGTGGGAGGGAGAGTCAAAAAAGAAAAAAAGAGAAGAGAATGTCTCATTTAGGCGCACATTGGATTCTTACCAATGCAAGTGCCTATTTTTAGTAAGTCTCGACTTCCAAAAGTGTATAATACACTCACCAGTCGTGGCAGAATTGCGCGATGACGACGCCGAAATCCAAACGCAAAAAAAATCCCCGAGGATTAGATTTGTTCTGCTCTGGTGCTGATTATCAAAAAAGAGAGAGAAAGATAGGCAAACGAGAGAGAGAGAGAAAAAGGGCAGGCAGACTGAAACGTATTATAGCGCTGCCCTGGTTTGTTGATCGTATATAGAGGAGAGCTCAGCTGTGCAATAGCAAAAAATAAAAATAAATTAAATAAAACACACACGACAGATTATGTGCTCTGCAGTTGCGAGAATATATAGACTAAGGCTGAGCTCTGAATCTGTGAAATTATACTGTCAGTAAAGGTCAATACCTATATATATAAGTACAACGCGCAATATGGTTTTTCTCTCTCTATAATATATACCTTACCCGCAGACGACAAAATGTTTACTGAACTTGGCTGACAGTAATTTCGGAGTTCGAACACTACTGCACAAGCACTAGAGCTCAAGTCAAGAGAGGGAGAGAAAGTGTCTCTTTCTCGGGGAAAATCTTTATTCTTACGACTCTCGTCGTCGCGATGATGACGAGGGTGACGATGCCAGCTGCTGCTTCGCCTCGGCCATCCTCTCTTTTTGCCTCTTTTTCTCTCTTTCGCGAATCCTTTTCTATATATCCTACCTCGCTCTCGTGTGCACTAACATGGACAATGGAACGTTTTTAAAGAGATCGGAATACTCCCTTTCTCTTTCGCTCAACATCAGCAATTATAAGCATCACACCAGCTGAGCAAGTTATAGGTATGGCACGTATGCTTATGTATACTTACTTACGCATAAAATTCGTGTAAGTAGAATAACTCACTGAGTACTTAACAAGTAAGTACCTTCAATGACTCCCATGACTCCGATTTGCAATTATAGGTAAATATTACCTATACTGTTCTACTCACTTTCAGACTGCAACTGCAGTACGTTCTGCAATCTGCACGTTGCACACACACAGTGCACACGACAACAATACAAGTATACAGTATACACAATATGGCTCTTTTTTTCATCTTTTGATACTTGTTTTCAAATATACCTATACTTAAGGATGACGATTTACCCCTTCTCTTCTCTCTGCTCAGCTGCGCTTTGTCTTTCAAGTATATAACTTAGACTTCTTTCAAGAATTCTCTGCTGATTGATTAATCTGTGCAGCTAGGCGCTCTCTCTCTCTCTTTTTTTTTTTTTTTTTTTTTTTTACATGTTAGGTGGAGTTTGATCAAATCAGATACAGTGTTTGTGTAAAGAGTCACAAGATTATTAGGTAGGAGAGCATAGCAGAGCAGCGATTTGTTTTTCCATCCGACGACGAATCTTTTATTTTTCGCAAAATAAGCGTGAAGCGTGAACCGTGAAGCTCTCACTAATCTCACACTCTGCCACTTCGCAATCGCAATCGTTTTACTTACGAAAGCGGGGGTAGGAACAACAGAGAAATATTTATTGTAATACATATATATAAAGATACATACAATATGACGAAAAACAAAAAGAAAAAAAAAATTTGCCTCAATAGTTTATAATAAATGTTTACAACTTTTGTAAAATTCATTATTTTATTTATCTTTGGGAAAAGCAAACTTTCAATCAGAGTTCAAACCACTAGATTGTTGAAAAACAACACCATTGGTGCTTAAAAATGGTTTTGAGTTTTTTTAAGTATATATATGTATACATCTTTGCTGTGATTTAGCTGGTGCTACCCACCCAGCATACCCAGCCCCCAGCCCTTGTGCGCTTTATGCGAATATTTTATCTTGATAAAGTTTTGGAGAAATGAAAAAGAGGAAACTTGTACTATTGATAAAAAAAATTCTCATCCTACCTTTTTCATACTAATGGCAGGTGAACGAGGTGAAACTAATATACGTTACATAATGCGCTTACTTTTAAGTTATATCTCAACAGTTTCAACGTCAACAATATTAATCATACATTAAAAATTTTTATTACTGTTTGCAATTGCATCTTGTCATAAATCGAAGAGTTTTTTCAGGACTAGGTAAGTATATAAAAATTTTACCGATAAGTAAATTCTTTTGTTTGTTTAACCTTACTAGCAGACAAAATTTCAAATTGAAATATGACAGAATTTGGCGCTTTTTTACTCTTTATTTCTGCTCCTGTCCGGTGTGTGTGCGGCCTTCGCTTTTTGGCTTGTCGATGAGTATCGAAATCTAACCTAGTTTATTTTAAAATATATATTTTTGATAATTTATTTTCTTATAATTACTTTTTTTGCATAATTGTCATCTTGCAGGGCTATCGAACATCCAACTAAAGTTTCACAAGATTATTTGCCATGTTCAAAAAGTAACGTTTGTATTTTTCAAATGTCAACAATATCGTTTGCCATTGGGCATTGACGTGAATGTATTTTAAAACGATTGTTTATATTTTTGCCAAATTTATTAACACAGATTTGACGAAAAGGACAGTGTCTCCAGTGTACAACAACTGAAAAGTTCTGTGCAGAAGGGAATTCGTACAAAACTACTGGAGTCCTATCCACTTTTAGACAAGTACATTGATCAAATTTTGCCCAAAAAAGATAACTTCAAGCTTGTAAAATGGTTTGTTTATTATTGATTTTTTCAATTAAAATATTCATGATAACAAATTAAAATGTCCCAACTGCTGTAGCCACGACCATATCGAGATTATAGTGAACAGTGCTGGAGAACTGCTATTTTTCAGACAGAGGGAAGGAAATTGGATGCCGACTCTAAAACTTCTTCACAAATGTATTTGCTCTTTTGTTTTTACTATTCTGGTGTGAAAATTCTACTTGCAAGTATACATTTTAATTTTTGTTATGTTTTAGTTCCATTTTTCTTACCACTGCAGCAGGTTGACAAAGGTGCTATTAAATTTGTTCTAAGTGGTGCAAATATTATGTGTCCTGGGTTGACTTCCAAGGGAGCTCGAATGACACCAGCTGAAAAGGGAATCGTTGTTGTAAGTATTCAAACAATAGTTGAATCGTTGGTTACATGTATGAACGAATATAAAGTTTATTTTTTTGTTAATTAAAACAGGCTATAATGGCAGAAGGAAAGCAGCACGCCTTAGCAGTTGGAACAACAACATTATCAACAGAAGATATGTGAGTGTAGATTGTCAAAATTTAAAGAGAAGCAAATTTATTTTATATAATTGTATGTTCATTTTCAGTGCCAAAGTTAACAAAGGAATAGGCGTAGAGAACTGCCATTACCTGAACGATGGTTTGTGGCAAATGAAAGCTGTGAAATAATTTATAACGCAAAAATTTTATAAATCTAATTATTTAAGAATAAACAAGACTTTTACATTAAAAAATTTGATGTTTATTTGATGAAATCTTGTAATCGCTACATACAAGTTGCTCTGCATATATTTTACATAGAGGTTCGTTGAATTTGCCAATCTTACGTACAAGTATAATATATTTTATGACAAAGTAAACAAATGAGATAAAAAAAAACTCAATGAGAAAACCAGTGACTTTTTAGCTGCAAGAAGATGCATTATTTACTCTTTTGGAAAATACACATCTTACAAAAATCGCATCCTCATTATTGTTCTTACTTATCACTACATATCAATCTTATGTAATCTACCTGATTTACTTTACAATTACACCTAGTTAAATAATAGTTGGACGATCGTCGATCAAGCTGGTTCTCCTCAATCAACGTCCCTGTGATAAGTAAGTCTCGGGATGAGGCCATGGCGTTCAACCCGAGCCCGATTTGCCATCTGTCTGGCTATCCTGGCCTTCTACTGCACCCTGGCGTTCGCTTTCACTGTGTACCGAAACAGGTGGGTATGTAGGCGCACCGCCACCTTGCTCTGAGCTGTTCACCGCACCGCCTGGAGCCCCACCCATGGCAGGATTGGCACCAGAAACATCTCCATGTGGACTTTGTGGATGGTAATGCGGACTGTGTGGTCCGTGCGGACTATGCGATCCGTGTTGGTGTGGTCGTGCCATCGCATGTGGCGGGTACTGCGAGTACGGTTGATGGTAATAAGGATGCGAGTACTGGGCATACGGTTGATGATACTGTTGCTGAGGATAGCCATAGCCAGGATGAGGTGGTCGCGGGGCCAGAGGTACGGTCTGGGGCTGTTGGCCACCAGGTGGCTGGTATTGTTGAGGGTAGCCTTGTGCGCCTTGCATCATACCAGGCGGGGGTGCGTGACCTGGGGGCGCACCAGGTGGTGGGTGGATCGGAGGATTTTGAGGCCCTTGATGCGGAGGCATTGAATGTCCAGGAATCATTGTTGATGGTGGCTGGTGAGGCGGCATTTGATTAGCCGCGGCGTTCGCTGCCGCCACTGCTGCAGCAGCTACAGCTGCGGCTGCTGTTGTGGACGGCACTTGAGGCATTTTGCCTGGTTGTGGGGGACCTGACATAAATTTATCCAGTTAGTGGTTAAAAATAATGTTTATTAAAAATAATAACTTTTGAATGCGTACTCACCTGTAGGCATATTTGGTTGATGTGGTGGTATTTGTGAATAAGGAGAACCAGAAATTTGCGGTCCTGGCATTTGTTGTTGTGGTGGCATTTGCTGCTGCTGCTGCTGCTGCTGCTGCTGCGGAGGCATCGGCTGTTGTTGAGGGGGCATTTGTTGTTGTTGCTGTTGTTGTGGAGGCATCTGGGGTGGTTGCTGAGGATGCATCTGTTGCGAGGGTATTTGCTGTTGTTGAGGTGGCATTTGTTGTTGCTGAGATGGTATCTGTTGCTGCTGACCCATCTGCTGTTGCGGAGATGGAGGAATTTGCGGTTGTTGTTGTTGAGAGGGTATTTGCTGCTGACTAGGTAAACCTAAAAAATGTTTTCTCTTTATTACTTCATTTCAATTGCAGAAAATATTGAAATATTGGTTATTTATATACCTGTTGGCATTTGTTGTTGTCCTTGAGGTGACATTCCTTGTTGATTAGGAATTTGCGGCATTTGTTGTTGGGATTGCATTTGCTGCTGCTGCTGCTGCTGCTGCTGTTGTTGTTGTTGTTGTTGTTGTTGATGCTGCTGCTGCTGTTGTTGTTGTTGATGCTGTTGCTGCTGCTGAGATTGAGGTCCTTGTTGTGGGGGAATTTGTGGTTGATGCTGAGAGGATAATTGTTGTTGCTGGGAAGGATGTTGCGACTGTTGTTGACTTAGCAACTGCTGGGAAGGCATTTGTTGTTGCTGCTGAGGAGGTAACAGTGGCTGTTGAGGTGGCATCTGCTGCTGATTAGGTCCTGAAAGTATCACTCCGTATTATTGAGTGTACTTGATGCAAGTTTACAGTAGATTATAGCTTTGATGTCATGCAATGGTAAGTTTATGATTTTATTTATCAATATTTATAACATATAAAAAAATGTTAACGTTGTTATACCTTGCGGTATTTGAGATGGGTGAGGGGGTAGATGGTGCTGATGATAAGGAGATCCTGAAGAATGCAAAACTTGTATATGTCAATTTGTGCAATTGGTTTTATAAAAAAAAAATTTTCTAAAAAAACGCTTTTTAACTAACCAGTAATTTGGGATTGCGACTGTTGATGTGATATTTGTTGTTGAGGAGGCATTGAAGGTTGTGCTTGCATTTGTTGTTGAGGAGGCATTGAAGGTTGTGCTTGCATTTGTTGCTGTTGCTGAGAAGGCATTTGATGCTGCTGTGATGGTGACATGTGCTGTGATTGTTGTGGAGGCATTTGTTGGGGAGGCATTGATTGTTGATTAGGAGGACCTAAGATGCATATGAAATGAAATGAAAAAAAAAAATTGCAAAAAATTGAAAAATGTTCACGAATATGAATTACCTGTTGGTGAAACCTGCTGGTGCGGAGGAGGCATTTGTTGCGGTTGAGAACTTGATTCACTTTGTGTAGGAGGTGGATGCATCGGTTGTTGGTGTTGTTGATCATGAGACATTTGCTGCTGGCCAGGTCCTTGCTGCTGACTATGTGGGCCACCTGATTTTACAAGACCAATTATACATAAATTACGATACTTGATAAAAAAAAAAAAAAAAAAAATGTTGAATGACTCACCTGGTGGCATTTGCTGCAGAGTTCTAGATTGTGGAGGTTGAGGAGGCATTTGTTGCTGTTGAGGAGGCATCTGCTGTTGCTGTTGTTGCTGAGGAGGCATCTGTTGATGATGCTGCTGCTGATGAGGCATTTGCTGTTGAGGAGGCTGAGGGGGCAACTGTTGGGGTGGAATTGGTTGTTGAAGTGTAGGTATTTGTTGCTGATGTATGGGCATTTGCTGCTGCGGAGGAAGCATTTGCTGTTGAGGTGAAGGTATTTGCTGTTGAGGTGAAGGTATTTGTTGGGGTGGCGCAGGCATTTGTTGCTGCTGTTGTTGATTCATAAGACCTGGAGGAAGTTGGGATGGATGAGGTGGCATCATTTGCTGCTGTAAAGGCATTGACTGTTGGCCAGGATGTCCTGAGAATTTAAAAGTTTACAATTGAAAATTATTGATCTCTTGGATACGAAGATTTTTTTTATTCTTACCTTGCGGCATTGGTGGATGAGGCGGCATTTGTTGTGGAGGGCCCTGAGGAGAATTCTGGGGAGGACCTTGATGAGAAACTTGAGGAGCGGCCTGAGGAGGCGGAGGCTGCATTTGATGAGGGCCAACTGGTGGATAGTTTGGTCCAGGTGCTTTTTCAACAGGACGTGAATCTGGCTTGTTATCTACGCAAGGCGGGGAAGGAGTGCTTTTCTTTACTTCTGGCTTATCCACCTCCATAGGAGTCTCTGAAGATTCGCTATCTTTCGCCTGTAAATTTGTTTATTGTCATTATAACTGCAAGATGATTATACTCATTTAGATGTCAATATTTATACCTCTGATGAATTTTCTTCATTTACTGATGCAGGAGTTGGAGTTGGAGTCGAGTTTGGCGTTGACTCAGTTGATGGTGGATTTTTTGAGCGACTGTCTTCAGTAACTCGTAACCTCTCTCTTTTTAACATTTCATACTGCCTCTCAACCATTTCATTAAATGTATCGTCGTCAACTGCTGGCTTGCAATGCTTTTTTAATTCTTCTTGAAAAACTTCGCTCGTCTCAATGAATTTTCTTTTTTTAGCTTCAAACTTTTCTTCAATTTGCTGTAGTTCAGCTTCAAGTTTTTTTTGATGCATAGTTAATGATTGCACTTGTCGTCTTAAAATTTGCATTCTTTGGGTCGTTACTACCGAACGAACATCAGGAACTACGGTATCGCTAAAAATATCATTAATTAACCGATGATTTCGTAGAAAACGCGAATATGCCACATGCTTTACAGAATATCCATCGTCTTGATCTGAAAAATGATCGGTTGTATAAATTTGTAATTAAATGTTACTAATCAAGTCATAGCATATTTTTTACCATCTTCATCCTCAGCTGCCAAAATGTCAATCCTTCTGTCTTGAGCACTTTGACTTTTACTACTACTC
The DNA here is from genome assembly GCF_000648655.2 of Copidosoma floridanum. The sequence goes on from NW_019379674.1 coordinate 6,439,085, forward strand.
GAGGATCGTTCGTGAGTTTCGCGTTCGTCGGTATTTTGTTGGGCTGCACACAACGCTGCATTAGACACAAAACATATTATACATCTAATTTTATCTAGGTTTCTAGCCAAATATACAAGAAACTATGTATTATGTAAAATAAACATGTTAATGCATCCCTACTGAAACTTAATTTAAAACGATTAAAAAGAAAGAACGGTTGTTGCACGTACACGTTATATGGAACATAAATTAAGCAAGTACACATAAATTTACATTTGTTATGTATGTATACACACATATATATATATATATATATATATATATATATATATATATAATGGACAAAACCTAGAAACTTAATGAACAATGACATTAAAAGCTTTGACATACCGGATTTGCCTCTGTTTTTGGCTGCTATGTAAGCTAAATATGCTGGTGAAGCATGATAAGTTTTTAAGCTCTTGTCATATTCGATCTAAAAAAAAAAAGAAATAATGAAATATAAATTTTGCAGTCAAAGTTATTATTAATTACCAAATAAATAATTTAACATACTTTTTCAGCTTCGTACTCTTCTATGAATTCTGTTTTCTCGTCTTCAGGTAAATCCCTCCACATCTGGCCAATGATCTTGCCAATTTCCCATAGTTTCAATTCAGGGTTTTGTGCCTTAACTTGGTCCCAAACTTTTCTGCTGTACCTCATATACGGCATAAGAGGTTTCTCTGGAGGTTTTGGTGGTTTTGGCAATTTAGAGTCGGCCTGAAAAGAAACATTTCAATACTACAATGAATGATACCAGTACAATGAAAAATACAAGATTACGGGAATCAAAACATACCGGAGTATTCTTTCCAACTTTCTGAGGTACAAAACCTGGGTGTCCATGAGCAGTTTGTATAAACGGACTCTGGTTATCTTTCTAAAATGTGGTGCGGTAAAAAACAGCATAATTCGTACATGCGGTAATGCATGATCAATCAACAGACAAATATTATTTACTACTACTTACACTAGAACTAGAACCTCCAGCACTGCCAGATGCTCTGATCCTTTCTGTAAACCAACAAAACAGACATCGGATAAAGCCGTAAATATTATCAATGATAAAAAATTGCGGCGTAAATTGATTCGTAAGTAATATCTCACGGTTTGTCGGAGTGACGATGTTGGAGGTGGCAATGGCCACTTGTTTATAATTAGCAGGCAGGGCCATCTCGATGAGTGCACAAGTCACCGAATCAATTAGATCATGAGTTCCTCAACTTTTGGCCGTTCTTTGCATGTGGAACAAGTAGACAAACAGCAATCACACCGGTGGACGCTTTCTGCGGACATGCACAGGGAGATAGACTCCACTGACTGAACTGACTCTCAAGCAGTCTCAAGAGTCCAGTGTTAACCTCCTAACGAAGCGGCGTCTTCCGCTCCCGCTAGAATAATTTGTGCTTCGTGCACATTAATGACGATATACGGAACACTTGCGGTACTGCGGCAGTCACCAACATGTGTTCCAAATTTATTTTCGGGTAAAAGATAAATTGCATACTTGCCGCAAATAGCACAGACAACGTCAACTTTTTATTTTCTATCCATTGAAGATTAGTTGCGGCTGGTTTATAATGGATTTTATGGCTCTACTTAAGTATAGTAATAATTATTTGGATCAGCGCCATCTAGCGGTCTTCATTTTTTCGCCTTCGCCTTCCGTACTGTGATCTGATTGGCCGTCCCCTGCATTCGTGATTCTTCATTCGTCAGGCTTCAGTGTTACTAAAATCGTGGGATTTATAAAAATCCACATACTTTTTCACTATACCATTTCTCCATAATATATTTACAAAATCTGTTTTCATTGGTATAGTTGTTAAGTAGGAAGCTATCGTTTGTAAACAAAGTTTTTTGCCTTTTGACACATATACATATGTACCCGATTGAATTATTATTATTTTCTATTACCCCTTTAATAAGTGATCACAAGCTTCCGTCACATCAGTGATCTCTGATCAACTGCCCCGTGAGTATCGTCCTGTGAGAGTGTGAGTCCTGTCTGTCGCACCGAGAGTCAACACACACCCATGCATGTGGGTCTCCAAATTGGCCGGACTTGACTTTTTAAATCCCCGTCGATACTTTTAAAGAATGATCGTAGGACACTCCTTGCTCGCCCTTTAAATCAACTCCTCGAAACCTGATGATCATCATCGGAAAATTGCGATAAGTAGGTACAGCACATCATATAAGTACCAGCCGACACGGTGATAACCTGGCATGCGTCTCTCAGCCAACATGGCCACCGGCAAGGGCTTCGCCGTGATCCTAAAGCCTCGAAGTTTGGGTCTCTTTGGGCCCGGCAAGGCTCAATCGGCCCACAGCTCGTTGCCCCTTCGTGCACCAGGATGCCGGCGACATTCTACCGCGGCCACGCAGGCTGTCGACTCGTGGTGCGCCAGACTACGGCCGACAAAGTGTGAGTACCTTTTCGGTGTACTGTTGTTACATCATATTTCACGCGACCGGTTGTTACTTTTTTCGACAATCAATTTGTTAATTTTATAGTTTATCGGGTACATTATAACCCAAAGGAGTTTGGTATGGTTAGTGGATTTTAAAAGGGTCCTACGAAGGTTTTTCTGAGCTTTGGTGCTGGCTCTGGTTATTGGGTTGACATAACCTGCGGAAGGTTCACATGTGATATTTTAGCACCCAGCAGAAAACGTTTTTCGATGATTAGTGGTTTTTTTTTTTTTCATACTTTCTGAGGTTTTAACTAACTTCTGTACACGTCAGATTGATCGTGTGGGTTAATTCAAGTAGTTGTAGCTTCTGGGGTGGAGACAAAAACATTGCAAGATAATGTTGTTATTCAAATGATGTTTTTGTTGCCTTGCATTGTTTTTTTCCTGATAACTACAAATTAATTGCCAACAACTTTGTATCCATCATTTAGAGTCAAGATAGTATACTTTCTAGTAATATTGTTATCTTACTTTCATGCTGTATCATATAGTTGCACATGTTAAATCTCAAATTGAAAAAATTTATAATTCTTACTTTCAATTTTTTATTTTGATCAATGCATTTAATATAATTTTCATCAATATACTGTGATTTTAGATTCCGTTACAGGAACACTACAGAGTTACAGATCATTTCACTTGTCTAGCAGAGTATTTGCCAAGAAAAATTACTATGAAATACTGGGAGTTTCTAGAAATTCTTCCGGAAAAGATATAAAAAAAGCATACTATCAGTTAGCCAAGAAATACCACCCAGACACAAACAAAGATGATCCAAATGCCAGTAAAAAGTTTCAAGAAGTGTCAGAAGCTTACGAAGTGCTTAGCGATGAGACTAAAAGAAAGGAGTATGATACTTGGGGCGCAACATCAGAACAAATGGGTATGGGGGCTGGACAAGCCGGAAGGAACACTGACACCAGAGATTTTAACTGGCAGTTCAAGTCGACTATCAATCCTGAGGAGTTGTTTAGAAAAATTTTTGGAGAAGCTGGTTTTAATCAAGGCAATTTTAACCAAGACTTTGAAGACTTTTCTGAATCCAGATATGGTTTTGGAGCAGCTCAAGAGGTATATTGTATTTTCTATAATGTTTTTCTATTTCAAAACATTTTTATTTAATTAAAAACTTACTTTCTCAGGTTATCATGAATCTGACGTTTAGTCAAGCTGCAAGGGGTGTAAATAAAGACATAAACGTAAATGTCATAGATACATGTCCAAAATGTCAAGGTAGTCGATGTGAATTGGGTTTTAAACCAATAAAGTGTCATTATTGCAATGGAACTGGAATGGAAACAATTAGTACGGGACCCTTTGTTATGAGATCAACGTGTAGGCAGTGCCACGGTACCAGAATGTACATAAAACATCCTTGCGCTGAGTGTGAAGGAAAAGGACAGTCTGTGAGTTAAAATTGCATACCCATTTATTCATTTCTAGTTTTAAACCTTTTAAACACAACCGGCTTGTTTATTTCTATGTATATAGGTGCAGCGCAAAAAGGTAACAGTACCAGTACCTGCGGGCGTCGAGGACGGCCAGACGGTTCGGCTAGCCATTGGCAACAAGGAGATCTTCGTGACATTCCGCGTGGAGAAGTCAAAGTACTTTAGACGCGATGGCCCAGATATCCACACTGACGCCGAGATAAGCGTATCTCAAGCCTTGCTTGGTGGTGCGATACGCGTCGAGGGCGTTTACGAGGCCTTGAACATTCAGATCCGACCTGGCACCTCTTCTCATACAATCGTACGTTTGGGCGGTAAAGGCTTGAAAAAAGTGAATACACTCGGTTACGGAGATCATTATGTTCAGCTGAAGATAAAAGTGCCGCAGTCGCTGAATACGAAGCAGCGTGCGCTCATACAGGCGTATGCAGAGCTCGAGGAGGGCACGCCGGGTTCGATACACGGCATCACTATGAAAAAGGACGGTAAGGACGCGTCATGGAAAAATTAATCTGCATGATCGACACTATGCAGAAAGCTTTCTTGTTGTGTAAGGAGAGAGAAGTGAGATTGACAATTGTTAGGTGACGCGTTTGTTGTTAGATTTCGTAAGAGAAAGTATCGCTTGAGTTTCCCCGCGTGTACATTATTGTAAATAAGAGAATTTTTCTAGCATTAATCATCTTAGTCTCTGTTGCTCATTTATTCTATTTATCATGTGTTGTATGTATCAGGTAAAGTTTAATAAATAAACTGTTTTTCGAAAGTTCTTGTTTCTTTAGATTTGGGTAGAGATTAAATATTGTTCTTTTGCTGAACATACAGATACACTATAATTGCCCAGTTTGATTTTTATAATCATCACAACATTATAGGGTGTTAATGAATACAACTTAGTGTGCTATAGTAACATTTTCTAATATTATGCAAGAATCTTTTGTTTGGTACATTAGTTACTTAGTACAGAGGTATGTATACACGTAAAGTACAATTTATCAGTGAAATTATTGCGTTTTTTGATACCTAACAAAACATGGTGAATTGAAGTCCTACTTGAAATCCAGTCAAAATAGTCATACATCTGCAGAGCGTATCGTTATCATTATTAACCCTAGAAAAATTCTCTTTAGTATGAACATTTTCACGAAATGTTTTTTATAAAATTAAAAAAAATTAGTTTTATCTCGATATAAAGACTACGATTACTTTTTCTAGAACCCACGTCGGAGCAAACTCAAGCGAGTGATACAAATCAAGGCGAAGGCTTGCTTAGTAGGGTCAAGAGGGCGATATTTGGATAAACTATTATTTATGTTAGGTGAGTGGTTTCGCCCTTTGAGGTTTTTTTTTTTTTTCCTTGAGCAAGTTGTGTAAAACAGTTTTGTTCACAGTGATTATGTGCAAATTTAATTCAACGTGTTTTGTGTTTTAACATAATCTCAAATCTCACTCTATAATTAGGGAAACTGCATGTCAAATCATAATTTCACACATCATTCTTCAGCCTGAACAATTAAAACTCTTTTTTTCATTTAATAACACATGTAAAAATAACAAACATTTTTATTTCATGTAGATAATAAATTTATTGTCTTAGGTACAAAAGAGTGCTACCACGAGCCTTATGAACTCATGAATTCTATTCGGAAAGCTCTTAACGGTTCCAGTCCAACAATGAAAACGAAAAAGTTTGCCCCAGATGATCCATCGGACAAGCCGCAGGACGCCGCCTCAGATAGTGACGTCGATGAAAATGAGCGACGAAAGATGCCGTAAGAAAGGTCATTCACACATGCATACCGACACTTAAGCTCACATATATAAATACAATTACTTTTGGGGACTGTGAATATGTAATGGATATACATAATTGTATGGAGTATGAATTTGAAGCTGGGCACGCGCAAATGTCCATGGTAAATGAGAGCCTTCAAAGAAACTAGTTGTTAAAGTTGTAGAATGTTTTTAATTATTTTTGGGACGAGGCGACGAGGAGTTCGTTGCTTTGAATAAACAGAAGCAGCTGCATCGGCTTCACCCTTAGAAGTTGTAAAATTGTAAAATAGTTGAGTGTAATCGAAACTTATCGGAAAATGAATCTTTTCGATTGATTAACGATAATAATAACGAACCACAGTCTGATACACAATTTTCAATCAATACTATCAAAATTTTATAATGATGACATTTTTTGTCTTTTTTTGATCATTTGAGAACCAAAAGAATCGTTTTTCCTTGAGTTTTGATTCAACGCCTTATTACGAATTAAATTTCGAGTTTTTATTTTTTCAAGTGACTGTTTTATTCTGCCAGATTAAGCAAAAATGTACTCGTTTGTTTTACATTTTTATGCCGACGATTTGATTCTTATATGGCTTGAATGAACAAAAAAAAAA
>NW_019379674.1:6445490-6484215 GCF_000648655.2 Copidosoma floridanum
CAGTTTTGCAAGAGTTCTCTTCTCTTTATTCTTTTACAATCACTTATTTCCTATAAAAAACTATTTTACAGAGATTACTTGCACTTGAATTTTTGGTGGAATGTGTTTTTTTTTTCGATTACACAAATACTCACATTATCATCCAAGTGTTTTACGAAACGTGTGATCACGTACACAGAAAAATAAAAAGTTTTGTTCAACATAATTACATGCTCGAAAGAAAAATCCTGCATGAAACACGTATTCATGTATTATGTACACACCAATTACATCGACGTCCACGTTTTGTTGGTTTTACAAAAAAATATATACATACACAATGTACATGCCATCGATGTGACGGCACTTTCAACGGTGTCCTAAATATGTCAAGACAAACGTTTTGTTGAAAACACTTTATTTATTATTATTATTTTTTTTTTCAAAGCCGTGAGATTAAACCGACGCTTTCTACCAAGCCTACAGCTAGAAATGTAAAAGATTCGTTGACACCGAGAAAACTCCTCGAGCATCTCCTTCAAGCGGGTATGAGCAGTCCGTACCTGAGCCCAACGTTCGTAAGGCTCTGGGTCGCGGAGACCTTGAGCACGGCCACGGCAAAGGCGGCCAGTGTGACAGCACCTTCGAGGTACAAGCCGTAGAGGACGCGCACGTGGCCGGCTATGGTGGAGAGGCCACCGCCACTGGTGAAATCCAAAGGAAACAGCAAAGAGTCCGCCACGGGCTTCAGGCGCGCGAAACCGAAGCCTATGATGCCCAGAGTGTAGTAGGCACCTACAAAAACGGAGGTCTCGTTGACTCCATCTATCTCTTTTGATTGATTGAACAATGCTCACCCAGGCCGAGAAACGGCGTGACTTTGACCCACGTAGGCATCGGCAGGTAATCGTAGACCAACGGATCGCTCTGGCACTCCTCCCTGTAGCTCCTGAGTATGCCGTACCTCTTGAGGCGCACCGCGAGCATGAGCCCGATGTTCAGGACGAGGAGAAAGTGCGCGGGTATGCCGATGAAGCCGAACAAGACGGTCACCGTGCGGCCCGCGCTCGTCCGCGGCACTGGAGCACCGAAACCTTGGGATAGAAGAGAAAAGAAAATTCCAGGAAGAACAGCAACGGCAGCCAGTTGAACTCACCGAGAGTCGTCAGCACGGAAATGGCAAAGAGCACGCAACCGGGATATGTCCAGAGTTGTCCGCTCTCGCCTCCCTCGCCGTACCCCGAGCTCACGGCCATCAGGAGCATCTTCTCGTGCCTGGCCACGTACTGCCGTATCTTGTGACTCCACATGGGCTCCGTCTCCTTGTCGTCGGCCTTCAACTGCCGCAACTCCGTGGCCAAATTGACGGCCAAGTCGCGCTGCATGTGCTTCAGCTCGACCACCTGTTGGCGCTCGCGCGGCCCTTCCGTCACGTAGAATGCGGACGCCCCCAGCACCGCCCACATCGTCAGCAGCCACGCCAGGCCTAATTGTACATTGTTGCATCATTGAAAGACAATCACGCGCACATACCTGTTCATCCATCAAAAGTATATATAAAACAAGTAACTCACCAAACTGACAGAGGGCGAGCCTGCAGAGAAAGCGAAGGCACCGGCAGATAAAGAACGACTCTCTGCCCTCGTAGGCCTTGTCCTTCAGGGTCGGGAATATCCTGAGCCTGTACAGGACCAAGTTGTGCGTTTGCATGGAGGCGTCCTTGCCCGAGGATTTTTGCCGCTTTGGTGCCGCCGGCGCGCCCAAACTCCTGTCCTCCTCGGACGAGCGGGGGGGAAGGGGCGAGAGCTTTTGCGCCATCGGTGCTCGGGGCCTTGGATTGGCGTCCAGTTGTTTTTCATCCCCGACTGTGGTGCCGTGGCCATCAGGAAGCACGTTTTTAAGGAAACGCAATAAATATGTTTCATTAAAAAAATAATATACAATCAGCCCCTCACTGAGCTGAGAGCATTTTTCATCCCAATGGCCAATATACTTATTACACCATATTATATTATATTACGGCACGCAAGGCCAGGAGTGTGCAGTTTTTGCCCAACGATCGAATCGATCGGCGCGTTAACGTGTGTGCGCGTCGAGGCTTACGTGCTCTTGGCATTGTTTCGTTTTACGCGTAATATATAAACGATGTGCAACAGGTGCGAGATGGTGAGGAAAAGTACAGGGATCCACATCACCTTCGTCAGTGGCGTAGCAGATGACGTCCTCGGGTTCCTCGGTCGCCCGCTTCTCCTCCCTCGTTCTCGTCGGCGTTTTGTCTTCCCTGTTTCGACAGATTAGTTTTTTTTTCCCCTTTTGCTTATGGTAGCAGTACGCAAGTGATACCGATTTAGTGCGAGGGCGCTCGATGTTTTTTGTTTCTTCAAAGTCCATCGAAAAGCGAGTGACAAAAAACAATCAACACCGCTGCTAAGTTGTTTATCAAGTATTGCTTTGCGCGATCCCTATACAGCCAATTGTTACAGCTCGCGCTCTCTCACCTGTCCGCGTATTGTACATATAGAGAGTTGGTATAATTGCCGCTAACAGGTGTCGATCAACCGCTATACTTGCGCGGACAGTTGAACGATCACGACGTGAGACCGTTTTTTTGTTTTCTTTTGGCCAACCAAACGTGGAATGAACAATTGTACACTTAGCATCGAGCGTCCGCGAGTGAAAAATATCAACGAGAGGGAAAAAACACGCACCTCTCGTAGCTCCTCGGTGGTTCGTCTTTGTCCTCCTCGTCGGACTCCCTCCAGCCGTTGGGGCTCTCCTTGGGGTCATCGCCCATCCTCAGCTCGGCAGCGAACTGGGCCCGGCCCGGGGTCGTCGTGCTCGCAAAGACCGGCCGGACGCGGCGACGCGAGCCAGCCGGCACCACGAGGTGTTGCTTGCTCCGCGCCACCAGCCAACTGGCCGATCTGGCTCTCCGGCGCGCCGCCGCCGCCAACAGCTCGCTGCACCCCGGCGCTCGCCGGCTCGCCGGGAGCTCGGACACGTCCAGGGATATCGAGCGCAGCGGCGGCGCCGGGAAGCGCGGCACCTCCATCACGCCGCGCCCCGAGGACTCTCTCAGTGCCCGGCCATGCTCACAACGACCGGCCTCGTTCAGCGTCACCTCGATCGACAGCCACTTTTTTCCGGGACAAAGGACAATCGGTCGTTTCGTGAGTTGACAATAAATATACCTATATGTAGCACATCGGTTGGAGGGGGGAGAGTTGGAAAAGTTGCTCGGGATGCTTATAAATTAGCAAGCATTAATCGATAAGAACACATCTAGCTTAACGGTTTTTTTAATCAAATGCATCGGTGTGGGGTGTGTGTTCAAGGGCTTTTAGATTTGTGGTACTTTAATAACAACAATAATGCTTTTGCTAAATTGACCGTTTCAAGTGTTCTCATACTACATGAGAACATTATACATTAATACATTGTATTATTTGTACAGTGTTATGTATTTTTCACTATAAAAATATATGAGGTACCAAAAAAAAAAAAAAAAAAAAAAACAGGCTACCCTTTGATACATAACGACCGAGTTATTCCAACAACGTGTCGGACCCGATTTTTTTTTTTTTTTTTTTCTTTTTATCCTCTTCCCCCTTCATTTGTCAAAGGGTTGGACACGCGAGCCTCCCCAAGTCACAAAAAACAGAGGCACATCTTCGTTATTATTCATCGAGTGAAAGATTTACCCCGTGCGTACATGGGGTACATGTTTACACGCTACACTACAAACATTTGTACTGGCTCGCACGCGGCCCGATCAGATTTTATCCTGTCGCCCGGTAAATTATTCACTCGATCGGCAATCGAAGCTCCATTTTTTTTACGCAACAAAAAAAAAAAAAAAAAAAAAGCAAATTACACCTGGTCTGACGATAAAGCGACCTTCGCTACTTGTTTTCTCGAATCGGCGCACCCGTGCCCATAATTATACACCCATCAAAAACCCGTGCTTTTTCACTCCTTCAAACATTACACAAGAAGGGCTCGACAACTTGCCACGTGTACATGCGCGTATAATGTCATGCATACACCTTCCTTTGTTCGACGCGACAATGGAACTTCTTATAGCATACATAAACACACAACCCGCTCCCATCCCGTGTGACAGTCAAGGCTTCCGAGCAACACACGCGGCGATCGATCGATATAATATATTTTTCCGTGCAAAAACTAACGATCGCGTTGTATACGCTCGGCTTACATTAACGTGTGGCTCCCCGTGTACGCGCGACGAGACAAAAAGTCATTTTTTTTTTTTTTTTTTCGAGGGTATGAGGCCGCGATCGCTTGAGTGGCCAATCGTGGAGTATAAAAAAACAATATGTACATATACTGACGCTATTCGGGGAGTCCATCGTCTTCTCCGTGATTCGTATCATCTTGCCGGTCGGTCAGCACGAAAAAATCGTGGAAAAACCCGCACAGAATATCCGAAATGAACAAATCTCACTTGAATGTACACGCGAGTGTCAACGATAGTATATGCCCCTTGAAGGGGTAGGGGCCGATTCAGGTGAACGTCATTGTTGTCGCGTGTGGAAATCGTGGGGCTTTGCTCATTTCTCGAAGACGCCAGCTTTAGCGACACTGACGAGCGCACCTCGGCTGGACTTGGCGCTGAGCTGTGCATATACCCTGTACACCTTGCACCACGTGGTCGCGTTACGCTTATATTTACTCTATACCTACTTTTCATGTATACCCCGTCTTTGATCGTTATGCTCCTCTTCTTTCTTACGCGTGTCTGTGTAGAGCCCGCGTGTGTGTGTGTGTGTGTATGTGTTTACTCTGTCCTGCAACGATTCGATCGGCTTTTCCGACAACTGCGACTATGAGATTTTTCTATACTTCATCCGTCCTCATTTTTTTTTTTTTTTTTTTTTTTTTATTCAAGCCAAAAAGTATGCTTTATAACTACTTCAATGTGTTTTATGTTGCCTAGTGTACAATCGATCCTCTTACGTGATTTTTTGTGATTTAAAGTCATCCCATGAAATAACAATTTTAAAAAATACCACAATGGTCAAATGGGACATTTATTACGCTTCATCAAATGTGCTAAAAAATATACACGGATATGTTTGCACAGTTAAATTTTCACTCGTTCAAAAGTGTCATATTTTCACTACTTATCTATTTGTGTAATCACAACTTTTTTTTTTAATTCGAAAAGATGTCAGTGTCGAATCTTTGATTTTTATTATTAAAAAAAAATTTGATAGACACGAAAAGTGTGCTGCGAATAATAAATGAAAGTTTTTCTACCCCTATCGCACCTCTATTTTTATAAAGAATGTTAATGATAATCTTTTTGCATAGGAAAAAAAAAAGACCAAAGCTATAGTTTAAATTGCAGATCCAATCGAGCCGCGCGTAGTGTTGGGAACGTTCATGAGCTGTGGTTGAAATATATACGCGAATGAATTATTAAAAATTATTGAATGCGAAGGCTAGTTTGTTTTAGTTTTTCTGCTTTAAAAAAAAAAAAAAAAAAAAAGAGCACAGTCGATCGAGAGTATAAAAAATTTACTGTCAACTGTTAAGGGACAAATTATTTTTATCGAAAAAACAAACAATATTAAACAATTAAAAGAAAATCTTATCTTCAACTATACTTGTCAAAACTTGTTCATGCATGTAGTTAACGATAAAGTGACTATGTCTGTTTGTAATTGACAGAGGGTCCGCGGGAAGCTATTCATTCAGAGGCCAAACGGGACCGGAACCTGAATACCGGATCATACAGGATTGCGAGTTCGATGCTCTTCGATTATACCTATTCAAGTATCATAGTCGGCTCGTGATTTTTGTTCTTAAAAAGCTATCGGGAGCTCGAACATTTTCAAAGAAAAAACAAGATGTGGTTGTTTAATTTACCAAGTAAATTACAATAATGAAGGTACCCTCGCATCACTGTTGTACGTGACGAATGTCACCCGCGCTGAACATGATGCGAGTATATTTTAACGGTAGAAATTTATTTATTTTTTTATTGAGCACGACACTTTTTCAATCGTAAAAATGAAGCCAATACCTACCAACTGCTTCCCAAGGAAAAAAAATGGATTTTCCTGAAAACACTTTGCACCTCACTCTTTCACATATGCTCGTTTTAACTTAAAAATGTAAATTATGGACAGTTGCAAAATGTTTTATTAACGATTTTGCAAAAAAGATGGGTGTCAGCACACATATTGTCATCGACTCGCGCGGCATCGGCTTTTACAAAGCGACCCGAAACTCCAACTGTTCCACAAAACGGCACTCAATAATCACGATTCGAAAATCAAAATTTTCCAAAACATGTCGGGAGGGAGGGGGAGGGAAAAAACCGATATGCAACTCATTCGTTCGCTTCTCCGACTGAAACTGCGCGCGCGATCGAGCGCCTCGCCAGACGAGCACACACCTGCGAGGGCGACGCGCGAACTTAATTTTAGGCGAGGCGCGCCGCCTTTGATGAAACAACTCATCCAAAGCCAGAAGCGTCGATCCTCCCCCTTACCTCCCTCGCTTGGCTCCTCCTCAGTTCCACCTTGGCGATATATATGCACGCAATTATCGTTTACACGCCCGCGCGCCCCGAGAGAGCCGAGCTTTAGTTTTTGGCGCGCTGTGCTTGTCCGACGGGTGTAAAGACAGCTCACACCCCCTACCCCTGCGTTCGGCTTTTTTTTGCTCTCGTGAGGTATCCACGTATATATGTAGGTCTTTGTTTTTTTTTTAGTGAGTTATAGGTATGGAAGGAAGAGTCGTAATTTTGGTAATTTACAGAGAGTCGTAATTTACAGGTTTCATGAGTAAACTCGTGAAGGTAGATTGTAAAGAGATACTCTGACGGCGTGATCATTTAAGAAATATTATTTTTTATTTTTACCCTGCACTCAATTTGATGATTGAAGTATAATTTATGATTTCTCGAGTGATGAAGCAAGTAGCACAGAATACGATATTGGAAGACGATGACAACGTCCTTAACGAAACTTTGGAGTACGACGTCGATTCAATACTCGATTGAGCAATCAAATTACTGTACGACTTTTCGAGTAATTTCATCTACATATACTTACCCAATGTGCTTTTAAAAGGATTTGCATGTGATTGACGTTGAAAGCTACCGCTTTACGATTCACAATTTCTTTTGTAAGTATGGGACTGTTCGATTGTAGTGCCTTACACAGGTTTAGTTTCACCGGAGCTAAATATAAGTTATCAATTACCTTAAACAGTACACTTTTTTCTCAGGTGTTAATTGAGCGATGTAAATCGTTGGAGTTACTAAAAATGTCGTAAAAAAAGCTCTGCAACGCAAAAAAGGTAAACAAAAAAAGCGCAAAAATTTGTCCATCAGGTACATAAATAAATTAACATTTTGTTCTGAAATTTTAAACACAAGAGTTAAAAATTTTTGAAAATGACCTTCTTTTTATCCTGACAATGTTATCCTAAAGTCCTAAACTACGAAAATTGTTTTAAACTCGCAAAACCATTGTAAAGTAACCCCTTTTTTACCAACCGTTATTTTTAAGATAAAAACATTTGTAATTATTTTTTGGAAGCCAATGCTTTTTACCATTATTATTATTATTATTATTCTTATTTTATTATTATTATTAGGATTATTTTTATTATTGTTATTATTTTTTCTAGTATTTTAAGTAAACTGCATAGGTAAAAAATAAAAAAAATTTCCTTCATTTATCTATTTGTTTCCTAGTTTAATTTTTGCAAAATGATAAAAGTTAAATATTATTTGTAAAAACGAAAAGGCCCTCGATCAAGTTACACAGTATGTATATAAAGTTCCTTGTACCCGCTGATGTTACGTTTGCACAGGATTAAAAAAATGTTTGCCAAACTTCTCTATTTTTGTTTTTTCATGGAAAATATCAAACAAACATTTTAATTTTCAACACATCGTTACTAGTTACGAGAAACAAAAGTGCTTTGACTCAAGCATCAACAACAATCAAGAACAATAAATCGCTCGCGACAAAAAACGTCCCACGGATCATCGAAAAGCGTACATCGAGGGAGAAAAGAAAAAGGGGTGAGTGGGGGCTGGGGGACTATCCAAGTTACGTAAGAGTAAAAGCGTCAAAGTAGTACGTGAGGCAGAAAAAGAGCTCACTCAGTGCCGCGAGTACGTGTACAGGACGGTATGGTAATACAGGGACGGCCCCAAAGCCCCATCGATCCAACAAAGTCTCAAGCGGCGCCAGATTAATTTTCCACTTCTCGCCTATACCTCGACTGTATGCAACGACTCTTTAATCTCAAACGCTATTTTTATTTTTTATTTTTTATTTTATTTTTTATTAATTGAATCGATGCTCTTTTTATCCAAAAGACGCACTGTTAAAATCAATATTAATCATCGTAATAAACCAACAAATGACGTACGTTCGATTGTAAAGTAACACCCCATATCGAATTGAAAAAATCCCTCTCCAGCGGCACACACACACACACACCCTCTCGGAGGGAGAGCAAAGCTCAATCCAACCCCGTTCACTGTATACTTTGGTCGCGCGCACCCACCACAGCGCACGGCACACCCGCGCACACGGACACGAAATGAAAAAAAAAAAGAAGGAAAAAAAAAACAAAAAAAAAACAGAGCAAGCAGTAGCGTAGTGCGGCACGAGCCGCTCGGCTGTACGCGTCGTATCAGCCACGCTCGCCCCCGCTCACAGTTACCCGCAGATGCGCCGATGGCGCAGGTACGCCGGGCTGGGCCTGTGCGCCTGCTGGCTGCCCTTGGCCATCAGGCTGCTGCTCCTCGGGCGCGGCTACGTCGAGCCCTCGCTCGCCCTCATCAACGGCCCGGCCATTGGCAGGGATGGGGACTCTGCCACCGGGGCACGGGTGGATCGCAGGCTCGCGCAGTCGACGCCGGCCTTCGTTGGAGCGTACATGGCCGAGCGTCAACCCGCCAACGTGTCGTACTGCAGGTAATACGCGTGCAAGCTTTGAGGGAGGAGGGGGAGTTGCGGTGACGGTATCGTATGTATGTATAGGACGCAAGGGGTGGTTTTGCCCACGCGAGAGGATCCCGGTGAAGATAGGAGTGGACTTTTTGGCGTTTGATTTTTCTTTTTTTTTTTTTCCCTCATTCGGGAGTGTGCTCACACCCTTGCTTAATTTATTATTTACTGCTGTTGCGTGCCTGGACAAACTAATCGATTTAGTACCTGTTGGGTGGCATGTATCAACGTGATGTTTTTTCATTCGGAGCCACAAAAATGTTTACTTGACCGCTATTATTTCGTTACCTGCTTCTCCTCCCAAGCCCTCAAAAGTTTTAGGTCTTCCGATCAATAGTTTCTTCATTGATTCGTATTTTAAATTGTATAAAAATGCATCATCTCCAGTAGTAGGTACATACATCTTTGCTCGAATGAAAAGGACAACAACACCAAAGTTGACAAGATTTCAAACCGAGTCGCGACTGCTGCATTTACCACAATACGTCAACTCGGAATATATATAGATTATTAGAAGTACAATGTAGAAAAAAAGCTTTTATTTTTAATTAAACCGCAATCTTCGATAATGGTCATTTGACGAGAAATGGTAACAAATATAAATGGCACGTGATCTGTGTGCAAACAGGTGGCAGTACGAGCTTCCCGAGAGCCTGGTCTACCTGGACTACCAGCTGATAGGCAGTCCCGAGGCAGGACCAACGGGCGGCCCAAACGGCGTCCTCCCGTTCGCCATCCGCGGGTCGCAAAACGCTGCCGATCTCCCACCGGTCACGCTCTGCAGCCACGCCACGGCCGATCAGGTGTACAGCATCGTCGAGCTCGCCAAACGCTGGGAGGGCCCCCTCTCCCTGTCCGTCTTCGTACCCGGCCACGACCTCGGCCTCGCCGTCCGGCTGCTCGACCTCGCCTGCCACTGCGAGCCGGCCATGTCCAAGGTATACGCTCCACCGCAAACTCGCCCACATATATACCTACATGTACACATATTGGATTATCTTCGAAAAGGTCTCCGTCCACTTCATCTTCCCGCGTAACGAGCCGCCGAGCCTCGAGGCCCCTCCATCTGCAGCCGATCTGGCCTCGCCCGATCGGAGCTGCGGAGCTGCCGATCTTCAGCGCAAGACGGCCAACAGTACCGATCGCCACCGATTGGGTCTCCTGTACCCGATAAACGTGGCGCGCAACGTGGCCCGGTCCCTGGCGCCGACGCAGCGCGTCCTCGTGTCGGACATCGAGCTCCTGCCGAGCGAACATTTGGCCTCGCAGTTCGCGGCGATGCTCAAGGGCAGGACCCCCAAGAGGGCCATAGCCTTTGTGCTGCCGGTTTTCGAGATCGAGGCCAGGCTCGCCCCGCCCGCCAACAAGAAGCAGCTTCTTGTCGCGCTCAGAACTGGAAACGCCGTCTATTTTCACAGGTACATTTTGGGTGTGTGTGCGGGTGTAGATTGCCTCTGAACTCCTCTTTTTGGAAAAAAAGACTTTTCCAATGGCTAGTATTAAGGTTGTGTTGATGCGGCAGAGGTGTGAGTGTGCACGCGTTTTGGTTTAAGGTTCCTTTGTCCGCACTGCCAGAGATTTCCGGGGATCGAGACCAGGTGGATACTGAGACCGGATCCGGGCAAGGTGAGGCCGCTGATCATCACCAGAAGGGAGTACCCGAACAACAGGTGGGAGCCCATTTTCATCGGAACAAAGCACGACCCCTTCTACGCCGAGGACATGACGTGGGAGGGTCGCCAGGACAAAATGACTCAGGTATAATAATAATCCAAGCGTTATCTCGGCTTGAGTATCGTAACAACTATACTTACATGCCTCAATCGCAGATGTTCGAGATGTGCCTAATGAATTATCGACTAATAATCCTCGACGGTGCGTTCCTGGTGCACACTCCGGGAATCAAACGCAAGCCATTTGTTGACGGACAGCAGCCGCGCGTCGACGAGCGACAGCGAGCCCACGAGAGACGGAACGCTCGTATCTACCAGAGGATCACGCGGCGGCTTCTCAAGAGGTATCCTGTCAACAATAGGTGCAAGTCGTGAAGGTTGTTATTTTGACGAGGTAATTCATTGTATTGCGAGCGAGATAATACAAAGGAAAGGAGTAACGACACGAAGCTGACAATACTAATTGTTATAAACATTATTGCCACGTATGGTTGTGCGCTGTAGGGTATTTTGTAGATGGTCATGATTACATTGTGATATGAAAGAGGGTTCTTTGTTTTTCTTCTTTTTTTTCAACTGTGTAATAAGTATATATTGTGGCAATTTGTTAGGAACTCTTACAGGAGATAATTCTTTACCTACCAATTTGTCATTTTATTCGAATAGTTTTAGGAATTCACAATATCTTAGTTTTGTGCAAAGTAATACGGTTGTAGTCAATTCCGTACCTTACCAGTCAAGTGTTTGTTAAGGACGAAATTTTGTCTCACAGCATAAAATTTCAGGTAAAAATGACGTTTCAAATTTTAATGATGATATTGTTGTAGTAAAGATGATGCCAACAAATATTTCGGGACTTTTATGATTTTTTTGTTGAGGCTGTACGTACACATAGTAGACAAGACTTACCTCAAAAGGGTCAGCCTGTGTTTGACTTCCTGCATAGGTGTACAAACGTAAGTATATTAACAGGTTCTTTCCAGGTAATAAATTATGTCGCACACGTGCATTTTCCAAGTTTTTGAACTTAGACCTTTTTTATTAGAATTTTTTGTATTTCGATCCTACAAATAGACTTATTGAGAGTGAACGAGTAACTACGATATAAGTATACATAGTAATTGTTTTTTTAATTTTATAGAATACCTTGAAAATCTACACATATTAAATATTCACTTAGCAACTACTGCGCTTCATTAGAAACATAATTGATAACATGAAAATTATGTTATTGAGCAAAAATTATTCATATCAATAAGCGTAATTTATTGAGTACAAATAACTATACTGAATACATTTAACTTAGACGGTAAGTGATTCTACGAGAGCCACAAATAGATAAATTGATAATAAACCGATAGCACATTGATAATAGATTAATAGACTATTAGCGATCGTTATCGATGTATTTTATCTATGATGTATTACTATACGGCTATTCTTGTGGCCCAATATAGTTAAATAAGATGGTAATTGATGTTGCGATAACCAATAACAGATAACACGGTCGATTACTGTTATTCAAGCTGAATGGTAATAGCATTACATCATTGCTTCACTGTAAAAAACATATTTCGATAACAATCGCTGATAAAGTAAATTTACTACGTTATATTAAATACTTTTGTAGGAACTGTATTTTAGTATGAAAATATATCATTAAAAGTCAATGAAGCGCACCAGCTGTGGTCAAACGAAATATTATCATGACTATTGTAAACAACGAATTAACGATTCAGAAATGTCATTGACACTGACAATTAAAGCGACATATTATGTAGAAGACTATCGACAGTTCGAGCCTGTAGAGTATATCTATATTTATGAGAAGTTTTATGTAGTTTGTAAGAATATTGAATTTAATAAATATTATTTTTTTCTCTTTTACATTTTTACCCTACATATTAACCTTCTCCTGAAATTCAAACAAATTTTAAATGTAACCTTTTCTGTTTTGATTTTAAACAATATTGATGGGCACATAATTAACTGATAAGTGATTAAATTGTGGCAAAAAATGAAGTTTTACTTAACCGATACTACCGTTTTCCTAAAACTAAATAATACCAAGAATTTATTTTTTTACATTATAAGAAAGTGTTTCTTTAAGACAAAACGCATTTTATAATCCAAGAGATGAAACCAAAATTCAAAGAAACACAAATCAAAAAAGAACTGTTCACGTCCTCCTTAAAGTTTACTTTTTCATCTTTACTATTTTTAGTTCAAAGTATACCTTAGCGCGTGTTTGTAAAACACATGACTTTCACGGTTTCCCGGGCGTATTGCATTTTTAACAAACCGTAATTATTTACCCAGGCTGTGGTAAACAATTAGTTTGTTCAGTACCTGTAATCAGGTGTATGGGAAAAAATGTGCACTTACGTGAGTGAGGGGCTATACGCTATGTTGCTTTTGCTTCCCAGTACAGTTGAAAGGAAAACTCTGTCGCGTGAAAGTGACTGACAGTTTGTCAGCGAGTTCTTACAAAATATTCGATGCCTTTAAAATTAATCAAAAGTAATTAACAATGATAGCGTTTAACATTTTCGTAAGCTGCATTTGTCAAGTTTTTTTATCCGAAACGGTAATCTCATACAAATGGTTGGAATACTTGTCCAACCAAATATCCTTAACGGCGCATTCTCGGCAATTGACGATTTTTACCGATTTCTCGGTAAACGACACCATAATACTGAAAAAGTTGGCGAACCAAAACTCTGTAATCATAACGGAGGAAGCCAAGTTGGAAACTGGCATCAACGGACTAGGCCACATTCGACAGCCAGGAACGGCGTCGTTGTACATTTTGTTGACCAAAAAACAGGATTGCATTAGACATTTTGCGAAACATTTGCACGATGCCGTTCGACCTTTGGTATTGCCAAAAACTTTGATTATTTATACTAGGGACAATTCAACCACTGACGATGAAATCCACGGCATTTTGCGTTACGCTTGGTCAAACCGATTTCTGGACTTCTCAATCCTATCGTACAACAAAAGTGAACAGTTGGTTTATTCTTTCAATCCTTTTTTCGATGTTTTCGAAAAAACCCTACTGCCCAGCAAAAGGGACATATTTCCCGATAAAACCAAAAACGTCAATGGGTATCCTTTAAAACTGATAGCGTATCGCGACCTGCCATACCTCAATTACACAAAGCGCGGTAACGACATCCACCTGACTGGGATTTATTTTTACAAGATAAATATTGTCGTCGAGTTGCTCAACTTTTCAATGAAATTCATCAAAGTCGACGAAAGTCTCTCGGTGACCAATATCGTATACAAAAGTCTAATCACATTGAAATCCGGCGAATTAAGTATGCTCTCCGTGCCCCAAAGTCTCATGATGAGTCGTAGGACCTCTATGCTCTTTGTTCCGAGATTTTTTCGGCGGTACGTTGCCGTAGTTCCCATTTTGCTGACAAAACAAACGAAAATCTCTTTGGAAATTTTAATCGTCATTCCCACTTTGATCTTTATTATTATGATGGTGGTAGCGATGAACAGATGTAATAATGTGTGTAATGTCACTTGGAAAAAATGGGAAATCGTCGTTGTGCTTTTCGGTAAAGCAGCCAAGCTGCGATCAACGAATACGTTTGACAGATTATTGTTTTTAGGTACGCACGTGATTTTTTTTTAATTTCAAGTGACAACCAGTTTATTTTTTTTTACTCTATTGGTAATTAATATTTTTACAGTTGCAACCTTGTTGTCGTGTTACTACATAGTATCCATGTATCCTACGGCCTTCAGTGTACAAGTGAAGCAGAACGAGAGATCATTCGATAGCTTGGAGGAAATATGGGATTCCCAATTTTCATTGCCCATGTTATTGATTGACTACGAGTGTATTTTTTTCAACGAAACTAATTCTGAGATGAAAAAGTTAAAGCCAAAAGTTCAATTGATCGAAAAAGGAGCTGATTGTTTCAATAGTTTGGTAAAGCACCAAAATGTTATATGCATCGCGACCTTGGACGTTGCGACCATGTACGTGAAAAAAAATCGGTATCGGGATGGTTCACCGATAATGAAGATATCCAAGGCTGTGCTTTCCACGGAAGGTGTGGCTTATTATTTTGAGGACTGCTTTCCCCTGAAGGACAAATTCAGCGGTTTGCTTGGAAGATTGGACGAGACTTACCCTAGAAATCCCGAGTTCAATAGACCACCCGTTCATTACAAATACAGCGACATCAAAGATTTTGACGATCGTGACGCGCGTTTGACCACAGAGTTGATTATATTTTTATGCTTGGGCTACGTAACTTCAATGATTACCTTTACCATCGAAGTTATGATGCACCATCGTGTTTTTCTAAACTTCTCGGAAAAAATTTCAAAGCTTTTTACGAAAATTAAGTGATCGATTTCTTGTGAAAAATTGCACCTTGAATAATGAATAAATCTGCACTTGCGTGTGAGTAAAATATTTATAAAGGGGAGTGTTTCATTACCATGCATCGATCTTTCAGTACTTTATTATTATCCTACAGTAGATACTACACTACCTCGATTGTAGAAACTTGCGGCGAGCTTGCAAGCTTGCGCCGTTAGATGTCGGTAACGATTTTGTCTCGTTTACTTTCTTATTTATTTATTCATGAAACCCTTTATTTATTTATATATTTTAACCGAACAATACATCTTTTTTTTATATTATAGTGCTCTACGTCGGCTCCTTTTTAATAAGGGCACTACTATGGGCACTTAGCACTTGGGAGAAGGAAGGGAAGAGGGATGGGAGGCCTCCCATTACTGGGAGGGGGTAGGGGGAAATTAGGCAATTTTGCTGCGAGGAGGTCCGCCTAAACCCTCCTCGAGGAGCATTGCGTGGTGAAAAAGCACATGTGAAAAATCACAGTGGTACTTGCTCGAAAAAGTCGCACTGGCCGGGAATTGAACCACGGTCTCACGAGTGCCAATCCACGACCTAGCCGACTGAGCCACCGCGCGCTCCCTAACAATACATCTAACGATTGTTCACCCCTAAATTTGTTTATTCCAATGTCCTCTTTTGTTTGATTTTGTGGACATCATATTAAATACTTAAATAATTGCTTTTACGAGCATAAATTTAATCATTAAATCCATTTTCTTTTTTTCGTTCACACCATGTAGTATTAAAAGTTCAGCTCACAACTGAAATCACATTGGATTAACCTTTCAACGATCTTCATTTCACATCTCTATTACTGGCATCTGGACAAAGGAGGGGAAAAAAAAAAAAGTAATATTCTCGCACGGAAATGTACAAAAAGCGTTTTTTGTCACCACAAATATTTCGTCTTGCTCCGGGCAGCAATCCTCGGACGATTGAGACGTGATTCCAAAGGCGCGTGTGTTTGCCGAGCCTATCTCTTTTGGGGCACACTGTTTGCTCGCGGGTAATGGACCAGGACCGAGATTTTTCCAAAGCGGATTGCGCTCGGGAGATTCGAGGGCTCGGTCGAAAGATCCAAAAATAGACTGCCCGGATGAATAACAAAGGGACGGATGTTTGCAGAAGCTGTATCGCCCTTTGCCCTCTTTGGGGGTGACTCATCGGGTCCCTTTTCCTGCTCACTCTTTCATACAATAATACTTACCGTAAGCGATGGTCCACTTTTTTCCACACCCACAGGTAGTTCAGATTTTCTCGCACGTTGGTATCGATAAATTGCGTTCTATACCGATACTGGTCCATAAATCGTTGTCTTAGGGAAACGGCAATTTCTTCCCACCCACGCCCATCCAAGGGTTGATGATCTTCGAGTATCGGCTGGCTTATTAGCCAAGCAGTACGCGGCCAAGACGTACGGTCCCAGTGAGATTTGCCGTAAGCGCCAATTAGCGCCAGACACCAGATATTCAACTTTGACTCGTGCATGTATAAGCTCGATGAGACGATGGGTTAGTCCTCCCCTCCCTCGGGGAAAGTTGACTCGAGACCTACACGTGCTAGGCCTTGTACCTGACCCTATATCTTGCGTACTCATCTTTTTAGATAAATCACTTGGTTTTTGGTTTACGCAATTAAATGCTGGCAGTATCTGACGTTTCGGTGAAATGATAACGTCGTTATGTCGAGTTGTAACAAAAAAATAGTTGGATAGTTGCTTGTGCACCAACTGTTTACTTACAATTACACCAAGTTATCAGATTTGTTCTTTGAGTTACCGAAATGTATCACTAATTTATTACCAATATTATTTAATTGTTTCATTGAGTTATTTATTGTTGTTCAAAATATTATTGGTTATTGAGAATGATTCATTTTTACCAAAGTCTAAGAAGAAAAAAAAAAAAAATTTTGATCCACACTAAAAATTGATAAAAAAATGAAATCGTTTTAGTCCCACTACTGTTATTCGATTACGAATTTCGCTGCTCATTGTTGCTTGAATCAACAGAATTTTCTTTTTCGCGTACCAAAACGAAGTGAACGAAAAAAAGCCCGTGTCCTCCGTAAGTAAGTTTGGTTACTGAAAAGCGTGTTTCGGACAGTAGGTATTGTGGAAACGTTCCTCCCACCATCCCTCCTCAGCCACATGGCAACGACGCGCGGGACAGTACAATGCGCCCGAAAATTTAATTGCCGCCGGCAGAAGCGCTTTCAGCAGCAGAAATGGACGCCATTCCTTTCTTCATTGCGAAAGGCCAGATGAACGCGCGCTCAAAAGAAACAACGCAACTTTACGCTCCAACTGCTTAGTAAAAAAGACATTGCAATGACCATATTTTTCATACTTTCATTAGCAATTTGGTAAATAGCCTTACGTAACTCTACCTGCACCTGTGGGCTTCCATTGATTTTATGCAATTTATTATTAACCGAAATTTCACGCATGAAATACACGTTTATTAAATAATTTCATTTTGCTTTGCTCGCTTTAACGGGTTCCAGTTGACTGTCGAATTTGCGGGATATCGGTTTCAGCACCGTATACATGGGAGCTGAGAAAAAATTCAATTTAGATGATGACGGACAACCTATACAGCGTTGTATACACATGCACACATGCGCTATATGATACTCCAGTTGGAATAAACACCACTACAAAATATCCCCGGCTAAAGTCGTGCTGATCCTCGGCGACGAGTATATTTATAGCCACGTGCGCGCCTACTCGTCGTCTTGCTCTTTGATATCACCCCTCCAACCCTCGAACCAAAATACACACGCTAAACCACTCGACCTAAAAATCATTAATCAATCAATCTCCAAAGACAGCCGGCAAACTGCGACAGATGAATTAATTATACCACTCGTACATATAGTACATACATGTATTTTCTTTCTCTTTTGTTGTCTTCCAACCTCCCCCCACATGCATACCGCCGTACGCCCATGTATGTATAGGCAGTTCGTCGTGACGTCAAGCGCAGCACTTGTTGCTCAATTTTACCCTCCACCCGAGAGAGGGAGGGAGGGCAAAAGCCCCGCTCAGTAATAACACTCTAGAAGCCCTATATCCAGCTTGTGCATAATATACACGTATATATGAGAGAGGCCTTTTTTTTTCTTTTTCTTTTTTTTTTTTTTCTTTCTCTCCCCCGCTCCGTTCGTGCAATTGCGGAATTTTCTACCCTTGAGAGCACGAGAGGGAGTCCTACTTGATTTGTCTTGAAGAAGGCGAGGAAAAAAAAAATGCGTACGCGCTGGCGTCCCGCTTACTTTCTGATTTTCTGGCGCAACGACGGCGACTACTGTCCGTGTGCGCTGATTTTTCTACAGCTCGCGCGGTGGGGTGTGTGCGTTGGTTAGATTGAGCTCGGGGTGAAATTGTAAGGGTTGACGATGATGATTCGGTGGTGTTTTTTTTTTTCTCTCCTCCGAGGCTCTTTGATGTGCTTTTTTTTTTATTCGTGATTGCTATTGGGCTTGTCAAGTTACAGCGCGAGTATGTTTGTAAGCGTGAAAGAGGTTTTTTTTCCTATTATTATTATCATTATTATTTTTTTTTTTTGAAATTTTTTATTATTATTTTTTTTTTTTTTGATGAAATTTCTTTGTACAGGAGCTAATTTTGTCGACTACGAAAAATTTTTGTGACTTTGGTGCCTTTGAAATTTTTTACAATTTTAGCTTGTACAATATAACCCTTCAAATGGTCCGTCTGACTATTTATGGACCCTTACTACTGCTTTTTTGGTCAAATTTATTTGTACGGGAGCTGATTTCGTCGATTACAAACAATTTTTGTGGTGTTGGTGCCTTTGAAATTTTTTACACAACTTTAGCTTGTACAATATAACCCTTCAAATGGTCCGTCTGACTATTTACGGACTTTAACTACTGTGGAATAGTAGAAGTGTTTTTTTTTTTTACTATTTACAAGTATTCTGGCTTGTGTTTGATTAATGCAAGCGTGGTATTGAATCTAATAATGAATTATATAATGAATTATTTGTGGATTAAAAAAATAACAACTTTTTTATACGACAAATTACACGTTTGTACACAATAAATAGTATTTACGATACCTAACACCATTAGTTTTACTTTTGAATTTCACTGCCATGTAAATTTCCGTGTCTCTGTTACAGTACCCACGTGGAATAAATTTTAATTTAACGTTCTACTTTTCCAAAAGTTTCTCGTCACACATTTTTGCGCTTATTATTTTTTTATTCATTCAAAAATCTGTTTGCGGAGCCTTTGGATACGACTGATTTTCACCTCCTCTGTGATGATGTGCAATTTTGCTAGATCGAGCGCATCTATTCATAAATTCTAGCACGCCAAGCTACTCAATAGGAATATATGTATTTTTAGATCTTTTTCCGTGATACGTATACGATACAAAAGCTGTGCGATTCCTTTTTGGCGTGATTCAGAGGAAAAGTTTAAATTTAAATCTCCAATAATGTCAGACGTACGATTTTTTTCTTTTCACACTTTACCAAAGGAAAAAAGTACTCTTTTGGATCGACGAAATTGAATTTTTTTTTTTTTTTTCGTTCAAATATGCCATTTGAGATACGGTGGCTGGCATCCAAGCACCCACTCATCGAAAGTTATAACCGATACCCCAAATCAGGCACTCTTGTTCCTCTCTCTCGTATCGCCAATCAGCTTATTCCGAGTAAAAAGTTTCCAAAAGCTAGTAATCAATCCGCCCTATGTCCCCCAAAAGAAGTGTCACCCCTCGAGCAAACGACTGACTATACGATGAGAAACTCCTACTCCCTCGGGAATAAATAAATAAATCCCCGAGTGGCGAAAATATGAGGCGGTCGCGTATGATACACCACGTCGCGCCCAATTTCTTTTTCATTAGAGAACGATTCTTTCGATATAATGGCAATACGCAGTGCCTTCGACGCTCTTGTCACGTCCATACGTCATATTTCTTGCGGAAAAAGGGGGGAGACAACCTTGTTTTTTTTTCTCTCTCTCTCTCTACCCATTGTCCCCTGCGTCGAGAGTATAGAGATATGTTGTGAGTTTTTCCACGAGGAATGCTCTACCTTGGTGGACAAAGAGCAGCCAAGTTTTTCTACCGTTCACGGGGATGAAATGAATCAGAAAATGACTTTTTCTTCCTTACGGTCTTCTTCGAGGGTTTGGCGATTATAGGTGTGCTCGTTTTCGATTGACTGGCTTTTGTAATTATAACTTTCTCACGAGTGGGATGAAAAAATTTTTTCTCGTCCCCTTGTGATGTGGCACGCGAGATATAATATAAACGCATAAATCGAAGAACCGCCGTAATTCGTTTCCAAAGTGACTTTTGCAAATGAAAGGTGAGCAGCAACAGGAAACTGCGGAGCAAAATACAGCTGGTAAGGCATGACCAGCTGCCTCGCCAACAGATGTAACTAGGTATTTGGGAAACCCAGGAAATTGAATATGCCGAGGGAGAAATATCAAATGGACATTCGCTTTTAATTTCATTTGAACAAAAATCTTTATTAAGCAGTAAGTCGACTCGACAGAGTAGCAAATTTATTCGCTGTAATGCATGGAATCGGGTGATTAAAGAAAAGAGGTGCAAAAACAGTATTTCCCTTTACTCGCGCTCTAGTACGGATGATTAAGAATTCCGCTTTTCTTCTCGTTGGCTCGACCGAGAGCTACATCCATCAGATTATATTTTTAATTTCCCCCTTTTCCTCGGCTCGGTGGTTCGTTTATTCGCGCTTCAACCACCCCCTTTTCCGCGTCTCTGTACCCAAACGAGAACAAAGTTTCGCGAAATAACACAGCATAACGAGATCCTTCCACCACTTTGACGCTCATGGAGTAAATGCAAATTACGCGGCAGAGGACGCGGTTCGTTACATCGCAAGCTCGATTTGTTCATTACACTCTCAAACCCATCAAAATTCACTACGCGAAAGCTCGTTCGCAGCGTTTTCCCGTGGCCAGCAAACTTTCCACCTTCCCCCTAAAATTACCACCCTTCCTCTCTCTTACATCCAGATACGGGTGCACTTTCTTGCTCTTCCTCCCGGCAAATTTATCGCTACCGTCCCGAGCAAGTACCTGCGAGGAGGGAAAAGTCGTCCAAGGATTTTCGCGCGCGTTCTCGTCCTTCGTGCTCGACATCTGCGCGACCTTCGTCTCTCTCTTTCTCTCCTTGTGGGGGAAAAAAAAAAAAAAAAACAATAAGCTGGACGCGCAGATGGCAAATCAGCGTATACGTTTCACTTCGACGAACGTGTATAGTAAGCCAAGACTAATAGGACCTATGACTTATTCAATCAAGAAAAGAAAGTTGATAACAAGCACCAATCAGCCTGTGGCTCCGCAAACGTCAGGAGCGGCGCTCGAAAACCCAAGTCACATCCCGCAACTTTATCACGGAACAGCGAGAGAGAGAGAGAGATAATGTAAGACCGCACGCACGCGACGCATCTCTCATCGTATCGTCTCGAGTCGGGAGAAGGAACGGAGAGGGCAGAAAAGAAAGAAAAGACGCAGGAACAACATAGAAATTAATCAGCAGCCGGCGACAACGACGGAGCAGCCGTCAATTAGCTCCAGGAGAGCCGCCACCCTTTGCCCGCTGCACGGGCCACCCGACGCGTATACGCAGCATCACCCCCGTGTGCGCACTTTCTCCCTTTCCCTCGTATAATACCTACAGAAGAGTGGGTATACACACCGGTGGGTGCCCCCCCCCCCATACAGTGTCGCCGCGAGACTGCGAGCCACGCCTCCCACGCGTCTATATAAGCTCCGGTCGACTCGGTGCCGCTTCACTCGAACATCCGCGCTCCAACTGCTGGACTCGAACTCGCGTCACCACCGACGAAGGGTGAAAGAGAAACAGTGCGTGGGTTTTTTTTTCGTTTTGGTTTCATTGTAACTCTACGCTCGAGCGGTGAATTTTGCTGCCGTTGCAGATAATACATCTTAACCAAGGAGAGTTATCGCGATGATGTCGATGATGAGGAAGTTCAGTTTGGTCGGGCTCCTGTGCCTGGGTGTGCTCTGCATCGCCGAGGCCGTCAACGTCGTTGATCCCTACCTCGAGGACAAGCTCGAGGAAGCGGCTCTGCTCCAACAGGCGATAGGTTCTTTTTATTTTTCCTCTATTTGTTCTTACTGTGCTTTTTATCTCTCTCTTTTTTTCTATAAGTACCGAACAGCCGTAAAAATCGCGTAAAAGTAGTGTCGGTTGGTTTTGGTAAGACGTTGTAGTTTTTTTTATTTTATATAAGTAGTAAAAATTGACTTTAGTCAGACCCCCACGATTCCCCTGTCTTTTATTATGTTTTGTTTCGTAACGTAAGTAGAAACAGCCAACTTTAGTCAGGCGCTCTAATTTACCTCATTTTTGAATGTATTCTCCTTTTAATTCCTTTTTAATATCAATTCAAAAGTAGTATAGGTCCATTTCGGTAAGACATCATCGTTTTGTTTTCATTTAAATGTATCTTTTACTCGTTTTTACTCATACATTACTTTTTAAGTAGAAAGAGTCAGTTATAGTCAGCCATCAAGGCATATCATTTATTTTCACGTCACAAGTAGTGACAGTAAATTTTGATTCACTTGTCTTTCGTTCCGTTTTTAAAAAAAGATACAATCAATTTTAGTCAAGCACTATCCCAGCTATATCTTCGAATGCACTTCATAATTTTGGTTCATAGGTAGAGTAAGTCAATTTCAGTAAGACATTGTAATTTTACCTGTCTTTGACTGTATCTTTTAGTTTCTTTTTGTTGTTACCCTGCAAGTATTGTCAATTAATTACCACACTGTCATTTTCTCTTTTTTCAGTGCATTCTTGTAATAACTGCAGTTCTCTTTGTTTTTGTTTTATAAGTAGAACTAGTCAATTTTTGTCAGATACAAAAGCTTTGTTTTTACTTTTGTTTAATGAGTAGCATCAGTCAATTTTGATAAGACGTCGTGGTTTTATGTGCACATTTATGTTTATTTTGTTGTATTTTTTAAAAATATTTATTTAGTTATTTTTGTTTGATTATTTAATACAACTTTTCCTATAATACTTGAAAAAAATCGAAAACATAAAATCTCAAGTGTTCTTGAAAATATAAAGTTATACGTATATTAATCTTATAAATGAGCTCCACCACATCGCAGCCAGACATTATTCGTTCACTTTCCCACATTTATAGTACACATATAATCAAGTACTGCTCCGGCAATTTTACTTCAAATTCATGGCTCGCTCGTTTGCGGCATCATAAATTTTTATTAGATACTCGCAGCCACTTTTCGCACCTTATATGTTATGTGCCAGCATATAATCACCTTGGCGAGAAAACTTTCTTCAAACGAAGTCGGGTTAATTCCAGCCCGGAAGACGTATTTGCTTGACGAAATCGCCAATCAATATTTGATTGATCAAAGATCAATGACGTGTCGTAAGGAACGAATAAAAGGCTTGTAATTATTAATTTTGTAATCATCTGATACATACGACTTCACTCAATTTTGCCAAGAGTAACGAGGAGCGAACGAAAATTTTTCTTGATCGATGATTTATTCGTTCGCGTTGATTAGATGAAGCTCGGAACAAAACGGTTTTCACTTTTCGCGTGCATGTTGATGGAAAAAATGTAATCGCTCCTGTCCCAACGCACCTTTTACATAAGAGTCCTCGAGGGAGCAGACTTTTTCCCATCTAAAAAAACTTGATGGAGTTTCTTTGAAGTTTTATGAATTATGCAAATACACGCGAAGCCTTGATACGTGTCGGGACGATTTTCCTCGGGATCTCATTGTTGTTGTTTTTTTTCCGTTCCACCTTTCCTTGGGCAAAGTTTGCGTAAGGTTGCCATTCATTGAAAACCCGCTCAATGGAGAAGCAATAAAAGGAAAATCTGCACCAGAGGTCTTGGGTCTTGATCGGTCCAAAGTGCCTGACACGCACCGAAACAACGGAATTGCCTAGGTGTGGTGAAATAAAAAAAACCTTGCGAATCCCCTTGCTCTAATGGGATTAGCCGCGATAGTCCATCACAGCAAGAGGACATATTGTAGTGACGCCCTTCGCGGGGAACGTCGCTTTCTCATCAGCTTAGTTTTAAAAGCCAATAAATACGCTCGAGACAGTGAAATTTGCTATTTGTCTTTTAGTTGCGTGCCACATCGTAGAATTGTACCGATTGTTGTTCAATTAGCATAATAGTTTCCGATGCCGCAACGCGGGTATAAACTGATGTGTGTCGCGTTACGGTGATTTGTTTGTTAACTCTGTTAATTAGCTTAAGCGATCACGTGGCAAGTCGACCGATGGACGTTGAAAAATTAAAAAGCTTGTGATAATTTTTTTCTTGAACGCGCGACGGTATACCATGAACAAAAGACGCGCTTCATCAAATTGCAAAAATAAACGGACAATCGAGCAATTTCTTCGCAAACACACCACTGCGACACGTAAAAGTGCAACGCGAGCTCGCGTGTGTGACGCGCTTCCTCTTATCTCGGGTACTTTTCCAGTCGGCTTTTTCCGCAGTGGTCGTTGTGTTATCGACGAGCGCGTCGTTGGCTCCCTCCCTTCGATAGCCGTTATGATAGTAGAATGGATTTCGCAATGACTGAGATGTTGATTAAAACGCACGGGTGGTACGAGTTTTTTTTTTTTTTTTCAAATCGATAGTACACCCCGAGTTAAGAACACCGGAAAAACATTGTTGCTTATCTAGTTAGACTAATGGCTAATTTCGAAAGTTGCAAAAATGATCGATAGCCCGATCGGATACTAGTGTACACCAGTAAAATAGGGACAAAAGGAGGAGAAAAAGAAAATTTTCTCGGATATAAATACTCCCAATTTCAATGATGCAGATCCATCCGTACCCGACGTATGATCCGACCGGCTTCTGATTTTCATTTCCAGTTCAGTGATTTCATCGACAAAGGATGATCCTTTGGCACAATAGAGAAATCTCAGCGTATTCCCTAAAGGGATGAAAACGTCAAAGGAAAAAGTAACTCTGACGTTTTTCCCTTTCAGCTCTGCTGATCCTAGTTTACGTCTCCCCCTCCCCCATCTTGTGCGGCTGAATCTGCAGGGATGATGCGATTTTCTTCGTCTAACGGGAGATCGGCGGGCTAGACGGTCTTTTTCATCCACTGACTTGACTCTCGCGGGACTATGTGTGTGTGTGTTTGGCGCTGGTTGATCGATTCGTTTGCCGCTTTCTTCTTCTCCCTTTGATAAGGATTTTCTTCGCTCGAGAGCCAATAAGGGTGATTTCTATGAATTTTTCCATTTGCTTCATCAGTGCGACGGTTCATCTTGGAATCAATCACGAAATAATACGTTTGGTTATATTCGTCGGGGAAATACTTTTTGGACCAATTTTTTTTCTCTCGATAACGAAAGCTCAATTTAATTTGTCGAGCAATTAAACGCTTCTCGCGTACCTGCTTGGAAAGGAAAACTTTGTCTTCAAAGCCAGTGTATGGATCGGTAAGCTCTAAGTAATCTTCGTGAAAGAAGATAGTGGCAGTAAATGAAATTTTTTCGCATTAAGGGGCTAACTTTTGGCTTTTCGCCACACAGAGAGAGTTGAGAGAAAAAAGTTACGGTTTTAATCAGAATAGATTTTCCACGGCATATACGTGGACTCTTTTTTTTGAAGTTCTGTAAAATTTTTATACGTTATCCGAACATTTTATTTTATATATATTTTTTTTTTCCAAATTAATACTGTTTGACCTAATACAACGAAATAATTGAAATTTAATCGAATATAATAAAGAGTCACCAAACACTTCAACAACATTTTCTTCTTAGTAAAGACAACAGTAGCCGTTGATGTATCTGTGCTTGAAATTTATAACCCTACACGATTTGCAGCGACGATTCTTTATCTTAAAAACACAATTTCAAAAAACCGGCGAACACAAGTCGGTACGAACAATGAAAAAAAGGACTCGGTACGTGCCGAGCTTAGATTGCGAAAAATTAACCCCACGTGCGACCGCATTGTACCTTTCATTGTCCACGAGATTATCCTGCAAGAGAGATTTTCTTCCTTATGAATTTATTGTTATCGCAACGAAGCCGGAGGACTCGCACGTGTCTTCCTTATCTTTTTTTTCTTCTTCGCTAGATTCAGGGGGTATTAATTGTAGTTAAGTGAGGCTGAGATAATTAAATTACGGGACTAGGACCTTTTTTTTATTTAAATCCAGTTTTACCATGGTTTTTTAAATTTTCGTTTAATCATCCAAAATTAAGGACTTCTAATAATTTTTGTATTCAATTTGATTGCAGCCGAGGAGGAGGCAGAGTACCCCGACAACGTGATAGACAATCTGTTCCGCCAACCCGACAAGTAAGCAATGATTCTGATTCGAACACGCAGTGTCGAAAAAACCCTGTATACATGTACACTCCTGCATGACGAAAAATTCACTGCTGATAATTTTTTTTCCCCCCCCCCCCAACTCGAGTGTAAGTGTGTGCGTATATGAAAAATCAGAGAAATGTTCTTGGCAATGTTGACAAAGTGAGTTTTTTAAATTGGTGATGAAGTTTTTGCTACGAATATTTCTCTGATTTCGTTGGATTGGCTTACCTGCTTGTGTGGAACTACATTCGAGGAACAAAGTATTGTTCGAGAAAATGTTGGAAATTGATGCAGATAAAACTAGGTGAAAAATTATTGGAAAAAAGAAAAAAATAGTTGGATATCATTCTTAAATTCGTTAATTTTCAACTTTCTCTCGAAATTTCATCCCTCCTCGCTCCCGTATCCTGTGTACTCCCAAACAACCCTCCACGTAGGCATTAAAAAAAAAAAAAAAAAAAAAGGAAAAAGAATCAAAAAAAGAAAAAAAAAACCTGAATGTTTTGGTGTTTCGATTTCACTCGGCAAAAGATCCTCTCTCGATTTCCCTAATCTCGAATAGACGTGCCTCGTGGTCCTCTGTGTTTAGACGCGCGTGCGTGCGGCGTGGCGGCATCTGCGACCACCGGCCACACGATTGCTGCTTCAACTCGAGCTGCCGCTGCAACCTGTGGGGCTCCAATTGCCGCTGCCAACGAGTCGGGCTTTTCCAGAAATGGGGCAAGAAGTAAGACCTCCGCACTCCAACGCATCCAATGGGAGAGCAGCTACACGACAGCAACAACATCATCAGCAAGACGACTAACAACAATATATTATGACATAGCGCGCCTCTCTTTTCTTCGAAATTATCACTTCATCGGCGACTTGGTATTTCAAACTTCATTTTCCTTACTCATTTTTGTTCATTCATTTATTTATTTAAAAACACGCTTCTTTTTTTTCTCGAGTTGTTTGATATATGTACGAATAAAACGACTACCATGTAATAGAGAACTAATTTGTACGGGTGAGTAAATCATATGTGTACGTAGATCCGCGGAGAGGAGGGTTCCAAAGATTAATTTTCACTCGCATACATTGATTGCTGCGTCATGTTCGATACATCAACTTCATTTTTACGCTGCTACATGGATAATAACGTGATGGACGGTGTGGATGTATATGTACGCATCTATACGTTGAAATCCTAATTAATGCTATTTACTAAACCATAGGTTCATAGTTATCGGGTGTGACGTACAGTTTTTGCACACTTCGCCTACTGAAAAATCGTTCTTACATCATACGTGTTTCCTATGTATTTCCAATAAAGACGAAAAAAATCAATTTTACCGTGACTGTCTACGTATAATTTTCGCGAAATGAAATTTCCATACTTACCAATTTTCGTAAAAGGATAATATTTCAAGCGCACGAACTTGCATAAGAAAAGCAGAAGCGGAAACAACGTATAGCTGGCAAGGTACATTTATCCACACGTTCGTAGAGAACTTGACTCGCGTACAATCTCTATATATTACCTATATGACGGATTCCGAAGACGGAGACGTTTTTTCGAGTCTAGAAGTAGATTAAATTTTTCAATGAGGCTGCAACTACTTTTTTTCTTTCTTTCATTAATTTACAGGTTGTCGAAGGATCTTTCAAGGTTTTCTCAATTTTTCAACTTAATCAATTACTCGAGAACATTTTCTTCTTAAATTAGATCAGATGAACTTTTTTACCACCTTGGAACCGAAAAAAAAAGAAGAAGTAGTACACCTCGCGAAAAATAAAATCCATTGTGATTCTTGAAAATGTACATCATTTTTTTCGTGGAATCCCTCACATGCATGAGCGAGTTTGCTTACGCCCACAAGACACAAACTCTCGCCCGTATAGAACAAAAGACAGATGCGCTCCCGACGCGTACACTCTCGTGTTACATCTTCTCCTTCTCCTCCTTATCTTCCGCTTTATTTTCTAGCCAGCGCACATAAAGGCTTGCTGACACTTGTCTCTTAGCCACTCCGTGAACCTCCGTCACTTGCACTTTGAAATCAAAACAAAAGGGAAAAAAAAAACAAAAAAAAAAAAAAACAGCAAATGTGTATCATCTCGTTCGTATGGGTCGAAGGACGATCGTTAACACGTGCACTTTATGATGTCGCGCTCTTGTATACCTACATTAACTACCCTCTCTTTTCATTATACCAATACAGTTACATGTTGTGAAAACATAATAATAATAATAATAGCTAAAAGACGAGAGACAAGAGACCTCAGTTCGAGTCGTGTGTTCTCGAGGTATTTTTAAGACTGTCGATTAAACGAGGACTTTTTTTCCTTATATAATGAATTTACAAGTTATATTAATGAATTATTGAAAAAAAAAATAAAATAAAATAAAAAGATTATCATCACGATAAGAAAATATAGCGATGGCGATTGAATAAAGAAACAAGAGGCTGATAGTTTGATTACAATACTTAGTGATGCCGTACAAAATTATTTTGGATTATCTACATTGAATTTGATTGTAAATGATTTGTTTTTAAGTCGATACTGCTGTATATTACGAAAAATAAATCGTTGTACGTCCAATTGTACGTGTGTTTGGTTCATCACACGACTGTAGAATGTAGATTTGAAAGTTCGATTTGTGCTTTTCGCGCTTGAATGTATAACTTTATCACGGTATAATTATTATTGCTAAGAAAGCTTTCGGTGTGTCAAACGATTTTTCGAGCCGATTACATCAATACTGTTCAGTTTTGACAATCATCGATTACTTTAACATGATTCGCGTGACTTCGATTTCCTCTCTAATTGTTTTTCAAATAAAATAAAAAAAAAAAACACAATACACGCCAACCGGTAATTATTATTGAAAAAAGTAAACCCCTTACTTTTTAAAATTTATTCAATAAACAAAAAATCAATATGTTTACGATATCACGTTCATATAATAAACAATAGTCGAGCATCTAAATTCTATAGTTTATATATTGTCGTTATAAATAATTGTACAAATAAAAAATATACGTATAGAAGACACGTACAAAAGAGTTTTAATATGATGTTATATCTATTGTATTATACAATTATTAAAATATATTCGGTTGTTATGGCAATCACAATTACAAACACTCTTTCTGTTCTACCTGAGTATGTCATTATCAAAAATCTAGAAACGCTCACCAGCAAGTGGGACTGAGATTTTAACATTAACAAGATAATGCTTAAGGTAAAAAAATAACATCGAGTATGCATTTTCAGAAGTTTGAAAAAATTTACAACGCCGAGCAAGGTCATGTCAAAAACATCAAAATTCCCGTCACAGCGAATCAATGAGTATCAAGCACACATAAGTTGTTAATCTTTTTTCTTTCCATACTTGATCATGGCTATAAACCTAAATACGTGAAGCTCGACGTATGAATCATACGGAAGGCAGCGCGTGAAAAAGAGGGTTAATGGCTAATGTGATTATGTTCGATTGCGACATCGCTGCAGTAGGCATATAACTACGTACATGCTGTTGTTACGTTGCGATCGTTTGTTTGTACGTATGCATGTGTGTATGCTTCAAAAACAGGATTGTCTCTTTTTTCGTTTTGTTGATTTTGTAGCTAGTGTTATCGTTTTATATTTTACGAGTGATGTACTTAAAAAAAAAAAAAAAAAAAATGATAAAGTTTTTGAGATAAGCCTCATGACAATAGGAGACGAGAGACTATACGATCATTGTAATCGAGAAATAAATTAAAAAAAAAAAAAAAAACAAAAAACAAAATAAAGTTATTAGTGACGTGTAAATCGTACACAATATATATATACATTACATGATTGTATAATTGCTTTCTGCAGTTCAAGATAATCCATTCATGAAATCATTTGCGCAGTTTGCGTTAATTAAAAATCGTAGTCATCGACTTTTCGCGTGAGCTACTTAATTTATTGCCCTACGATGATTTGAAAGAAAATGAGAAAAATTCAAATTACCTACCATTAAAATTAATTATTTTTGCCAGACAAACCACTTTCTTTATTGAACTTAGGAGTATATTTATAGTTGCGTTGACGAAAACTTGTCGTAAATTTATCGTTTATTTTTTACCTGATGTATATGTGTAATATCATATATAAATATCAATGTAAGATATTAATCTATAAACAATTATATGATGACATAAAAAGGAATATTAAATTCTCATAATTCGTACGACGTCAAAGTTATTTGTGTGCGCCACACCCACCCGTACATGTATTATATTTACACCTGTTCCTCGACCACTGCCTATCATCATCATCATCATCCTCTTTTCTCCTTATTTGTAAAGGCATGATGATATTTGACACGAGTATATATATAAGCGGCAAAATGAAAGATGAGTCTCTCTCTTTCCGCGTCCATCTATCTCCTGGAAACTGGATCAAGAAAGAGAAAGACAATGGCCTTGTAACGTTGAATGCGGAATTAATAGAATTTCCCTACGGAGTGCGCGGCATCGTACACTCATACCCATATACGGTACGTACATGTATTACCTTCTCCGACGCTCTGATTCGATCCTTCGATGCGGTAATTTATAGCTTCGAAATCCGAGAGTAAACGTGAAAAGTTATAACTTATTGGACCAATGCCAATCGCGTAGTTATTCCGATACTGATACATCGACATGAAATAAGTCACAAAATTATAATCAAATGACAAATGGGCCAATTAATGAAAAATATCGCACTTGAATTTTTTTTGTTCTTGATGAAACTTTTTAATATATGCAGTAAACTATTTGAAGTGGTCGGGAACTTGGACTACGTGCATACATACATTACGCAACTAGACCTCAAAACACATCGTACCAAGATGAAATCATAAATATTAAGTGGTTATTTTGAAAAGAGTAACAACACTTGCATTTTGTTGGCCGATATTTTTGAAGTGATGGGCAGGTGTGGGGTACACCAACTTCGATGGTAAGAAGAAATTGCAAAAGTTATGTACACACGTGTAGTCGTCGCGTGTGCAGAAGATGAAAATAAGAGCCTCGGAGCGTCGGAGTACGAATGGGAGTTTGGATCGAACGCATCACAATGTAGGGTGTGACGCAAATCGAACGTGACTACGTGCGTAGGTCAAGGCATTGGCGCAGTAAGTCGATACATGTGGCAGATTGAACCCTGACGAACTGCAGTGGATTTCTGTTGTTCAACTATTTTACACATTTTACGAGAAAAAAAAAAAAGAAAATAATTAATATCTTATACGTATACTAAATAATACTACTCTGTACTAAGATGGTGAGTCCTTGATTTTTTGCTAATATTACACTTACGTGCGATACTACGGCTGGGCCGTGTCAGCTTATGAATGTTAGCAAATACTCCTACAAAGTTCATAAACGATGTTAGCGTTTAGCATAATCTAGGCATATTATCACGTACGACGATGACGACGAAAAAATAAGGATAACCGAATCAAACCAATTAATTTACGTAATTGAGCCAAATTCTATCGGCTCCAGTACACGCGTACACGTAGCAGCACCGATCTTTGTAGCAATTTGGAAATTGCGTCATCGCCTCGTACTCGTTCACGTTTTTTTCAGCTACACCATAATATAAGTACTCTATTTCTATTCACTCCGGAAGCAGCCATTTCTGACTCAAACCAGGGATGCGATGAGCTTCTACTTTTCTTTTACAGCGTGCGATGCATACCCAAACAGCCTATTTTTTTTTTTTTTTTTTTTTTGAAGTACCGTAGCACACACGCTATTGTTTGATCGAAAGGCAATCAATGCAAATCTAAAGCAGAATCGATCTTACGGTGCTCGGACACATCATATTTCGCCTCGAGTGGGTTATTGAAATTTTTGAATTATGCAGCTATGCATCGGCGAACAAAAGCCATTGTACATTTGTTCAACAATGGCAAAGGTCTTAATAAGGATTACCCATCACCCGTGCGAATACGCATACTATGTTAATGCTCGATGGGTTTGTTGTGGATGAAGCCGAGATAACTATTAAACGGATACGATATACTCATCAATTTTCATGTAAGCGCGTACATCGATACGATAAAAAAGGCATGGGTGTACTACTGTTGCAAGACTGTCAACTGTACACGTGAGTATAAATGACGATCCCTGGAAAAACCAAGCTTTTCTCAAAAGTACGATTGGCCTTATAAACGCATACACGCAAGTAGGTATGCAGGTGAAAAATTTGGCGCGTTAACAATGGAAATAAGGCCCTTTGCGTTAATTAGAGAGAGAGGAGAGACTCGGGTGTAATTAGACGCCCCAGAAGTCGCATGGGACTCGTGTAGTGCCAATTGTTCTTTCCAGGTCGCCTGGCTACATAGGTACACGTATACGCGTTACAGAAAGAAGAGAAGGATGGTGATGATGGTGCCGATCACAAGACGCTGATGATCGTCTCGTACACGCGTAGATTGATGCAAGTAGTTGTAGAAAAGGAGAGAGAGAGAGAGAGAGGTACATCTGTTTTTCATCCAGTTGGAGCGTATGGGACGTGTGCGTGCGTGCGTAGATTATGGGATGAAAAATAATGGCGTGCCCGGGTAAGCACATGTGTATATTATGTACACGACACGTGTATATGTATACCGATTTTATCGGCAAGTATTCTTCCCAAGTGGGGGAGACGAAGAAGCAGTATTTTGTTCGACAAAGGTGTTGGCATATAATTCATATATCTCACAACCCTCGTCTCCGTTCTTCTACTTTTGTCATCCAATTGTCCCTTGCATTGTTCATACCTCTATGAGATAAATGTTTATCACCTTTATTTTTAAAAAATCACGAGTATACCCACAAGGTGTGGCAGACGTAGTTTGTTATCTAACGTATTTCTTTTTTTCTCAACAGCAAACGGTTTCGCTGCGAATTATAAAACGCGAAGAAAAAAAGGACACACGTGTGTATGCACTTGCGGGGCACTGCACTCTTTAAAATAATACAAAAAAAAAAAAAAAAAAAAAGGGGAACAAGAGAGAGCCATATAACGGTTCCGGCGAGCATTTCGAGTTATACTGTTGCTGCTATCGTTTTGTTCTTCTTCTTCTTCTTGTTCTTCGTTACGAAATGTCGTCGGGTGAAAGGCGCCCGCGAGAGCCCGAGACACGTGTATATGCGTCTCGAACTCTAAAGCGTTCGTCAGCACATACGTGCGCGAGAGAAGAAAAGTTAAGAGGTGGGGAGTACCCGCCTGCCTTTTTTTTTGCACTCGGCTTCAATTGAGTTTTCAGGGAAGGTATATATATATATATATACACGCGCGAGGGGAATAAATGTCATTCCTCCCTATTTTTCCGGGCTTTTCTCATGAACTCCAGTGAATTTGTGCTGGCTGGACCGAGATTCGATGCAAATATTTGGGTGCGAGGTTTGGGGCTATTTGCGCACACACAAAATCGCCTAAAAAGTACGAAAAATAAAAAATGACGAGGTTTGAGGAATAGTTAAAAAAGTTCTTGACAAATTCAAGTGCATTGCAATGAGTTGTTGTCATTGCCTCGTGATGGCTCCCCCCCTCCCTTTTTTTTTTTTAACCAAAGTGAAAGTACGTGCGTGGGTTATTTGATATTGATCGTGGAGCGAACTTGACTTATGTTAAATGGTGGCTGATGGCTTGTTGGAAACGTGTTTTATGTGTATATAAATTGAGGCTGAGGAAAGTGAGACAGCAGATGACGAGGAGCCCGAGACATATCGGGAATTGAAAGTGAAACGTCGTCGGGTTGCCGAACAAACGGAGGACTGACTTTGCAATTAATTGATAATATTGAGTTTTACGATTTGTGTGTTGTGGAAAGTTTCTTCAATCAACAGTTTACAAAGAAACGTTTTGTTTGTGCAAAACATCTACACTTTGAAGCAAAACAATGTTATTATGAAAAATTTCTACGTTATGTATATGAGAAACCCATCTCTTAGATGAAACTGTACGCGCCGGAGATAAACGCGTGATCGTTAACT
Organism: Copidosoma floridanum; assembly: GCF_000648655.2. The sequence continues at coordinate 6,479,913 of NW_019379674.1, forward strand.
ACCAAGAAAGTGTGAAAAACTTTCCAGGGCCTCGTTCTCCTTGGTGCTCTATGTTTTTACATTAAATTTCTAAAAATAAACAAACAACCCATTTTAAAATCCGTTTTACATAAAGTGCAGAAGTAAATTCCATCCCAACGATGCACTTGAAAAAAAACAAAATGTAACTTGGATGATTCGAAACGTCAATGAACGACTCGTCAAAGTGTCAGCTCTCACAGGCCACGTTCGCGAAGAGGAAAAAAATATGCATCAGCAGCTTTGCGGTTTTCACAACTGCATTTTACACCTATGTATAGTACATATATATGTGTACACGATTGGAGTCAATGGTGCACACCAGAATAGAAAGTAGGTAAGTACATGCAAGCGTCACGACTCTTCTGGAATTCCAGCTGTGGAGAGTTGACGCTCGTGTTCCGTGTACGTATACAAGTAAGTCGTAAGATACTACATAGCAGATTCTCATATGGATATTGGTGAGAGGGAAGAAGGAGTAATCAAAGGTGTTGCCTAAAATAAATGTATACTAATATTAGACGCCAACGTGTGTGTGTATATATTTGTGCGTCCATTAAATTAGCGAGGTGTCACACGAGTCTGTCACGTACCCGATGCTCCCGTGCCCGCATCGAATTGCAAAGCTCATCCATTTTTCTTTTCCGGTTATACGGTTTCGTCCTAATTGCGACGGGCATATTTTTAGGATGTTAAAAATAGATTTCCACGAGCCGGTTTTTTTTTGTCTGGTTTTGCGTGTATAAAAAATGTATATTTATGAAATGGAGATTTTTTGTTTCAATGTTGAAATATACAGGTATTATAAATATTCATCAGCAAGTATAGCGACGTATAACGCGAATAACGATATGTCTTATCGTCTGCGCCGTTACGCTCCGAAGCATCAGCTCCTGAGCTTTAATTTCGTTAAAATCTCTATGGTCCCCCAAGCTATTCTCGAGGGTGCCTAAAAGGCTTTATAACATGGTGCCGTACTAAGTTATAGTGGGTGGAATTTATGGCGTTGTGCTTTGCATTTCCTTTGACGTGGCTGCGAAAGTATATAGTAGATACAGACGTGATGTGGTCAGACAAAGTAGATACGTCGCAGATGCGGAGAGGCATGGAGCAATTGATCATTAGAAAACGCCAAGGACACGAACGAAAGTCTTGGAAATGTATTTAATTCTGCTTGGGAAAAACATGTCGCACGTGCGTGCACGAGTTTGTGGGTGTACGTGAGTTTGTGTTTTATTGGAAAACTTTTTACTCCCGGTGATCGCTAGGAATGACTGCATTACACAAGTTGCAGGTTTTATTAAAGTGAGAATATTTTTCTAGCTGCTTCCAAAGTGGCCAATCTTTTTCTCCAATATAACTTTGTACATTAGCGTTTCACACAAGCATGCAATATGCACATATACTATATACATGCACAGTACAATATTTGTGCGTCGTTCACTTTTCTTAGCGAAATAAATTACAATGAGGGATCGTAAAAATAATCAAAAATAATGACAATAACAAGGAGTTGACATTTTACGATAAACATCACATTTATCACTAAAAACATCACTTCTAGATCTAAAAAAAGTCACATCTCTGGGTTGTACGACTTACTTTCAGTTTTCATGCGATACAGGAAGAAACCGGTATCCAACAACAAGAAATATTAAGAACAAAAATTATAGATGCATAAAAGAAATGTCATCTGTAAAATTATTTTATGGTTCACAAAAACAAAAAAATCTCACGTAACCTTTTGCACACACGAAGCCCTACCTCTCGTTTTCACTTTTTGATCTTTTTTTCCGTTTGAAAGTATTGAAACAGTTGGATCAATATGAATCCCGCAAAAAATATCTCCTCGCCATCCAAAGCCGAAACGATTCTATTCCCGTAAAAGCGAAAAATGTAAAAAAAAAAAAACCCAAATATTTACACAAAAAGTTGTACAAACAAAAACAAACTGATAAAACCAAACGAACCGAGGCAAAACTTCGTGTACTTTTTCGGAACGTATCGATTGTCGGCGCAGAAAAACGTGAAAAACGCGATCGCGTGTGGGCGCAGACGAGCAAACCAAAAGGAAAACTGTTCACGTGGCGTTGTTCTCTACGCCTACGCATGTGCGTTTTGGACTTTTGCTTCTGCTTCAACGTCATGCAATACGTTTGATGAACAATTGTAACATTATTCATCCAGTCAATTGGTTTGGACAATTAATTGGTTAACCACAGGGTTAAAGATGAAATCCGGGAGTGCGTTATTACCATGAAAAGACTCTCAAAAAAATGATACCTGTTCCAGGCACTTGATATATTTTTTAACTTCCATCAACGTAATGTATTTTGGTTTTCTTTTTCTCCTTTCAAAGCCAAGTGCACGTGCAAAATAACGAATAAAATACGAAATCTGAAACACGTAGCGATCGGTTGCATAACGGCCGCTCGCGATCAGAACGCTATATACGGTCTCAGCAGTGACCTTCAAATTCTTGAGTGAATTTTTCTTTGCATCGGTGGAATGTTCCTCGCGTGCGTATAGTCAAGCAGGTAATGTCCTTCACGTAAAACTTTAGCTACGAGCTTTTGGTTCTCTCGCCAGAATCAACCGACCCATCCGCAAAATCAGGGAGATCAAGAAAATAAAGGAGATCGTAAGAGGAGGTTTTTCGTCCCGAGATAACTGTAATACCCCGTTTTTTTGCGACGAGCACAAGTAACGCTCAACGTGACTCTGCACAACCGATGCTCTCCTAACGCGAGGTGAAAAAAAAAAAAAAAACGCGCGCGTCAAATGCAACTTCAAACACATCATCCTCGTTCTCTCTGTTTTCTTTCTTGGTTCGACAGCTGCTTCGCGTGTAGCGGCGGTATGTATACTTTTTGCACCACGCGGTAATGAAACGAAGTGCCCGTAGTTTTGTATATTTTCCAAGCCAACGCATTTGTGCCAGAAAAAAAAAAAAAACCCTCGAGAGGTGTTACAATTGTATACGTACACGGCGGCTGTTTACTTTTTTAGGTGGCTAACGAGCTTGTTTGCGCTGAAAATTTTGTTTAGCAAAAAAATACAACATCAGCTAATGCATTGCCTGACCATAAGGAAAACAAAACGGCTCGCCGACGACGAGTCTTCCTGATCTAGAAAAAGAAGGAAAAAAAAAAGTTGTTGTTTTGACTTTGAGTAAATGTGCACGCCGACTGAATATAAAACATATATTTGCGACAAAAAAAAAAAAATACCAAACAGAAGAAACTGATATATATATATATATATACATCGGGTCGACCGACAGGACAATTCCATTACACTCGACGATTTCATCCCAACGCCTCCCTCGTTTCGCAGTACGAAACCACCGCAAGTACTTGTTTATAGCTCATTAGCTCGAGAATCGAGCATAAACTCCAAAGGCAAAAACGACCTCGTACATTTAAACGGCTTCCTGGATGACGCGCACCCGTACCTGCGTGCATAGACTCTCGGAGGGGTGGTGTCCTTCGATCGATAGGGCAAACACGTTGCAGCGATTTAGAGGTACTATTGTACACAGGGGAGAGACAGCAGGACCCGCTCGGTACCCGCAGTGTACGGACGCGACGGGAGGCGAATCCGAGAACTATTCGACAAGATTGACACACACACTCTGTTCTCTAGCTGATGGGCGCACACGGCAGGATCAACGATATTCCATTCGGGGGGTAGCTTATAGTACGCGTTAAACGGTATTATCCTTGTCGTCGGCTTCCATCCACTTGATCCTCGTTCTACACGTGCTCGTGGCTCACGAGTTGAATGTACATATACCTAACATGTCTGCGAATCAAAGCCTGTCTCTCTGAAAACTCGAATCACTGTACAAGTACACAGTAATCCAACCCACATCATCTCAATCGCTGCCCGATTTCGGATCTCCGAGGCCAACCAATCGGGGAGTTTCCTTCCAAAGTATGAACTCGCGGGCAGACGGACTCTGGCCATTGACGGCGTGTATACAATTACACCCAACTACCGACCAAAGTTGTAAACTCGATTAAACTCGTCAGCGCGTGAGTAATGAACGTGGGCACCAGAAACTATCAGAAGTATATACATATAAATACATGTACGCGTGTGAACTGTCGTATAATTATACCTACCGGTTAACATGAAACAGCAATATCAATGGGACTTTTGCGCTTACGTAACTGTGCGTAATGGTCGGCGAGCTACCTGCCGTACGCTCGGAGATAAATATTTCAATTTTATGGAAATCCAGTCGACGGCTTTGTAACAACTGCTTCTGTTTTTTTTTTTT
>NW_019379674.1:6493162-6629103 GCF_000648655.2 Copidosoma floridanum
TGGGGGTGGGCTCGTGACGCTCGGTCTAGTGTATAGCCCGCGGCATGTAGACTACACGTATGGAGCTCCGCTGTTGCGGGCAACTTGTACTCTACATCTTTGTATATTCTTCCGGTCCCTATTTTTACGTCACCTCTGGTCGAGCCCTCGTGTAAAGTGGCGCTTATAATATTACGGATGATGATGAATCACTACACCTTCGGGGGACTATGATGTATATGTACAATTATGCACGGGAAACCTTATACACACCGAGCGAATCGAGCGTACTTTTAACCCCCAACCGATTTACAATGCACGATACGGAGGGCTAATCAACAAAACACCCCCCAGTCCTCGGTTGAGAATGCTTACTTACCAATAATACCTATGGTCCCAAAAACTCGTGGCCAATTGATGTACACTTGATTTATTCAGAGCTATGGACACCCTGTATGGTCCGTGTGTATATATACAGGAGAGCCGGCGCTCCGAGGTGTATATATATACCTGATGGGTATACCGCTACACGGCGCTCTGCACAGTGCACACGTGCAGGTATGTACAATATATATATATATATACACACAGAGTGTGTGTAGCCGGCAGCAGCAAAACAACCGGCGTCCTGTGCAACGTTATATATAATATATACTGCTCGCGAGTTTTCTCTCATTCGCGAGTGCAACGGCCCCCGCGTGCTGTATAGGTATATAATAATGTATACCCCTGTACTTACCTGCGGCGGAGACCATCGTTCCCTTTCCCTCCGCAGTCCCTATCTCTCTCTTTCTGTGTGCCGTCCATCTATATACATGTATGATCCTTCTCTCTCACTTTCTTTGTTGGTCCGTCTTCTTGGCACTCGTTCGAGAGTTTCTTCGCCACACTGTTAGTTTTATTTCGGGCACCGAGGCCTACTTTTTTTTTCTTCATTTACTTGTTTTTTTTTTTTTTTTTTTTTTTTTCTTTTTTTGGTACTTTTACGATGATGATTTCCAACCAACGTCTGTATTTGTAATTACATAGTCGTACCCATCTACAAGCTCAGGATTTCACTGCACCGGGAGTTTTTTCATCTCTTTGACTGTATGTGGACGTTCAAAAGCAAAAAACAGAGCTCCGAGTGGGCGAGGCTCGTGAAGTATAACCAGGAGCGCACATGTTTTGCCATTAAATTTCGCGCGGTGTTTTTCATCCATCATAAATATACACGCGCTAATATTATTACCTGTCCGTGGTTTTTTTTTTTTTTTTTTTTTTTTTTTTCAGAGTATATAAACGCGCCTTACAATTGGGTGTTTTATGTGGTTTGGGAGCATGGCGCGTGTCTGGGTTATTACTACGCGCTGTTAATCGACTTTTCGATCAAAGACGATGACGATATAAAAAACGCTGTCGTTCATTCGTATACCTACTTTTTTCCTTCTTCTAATTTTCAAGCGTATATGAAAAGTTTTTTTTTTATTTTTATTTTTTTCACCGCTCGTATACGTGTCTCGCTCCACTTCGAGGGTTGAATTATTAATTTGCAAAACCCCGGGGAGAAACATACAGATGTACGTACGTACGCGTACGAGTTGTTATAAATAATACAAATCGTGTATGATTAATTGGCTCGCGCCGCGATTATTTTATCGTTTCACGAGTGTGCACGCGGCTAACGGGCCATGCGATGTTTAATTAGGACATCCATACGCGCGGGGTGTATACATGGCTCTGGCCCCCGTAATGCAATACAATTGTTAAAAATAATTGGTACATGCTTGAGGGATCCTTTTTTTTTTTTTATTATCTTCAAGTATAGTACGCAGGAGCGCTGCAATTATCGCCTCGGCGTAACAAAATAAACGCTCGTAAACGCGTATGATGAGAGTAAAAGCTTACGGTGCAACTGTAGCGAGAGAACGGTGATTATATTGTAACCAAACCAATGTACTTACTTATTTACTTAAAAAAAAAAAACTTAGTTTTTTTTGGTAATAATAGAGTGCATCTCATCTTCATTACGTATAGAGTGGGAGAAGCTTCTTTGCCCCATAAAAATCACAAAGAAAACACGAGGAAGCCGCTAGAGTGTGACACACTGTAATTTACCCGCTCCAAAGTTCCCACATTAAGAGTTGCTGCAGCTGACGCAACATCACGGAAGATGAAAAGACATGCACACATAACTCTAGTCTCTAAAAGTATGAAGGGTATTCAAGGTGTAACCTTCAAGTGCAGGCACTAGATGCTGGTTTTAACTAACAATTGTGTTACACCGACTCGAGCCAAGTTTCAATTTCAAGTGTATCGGAGCAGTTTATCGCGTAAAATCGCAAATTGAATATTCAACGGGGGCAGGTACATCCCGTTATCTGGATGCATCGGAGGTGTATACGCAAATCCCCTAATTGACCATTGGCCTAATTAAAATTTTGCTCACGTGCAAAAGCCACCAAAAAATAAAAAATTATCATAGGTTGACTCGCGAAACGTCTGATATCGATAGTTTTCGTAAGGCTGTACGTATACGTGTACTCAGGGACCTTGGCAAAAGTCTCCCCGATCGACACGGGCTGTACAATCACTTCGAATTTCCATGGACTCGATACAAGATCTTCATATATTTTTATATTACCTGCAGGCACAATTTTTACCGGATCTTCTGCCCATCTGCAGGTATTACGGTGTATCTAATAGATACATGTATATACATATATACACATTGAAGTAGGGATGTCGGTGGCGACCGTAGCTTTTCCACGGCAATTAATCCGGGGGTTTGCGAGTTGCGGCGGATCTATGGTCGTGGCGGCGCGCGGCAATTACAGATGCGTCGGTAATGAGCTCAAAGAGACCCTACGGGGGTGTATATACGAGAGATTCTACAAAAAAAAATCGATCCTCAAAATGATGAATAAAAATTAACTAAATTTTTCCTTTTTTTTTTAAAGAAAGTGTTGTTGTTATTTTTATTCCCACAACCAGTTTATGGTGAAAAAAACAACCTTCTTTCTGAAGGATAAAGTCAATATTTGAACACAATGATAATAATGATTTATTAATCTGCCATTTGAATTTTCAAAAAGCTCTTTGTCGACTCACCGGAGTGACCACAAATTTTTCTCGTCAATCACACAACATATTTTTCATTTCCGTACCACACGCACACAACAATTAATTTTTCCACTTGATGGATGTACACGCTGCTCTTTTCAAAGTTAAGTAAGTATAAGTAAAGTGTACTTATCCCATGGCTAACTTTCCTCGGTTTTTCATCCCTATCTCACATCCTATACTCGCACACGCTGCCCTGTTTTACCCTCATACGAACATATATGTATATAGCTTTGTTTGCACGACCACAATATATCCCCATTAAAATTGCGTAAAAGATATCTATATGCTTTTCATTCGTATTCAGACGCGCTCAACTCGACTCCGTGTTCATAGCGCGTATACACTCAATGATAGTATAAAATGTCACGAGATAGGCAAAACTGGTTTCGCATCTAAAGCGCATTAAATGCATGGGCTCCGCCATTTCCGTCGGGCACTTCGAGATCTTTCTCGGGTGAGAACAAACGAGCAAATAAATTTACCGATACGTCCTCGAAACGATACCAGTCAACACCACTCCATTGGGTCAGGCATACAAACATATATGTACACTGAGCTTACCTCCAAATTGTTTCGTTAAAAAAACCATTTTTTTTTTTGTTCCCTTTCGGGTGGATTGAATTTTGATAAAAACAAACGCAGCCTTTGTCCTCTGCGCGCTTTTCTTCTTATATACGGACACTTGATCCCTTGGCTATACTCTAACCCCACGGTAAGTACATACACGCGCATAAGCCCCCGTTTCCTTCTTTACTCCTTGGTGCTCCTTATTGTCTCTCGCGGAAGTCACCATTAGCTCTTTTGTCCTCCCCTTCCATTTTGATCCACACCATATATTGTAAGACAGTATAGGATATGATGTATATTTTTAATTTCCTTTCTCAGTGAGTTATACGAGTCGAGTATGTATAGTTTACTAAATCTCGCGCAAATAATATTCAAAATGGGAGGAAAAAAAAAAAAAAAAAAAAAAACAAAACAAAACAAAAATCCAATTAAACGAATAATACACTTACACCCGAGCAAAACGGGGATAACGGTGCGATTCATTAAAGTTAAACGCTGTCCCTCTCGCAGGACTGCAATCGCGATGAAGACCGCGCCGGAAAACTCGAGTGCGCGGCGCGGGGCAAATTATCAGTCCCAGACTCCCCTCCCCCGTTGCCCTTCCATACACGTACACGTATACATATATACATCCAGTGTAGGTATACTGTACTAGTCTCTACGGTTTTTCCTTTTCCTCCCAATTGAATTCGCTCTCTCGTGAGAAAGAAGCGGCCCGTCTTCCTCCCCCTCCTCTCCGTGCACTTGGTTTCTCTGTTCTCATGCGCCTCTCCATAGCTTCGACGTCTCGTCTAAGTTATATATGTAGTATATATACATACCTCTGACAGCTGCACTCGAGCTATATACAGGGTGGAGATAAATGTATACTGTATATATACTTTCGAGCGAATAATATGCACGTGAAATTTCGTCTCGCGTTTTCGAGGAGGCAACTATTTTTGGGGGCTTCTCGTGATTGAAAAGCCTTTCTCGTTACGTATGTTGTTTATTTACTTTTTTTTTCCCCCTCATAATCAAATGGAAGTCCAATGTAATCGATATGGTGCATGTATAGTCTAAAAATAGCTTCTCTTATGTAAAATTAGATTTTCCCTCTCTCCCCCTATGTCTCAGGTATATGGTTCGTGATGTACCACAACAACCAAGGTTCGATCGATAGTGCTTTTATACCGCATAAGTAATCAATTTAAAAACACCGAGGGTGTCTTGGCTTTATTACTTTTTATTTTTATTCATTAGTCCGCGTACAATACACGGACAAAGTGACACAACTGCCATCCAAAAGTAATATCGATGAATGAAAAAAAAAAAAAAAAACTAGAATATCGTGATGATGTATCATTCGATCGAAAGATACTATTTAATTTTTGTATACGGACAAGCCGCACCGAGCGTCAGTCAAAGCATCGAATAACGACACACACAAACACATTGAATTTTCATTTTGAAAAGTCAATCAGGCTCGCTTCAAAGGGGGCGTATATATAGCCTTGAAAAATCCAATTTTCACGCATCCCACGCGCGCTTCAGGTGCACGCGCGCACCAAGTTTTGTGACACACATGTTTGTACGCAGCTTTGACGGATGAAACGGTAGCCCCGACAAAACACGCACAGGTGCTCCACGACATACACGTATATATAGGTAAAGCAAAGGAGAGCCACGTTAAAGCAGCAAAAGCATCTTCTTCTCCGTCGTGGCTTTTATAAAATTCCACTCACTGGGGCGGGGCAAGGTTGTTGACAAAAGGCATCAAAGGGTGCTAGATTCAAAACAGCATATACACCTGTATACGGTAGGTATGATTAAAATTTTAAGGCCTATATATGCGCACATTGCGACCATTTGCGAAATTTGAATTATGGAGGTTTACGCGTGGGAGCTTGGGTTTCCGGTAAAATGCAATCCGATATATACGTGGGGTGAAATGTTGGATTTTAGGATCTGGAATATTAACGTGGCCGCGTGTGCGTGTGCAACAGAATTACCGGTGCCGCTGCGTAATGTCCGGTGCTTGGGTAATTTTGCATACGCGTGTGCGAATCTTCATTTGGAGTTTTGTCGAACGGATTTCGGGCCCATCGTGCGCTCGTAGGTGTCGTTTGTCCAAGGGAATTAGCACACGAATAATGAAATCGATCGGAATACCGATTACGCTAATAGCTGCGGGGATTGGGTTTACACTGGCATTGAAAAAGTGAGTTTTACATTTAAGAAAAGGAAAGAAACGAGTTTTATCTGAACTGAAACGATCGAAATTTTGATTAAAACAAAAGGGAATAATGATACGACTTTTATACTATACTATTGTTCAATCGAAGATTGGTTTTTCTGTCGTTTTAATTACGCCTTGACAAATTCTGAATATTAACTTGATGCTAGTTGGATGAGTCATGAAAAAAAAGTTTTTTTTTTATTTTATTGATTTGACCTGTAAAAAGAGACGTTACACGTTATAAGGTTCTCATACAAGAGTATTAGCATACGTTGACATAAAACCTCGATTCATACAGCCAAAAGCGTAATTGATAGCCAAACGTTTATGATTCGATTATACTCTTGTTAGCCTCGTACACACGCGGTTAGAGCTTCTAGTTTTTGACGGGCCGTAATTATAAGTCGTGCACATCACGTGAAAATCTTCAGCAACTCCACGATTAATTTCACGTTCTGCAAAGTATGAGATCCACGTCTAAAAGAGGCTTTACTTACGGTGTATACGCAACCAGAGGCCAAGAATAAAAAAAAAAAAAAAAANTAGAAAAAGCCTCATATCAGTCCTGCCATATGTGCGCAGAACGAAGTGCGCAGATATATATAGTTATATATTCAGCACCGAGAAGCTGCAGTAGTTATACAATATATATATATATATATATATATATTATATACATCCGAACCGCAAAATCCTCTCCGAGTTAGATAATCAACATTATTATTTCGAACGGGATGGAATATAATTAAACAACACGATTCGGTCGATGTTTTGTCAGCGCACACGTCATCCCAATAACGACGTATTATCCGGTACGCCGAATATTTCACTTCTCCAAAGAAAAAAGTGAGTAAAGTCAACACCTCGATAAACATAAACAAACCTAACGACGGCAAAACCCTCGATCGATAAGTATACACCCTCCGTCGTACGATCCCTTTGGACGTGACGTCGGCTAAAAAACCCACTGCTCGTCATCTCCCCTTTTTGCTTATCCATGATTTTAAGGCTCCCCGACAAACACACACCATACGTATAAGCGTCAATCTTTCATCCATCACGCGGTGCACGTGTATACATTTTTTCACTCCCCGTACAACGTGACGCGATAAACAAGAGTATAAACTTCTCTACGTTTTTGGCCTTGGGTCTACTCGCTTGTGCGTTAGGTGTATCCACAGCTGCGTTTAATCGCATTACGTTGTATAAGGTATATACACACCCGTCTTTACACTGCTCTCTCACTCTTGTCTCGTTTGCTCGTGAAACGATGCTAATTGCCGAGTAGTACTTGTTGCGCGCACGTGCTACATAATGGAAAAAAAGAAAAAAAAAAAAATTACAACATATAATGAAAACATTGCCAATTGCAAACTACATGTCCCCCGTTCATTGTATACTCGGCTAAATGGACATCAAGATATATGTGGGTCACATTTTTCAACCCGAATCAATGGACCCATCTCTCCCCCCGGCAAATAAATCACTCCCCGTGTGTACCACGCGTGACGTAGCTGTCAAAGCATTACGTAGGTACTTTGCGCGCAAAAAACACAGACACGTATAGGCCCTACCCTCACCCCTTTGTCAACGCGATGTTCCGTGAATCACTCGCGATGTTATACCCTCTCTGGTGAATCTTCCCTTTTTTTCTATTCTCTGGAGCAATGAATCTCTGTGTACTCGCACGTGTGTGTGAGTACGTCGGACACAAGCGGCGCGCCTGCAAAACCTTAATAATAGCTCGGGGGGGGGGGGCGGAGGAAGAAGAGTAGAAGGTGTACTTCCGTCCGAGGGAGCACTAGACCGCGACACCCACGCGGGCGCTGTACCTACTTTTTTTTCCTTCTTCTTTTACCATACTCTCGTGTACATGTATAATAATAATAATATATTTATACGTGCCGTTGCAAAGTGCTGAAAACATGAGCGGGGGCGCCCCAACGTTATACGGAAGGTTTTAAGCATTGCGAGTGCACGCTCGAGTGTATTTTACAGGTGGGGGCTCCGAGATTCATGGGCGCTCGGCACGAGAAGGTGCGCTGTTTATGCCAAAGTAGTTGGGGGGGGGGGGGGAGGAGGAAGAGTCTATGTAGTTGGACTTTTTCTTCATTTTTTTCTGTGGGCGAAGGGAAAAATCATGCCTCCGATGCGGGTTTGGTTCGGGGGTAGCGTATGCATAACGGTGGCCGAGGTGAGCAATTGGAATTATCGGTATGCGTCGGGTGTACGCGAGGAAGGGAAGCTTTGGGTTTTTAATTTATCGACGAGGGACCGATCGCGTGATGTCTGGCCGGCTTTCTCAAGTATACAGTTGCTTTTCGTTCGGGTGTACACGTCACGCGCAGACATATACCTATACCAAAGTGCGTACAGGTCGGGTTGAAAGTTTAGCGATGCTCGTTATTGCCAGACAATGAAATACGTTTGGTTTGCGTTGGAATATCATGTTTGTCTTTTAAAAATTTCACGCTACCGAAATGTTGTAGTTGAGTCGGGTAAAATAACAACGTGTGAAAGTGCTATTGGTTCGTAACTACTCTATGGAAGCGAACATTAATGAAGCCGATCGATCGGACTTGAAACCATAAGTGATGCTATGAGCAACAAACGTTGATGTATTCCGTGATTTTTTATTTTGCTGATCCAACGTAAAAGGTCGTTTACGCATCACCCGAGCGTATGGCTACATTGCATAGTCTTCGTACATCCATTATATGGCTTTTTAAACTTGGACGTTTATGTGCGGGTAGACGTGCGCGAAAATCGGGCTATCTGATTTTTCACAAATCAAATCGTTCGATGTGTACACGCAGTAGGGGACGGTTTGACGTTTGGATACGAAAGGTTTTTTTTTTTTTTTTTTTCTATTTCTTCTTGAATGAATCGGTATAAATACATACACAGATCGGAGGAGGGGAAAAAATCATTTTTCATCGGCCCTCCGTGCCCCTTGGCGTCGATTAAAAGAGAGGAAGAAGTCGTGTCACGCCGATCGAGCGGAAAGTCCGATTTGATTACGATTTTGCGTACCGATGGAGCTCAACGAATCGAGTGCTCGTATTTTTCTTTCAATGCAGAACAAATGGTCGACTACGTTTTACATGCTATAATCATTTAATCCCGCATTTACTATATATTCTGACGAAAACTACTTTTGTCTGCCATCTACCTGTATTTGATGAAACACACGAATAACTACATTAATTCCATGTAATATATTTTATTAAAGAAAAAAAAAGAAAAAAAAAATACACGGTGCGGAAAAGGCAAAACCGAGAAAAGTATCGATACACGTGTACGGATGAGAGTCGGTCCACCACACCGGAGAGATTGAATTGAAAAATCAACGAATACACGGCTATAGCTCCCACGATCCCATCGATAAATTTTCTTTGCCCGCGTGTGACTGCAATTTAAAAACCCAACGCGGAAAAACACCAAGCGAGAATCTCCTCGTCGAGGCTCAATCAATCAAGCAATTACCATTATAATCGCTATCGCGCCGGTGGTACATGTACGTAATCGAGATAAGATCGCACACCCGGAGTAATAATCTTATGAATTTTAAGGAAGCGCAGGATACAGGTATACATAGGTGGGTATATATATATATGGTACGTGCGGATAGAAGCTATAAGGGAACGCAAGGGTATACTACACAGTATACGGGTTGGTATATATACGTATATATAGGGGCGATAAGGAAGCGAGCGCGCGTGTAAATGACGATATACAAGACTGGGAGGGGGAAGAAAAGGGCTCGCAAGTTGCGATTCTTACTTTTTCGCGTACATATGAGTATAGGATTTTTTTACGTCCAACAGGAGAAATTGGCCTGATATAAGCGTCGGTGGGTATATCAGTTGATTTGATATTGCGAGTTAGTCGGGTGGATGGTATTTTTTTTGGCTGATATCTGTTTAGGGAATATTCGTTTGGTTCCGAGGTCGGACATCGGTTGAAAAGGGAAGAAAAATTAACCGATTCCACTTTTTTCGTACAGCTCGGTGGAAAATATTTCCTTTCACCACCTTGAAATTTACCATTCCGGAACTTTTAGATAAGTGATATTTCATGTGAAACAAAATTTTATTTCTTTTTTGATAAGAACGAGTTTTCCTTGAAGACTCGTACGACAGACTCCACCTGCATCCCTTATCTAAAAACAAGTCCAACAGCACTCCTTCTTGTAGCAAAAAAAAAAAGTCAAATAATCTTCGTGACACTGACAAAAAACAATAAAAATCACGCCCATGGAGTCGCCCTAGGGCGCTAGAGTAAGTCCCCACCGAGTTATCCGACTCGAGGCTTCCAGATATAGTCCCCAGATCCAACAACTCGTTCCACCTGTTCGCCAGCCGCTTGCACTTTGCTCACGCACTTGCATATATAATATTCAGCAAATTACGGCGCGCGTGCACGCATGCCATAGTGTGTATATAATCGGCCCGTTGGCATCTCCCTCTCGCTATAGTATATATATATACGTATACGTAATAGGTACCTCATAAGTATTATACACTCGCGAGCTTTTAAAACTCTCTCGTGCCTCCGGTATGCGCATACCCTCCGTAGATACACATCTATGTATGTACTGTATAGCACCGTACATGTGAGAATGTATACAGGTACACGCATGTATATATATATATATATATACGGGTTTCCTTTACATGCTTGGCACGCGAAGCGTGAAAGTATTCGCGAGGGAGGAGTTGTTGCGCCTCCTCTTTCTCTGCTCCATACTTATATACCTATTACCGATTTATCGATATCGGTATCAACGATCTATCGATCGGTTGTTGCAGATCGGTCTGCTGCTCGATCGGATGGTGTGTAATTAGACACCGATTTTTTCTTTTTTGTTATGATCGGTATTTACAGATATATACACTTGCACACGCTCCTGTTAATTACAGGGAAGGTTTTCGATTCTCCACGAGGATGGATCTCCCTTTGTTTGTTAAACAGCCAACGAGGTGCGAAGTACGTATTACGCGTGAGGAGTGTATTTTTTTTTCTTTTCCACTGGCGAGACTCATACGTTATGTCAGCGGTAGTTGATGAATTTTCGCCGATTTTTTGGATGAACAATGAATTCAATCTAACTAGCTTTGCACCGATGTACAAATAAATCACTTATTTTTGTATGATCATACAATAAAGGGTTATTCACTTAAAAGGGAACATTAAAATTTTAATTTCATATACAATTACTTACAGATGCATACGCACATGTATATAAATCGAAAATTTGTTGATCGGTGCATGGATAATCCGAGCTCCGGTGACATTAATTGGCGGCTTTTACATACACACGCGTCAGGGCATAATGCATTATCCAATACTATTGTGTATAGTTAATTACGCGACAATAATTCGCAATATTAATGCGAACGTGATGATTTTAGCGACTCGATCGTGGGTATAATCACGAGGGTGATGGTTATCGCGTTGCCCGTTGGTACTCTGGATTCGTCAATTTCACGATAATGGAATAATAACGCGGGTAATTTTGCTGGTCGATAAAATGATGAATTTTCAGATCCAACTAAACCAAGCACCTAAACAAAAAAAGCCACTAGTAACAACCGAAAATACAATTTTCCCAACAAGCAATACATAATATGGTAGGCTAGGCACGCGCGCTCGGTAATGTGACAAAAATTAAAAGAGTTAAAAAAAAAAAAAAAAAAAAAAAACGGCACGAAGAAAAGAAACAAAGGCTCTCCTTCAATTCGGGTCACTTTAATGCGCGTTTCTACACCTCCTCCTCCTCATACCTATACGTGCGTGCTGCACGAATACAATACAGCTCGGCACATATTTTTCGGCTTCCATTGTCTCTTCCCGCAACAACAACGGCAACAATAATTAATGCACACGCATGTGTGTGGATGCGCACATAGAGCCAAAGAGTCCACGTGCTGTATACCTAACAAAGTTCTCGATCACAATATAGAAGAAGCTGCTTCTACGTCACGCTCTAGCTTTAATGTCATAATTATAGCACACCGCACACAACGAGCCAACTATACGCAATATTGGATGCGTGTATAAGGTATACACATTGGAGAGAAGGCGACGACACCGAGTGTTACCAATTGGGTCGTTGGAAAAATTGGTTTCGTGGGTAATATAACGCGCACTCGCGGGCGTGACTTTGCGCGTGGGTGGGACCAAGAGGCGCGATGATTTTGGGCATTTTGGCTCGACGCGCAAGTCGATGGTGTTGCTGATGGAATTTTCAGGTGTGGGTTGACCGTGAGCCCCACGCGCGGGGATAAAACGGTTTTTCATCGGGCGCGTGCTGGTCGTGAGAGTGTTATTGATTCGGGTGTTATTTGGCATCGATGACTCGAGGAAAGAAAGCACTGCTTCCTGAAAGCAGATTTTTTTTTTTTCTTTCGAAATTTATTTTTTTAACGCGTCCAAGCTTCCATCGAGACTCGCGTGTTTCTTCAACTTTGAGTCGGTGTAGACACAAGAAATTAAGATTCTGCAATTTTTTCCCCCCAACGGTTGCCTTTGTGTGGACCAAATTTTTGTGTTTATTAAAATCACGTAGTCATGGGGGGGGGGGTTTAAAATAATTACAGGAATAGATAATAATGGCTCGATTAATAGAGTACACGAGGCGAAATGGGAGTGAATACTGGAGAGAGGAAAAATTGAACGTTTTCTGAAAATAACGCCGTAAAAACGACACTAGTTTGCTCTACGTGTACCAATGTTCCGGATGATCAGTCCTCGTGTAAACAGAGCGGAGGTAGTGAATCGTTCACCTGAAAGTCAAACAAATGACTGGCCTCATTAACCGTACTGCAGACAAAACCAATTACTCTGCGAGGAGGTTAAATAATAGGCAAAAAAGATAAAAGAAATAATGGCAGCGGACCTCCATAATGTTACTTAGATTTTTCGTGCTACATTTATTCTTTGCTTTTTATTTAAGAGATACATGCGATTGTGCATACATCCACGTACAACAGGGGCATGTACAAAAGTTTTTTCATGGAGAAAAGGGGTCGATTATTTCAACTATTTTTTTAAATAAATAATACATAAATTAACAGCTGATGTAAACGTAACACTGATGTTTACTTTATTTACAACAAAATAATTCATTGCAATAACTGTATTTTCAATCATTAAAGTATAAAGTCTCATTAAGGCCTATACCAAGTTTGAGATCATAATTTTGAGTAGAACGGCTAGAAGTGATTTTGTGAAAAGCTATCGTGCCACGGGAAAAGTCGAGCTGACGGCGAAGATAATGTACTCAGTGCGTCCTTGTCTGCCACATGAATGAAGCATACAAGCAGGAAACAAATTTGTTTACGTTTGTGCAAATATCTCCATAACTGCAGACGCGATTTTATTGAAACTTTGCACGTATACGAATGAAGTTGTCATAAATAACATATCAGTTTTTCAAAACATTCTCATCGCTGTGTCAAGAGTAATAGGTATTTTTTTACAACTTTTTCGATAACTTACGTTTGAGCCCATGTTAAAGACGACGAAAAAGGGACACTTGATGAATTTTTTTTTCTCGAAATCTGTAGACGCGATTGTGCTCAAATTTGGTGACTACATCCACGCAATGTTTCTTTACAACATATATTTTTTTAAAAATATTTTCATCGTTAAGTGATTTGTCACCCAACTCCCTTAAATCATTTTAATGGAACTTTATTCTATTATTGTACCGATGTATATATTTAAGGATCGAAGACTGATAAATTCAAGCCTGATTCACTTCGACTTTCTCGAGACGAGATTATTGATGTACAATACAATGAAAAAAAAAAAAAAAAAAAAAAATGATACTTCAATAACATGTAAATGAAAAAATTCTAAAAACAGTAGCCTTTTCCCTTCAATATACGTCTAGTTAAATCACTCGAAACGAAAAACAATCGAGTTATATAAAATTCACCACTCGACGGTTCAAAGTATCCACTACTTACTGACGTGCACGTTCGGTTATACTTACACCGTACACAGCCACCTACGAGGAAAAAAAAAGTTACGAGCTACCTATAACATAATAATATACACCAAGCAAACCAAGATCCCCCTCTGTAACGAGACTTGCACGTAGGTATACCTATATGTATACTTATATACATAACAGAGGAAAACGCAGACGTGCACGCGCGACAGGAGGCAGCCCCGTATAATATAAAGAGAAAGAGAGTAAAGTATATATGTATATGTAAGTATGAGAGAGGCGCGCCACGGCAACGTAAACATCTAGGTCACGCTGTGCCACACGGCACGAGCCATACATGTATATAATGTACAATAATATTATATCGGTGCTTACATTATATTATACCCATGCATAGAGTCGCGGACGCCCTGTGTGGGTACATATCAAGCACATAATATATTATGTACATGGTGTATATCCATACGTGTACGTGTAAAACGGGAATTTCTCCGTATGCGACACACTAGTTGGCCCTGTAACCCTCCGATACATATTTTTTTCTTTCTATTTCCTCCACTTTTACATAGAGCGAGCGCGGGAGTTGCGAGTCCGACCATTAATCTCCCCAACCGATAAACCCATGGGGGGTGGGGGGTGGTATAATAACTCTGCAGAAACGCTTATATTACGGGATGGAGCCGTATCGGGGCGTCATGTATATATATACGTATGTGCAACTGCGATTCCAATACCGATATTCTTCGATAATAAAGACACCATCCGCTATCTCAATGAACCACGGCTGCAGAGATTTTTCATAATCAACGGTACGCGGCTACTGCTCGAGCGCGCGTACATATACATGCAAAGCCGATCGGCTATGGGATTTCGCGTCCGCGGAACGACATTCTCACGGTTACGCGGATACGCCTAATCATACGTGCACGCTGTATACATACATATGTTATATACGTTCGTAACAAATTATGTGCATACGTATATACATTATATGTACACATACGCGCAGGTGTCTCAATTTCCCCGAGACAGAGACTACAGGACCGGTAAGCCGATCGGCGCGTGCACGCATTGTGCGATACGGTAATCCGGATTTAATATTCGCTTACCGGTTCACCTATACTTATGACATACATATACATATATAATAATAATATTAAGACAAGACAAAACACATACACATAGAACGTAGGTACACACACAATACGCGTATATATACGTTAATGTACTTGGGGCGTAAGAAGTAAAGCCCCGAGAGACTACACACCTCGTGTAGTCATTGCTTCCTGGATATTACTAAAAGCTCCTTCCCTTCGTCTCGCGAGGGATGACGGCCGTACCTTTCAATATTTGAGCGGAGAAAAATGGAATTTTCAAGTCGAATCTTTTCTCTTCCGGACAAGCTGCCTCTGTACCTGCCCGATCATCCGTAATGTATGCATACGTGTAGGTAGATATGTGCATAAAGCTGAGCGTGGGCGAGGGTTTTCCAGTGCTACTTGCGCGTGTTCTCTCGTTCCGATGCTACACTGTATAGTACGAGAGGATGGGGGGAGGGGTGATATTAATTTCTTGAAGACGTCGCATAATCCTGCGAGAATATGGATATTGAATGGAGGAGACGACTGATGACAAGTTTCATTTACTTTGTACGAGGAGGGACAAATGAAGCTGGTGCGATTACCGATATAATTCTTTTTTTTTTATTGTTATTAGGGATGTCTCGAGGTCGTCATGAGAAAAATTTTAAAATTTTTCCACCCACTTTTAAAATCGAGCTTCTAACTTTTTTTTTTTTCAACCGAGTCGTCGACGTGTACTTGTCTCTCTTGTGAAAAAAAAAAAAAAAAATGTATTGAATGTTTTAAATTGCCATTACGAACGCAACATTGAAACCGCGTCGAAATGGCTATTGGCAGAAAAAAAGGGTCCCTCGTGTCTCATTTACTGCCCTCGTTGAATTTTATTGATTTTTGTCTGAAATCTGAAAAGAAGAAAAAAAAAAGATATCTTATACCTGCTCCGATGTGTCCCCTGCACTCAAAGTACTAGTACCTATTATTATACAAGCACATTTATAAATATGTACGCATTTTTCCTAGTCATTATGAGCTTGCACGTGCTACAGGGTATACCGATACGCCCTTTAAAAATTTGACGACCTCGAGGATCATCGTGGAAGGGACAGTCGATCTCTCTACTTTTTTTTTTTTTTTTTTTTTTTTTACGTCATAGCATTTAATGGCAGGAGGAGGAGTTGTCGTGCTTTTCATGGATCGTTTGCTTTACGACGCGATGCTAATGTAGAGGGTCCAAGATATTGGTATCGCATACGTCGTGTTGTGTCCTCGGGGTGCCAGATGATGAGGAAAAATTTCACGGACCTTGGATATAAATGACTTCCGGCACATTTTTCAGCTACCGATCGATCGTAAGAGATACCCTGACCCTATACACACGTGTCTGTGTGTACTTTATGCCGATCTCCAGCGTAGTATATCCTTCAAAGAGATAAACAAACAGGACGAGCTTTCGATACCCTCACGCGATACGCGCTCCCATGCACATATACATTATATACATATATATATATACCCCGTAGAGTTAAGTAAACTGCGCGCTCCGTTTCCATTATCCGGCGCCCAATCGAGCGTACAACTGTATATACACGTGCGCTCGGGCACTTTTCTCGCGTTCCGTTTCGCTTAAGGAAATTACTCGCTCGGCCTCTCTAATTTTCCCGATACCGCTGTTGTATATGGGTTACTTATACCCACTGCTTGTCGATGGACTTTTTTTTTTTTTTTTTTTTTTTCTATCGTTGCCAATGGTTATTGCCAACTTGACTTTGTACTTGGGCTAATTATCGGGCTTGGCCCTTTCTCCCTCCGAGCAATCGGGGATCGATTTCCATCGGGATGATGTGCTTTGTTGCCTCGTATATATAGGGTGGGTCGTGGGTTTTCCATCCAAAGTTTATTAGTTTGTGGGATTGAAAAACAAAGATTTGAATTGGCAGCACTCATACCTATGTGGGATTATTTTCCTTTGGGCCATAGTTCGCTCCGTTGCGCTTTCCGACCGGAAGTGGTCATTTTATTCTCACAGTGAAGAAGATATAATATTTTTTAAATTAGTTTCCCAAGCAAATGGAAATGTTGAAAGAATCTCGTTTCACGCATGTAAATTTTTCACTCGGGCACATTTGAATAACAATAATTTGTGTGTCACGATGACGAGGCCGTTGCGTACATGTGTAATTTTCTCATGCGTAGGTATGTATATTCAAAAAACGTGATAAAAAGAGGGTCCTTTTTAATGTACTATGACGCTGTTAAAAAACAGCTAAAAATGACATTACGAAAGAGAAAGAAGAAAATTAATTTCCAACCTACCGTTTGTTTGCAGCGAGCACAACCGCAGAGAGAGGATACTTCGGGCCTTGGAGGCAGTGCAAATTACTACTCTACGGCCGAGAACGCTGTGGTCAAGGCATAACGAGGTTCAAACCGATATGTGAGTACAAGCATCCTCCTTCTCCTCTTCGAATTAAATTTTAATGACCGATACACTGCGAGAAAAATATAATAAAAATTACTGTTCCAATAGTAAAAAGTCTCTAGACGACCGAACACTACCAGATTACCATTCCAGCGCAGTAATCTTCATTATATTTTTTCTCTCAGTGTACCCCCAAATGTGTATAGTCAACCTGTTCGAGGTATAACCACGTGAAATCTTCATTATCTCAGGCTGCGCACTTTACGTGAATGGAAACAAAAAAAAAGACAATACGCTCCTTATACTTGTATCCTATATGTACACACACATGCGCGTATTTGCCGAGTCAATGTGTGCCTTCCAAGATAAGAGCAGTCGAGGGCAAACATATACGCTCAATACTCTTTACACGGGGATTTCGGACGCACGTGTTTTACTACTTTACATTGTATACCTTGAGCACTGCACGCAAAGTACAACAGCAGTTAATCAAACCATGACCGGAATGAAGCTATACCCCCTTTCCGCTTCGTGTGAACCATTTAAATCTCTGCATGAGGGAAAAAAAAAAAAAAAAGAAAAGAGATCCGGATGATCCCCCGGCAAGTCCCGCTACACACGCCGAGGACAGCGACAATAAATTCGACTCCTTCCTCGTTGATCCCGCGCGCGGCCATAAAAGCCCGGAGCTGCTGATCAAGGTGTCAACACACTCGGGCTTCCAAACCACCGGGGAGGGGGGTATATGTATCCCCATAAAACTCACTCGCAGCCGTTTTCCTCCTCGTTCGCGTGCTCGTATCGCCGGAAAATAGAGGGAAACCGCTCTAACGCGGCGCGACGGCTGCGGGGCGTTATTATCGGTTGTAAAACTTGAAATACGACCATCAGCCCTCTAGTCTTTTTTTTTTTTTTTTTTTTTTTTTTTTTTTTTTTTTTTTTTTTTTTTTTTTTTTTTTNCAGCTTTTGCCTCCTCTTACCGCGTTTTTATCGAAGGGCGCCCACCTCCCCCCGCCACACCTCCCGCTCTCTTGAATTCGGGAGCGGCAGTGTACGGTATTTCACACACGTACGCGGACTGATGACCGGCCGAGCGGTGATCCGAGTCAATTTCGCTGTATTAGGGGAGCCACACTCGTTTCGGTTCATCATCGCGCCCTTGCTATACCGGGCCACTCTAATCACGACTCTGCTTGCGCAACGGGAATGTGTGCCACTTCTTTTTTTTTTTTTTTTTTTTTTTTTTTTTTTTTTGAACATCAAAATTTTGTCGCGATTATCGTCGATGAGTAATGTTTTATAACACTATACACGCACACACAGGGTCCTCCAAATTGCCAAAAAAAACGGATTAATGTTGAGCATCAAGTACACGAACGCACCTGTCAAAATAATTCAATTTCATTTGTAACCTGCTTTACCGAGGGATAACGTACAATTCCAACCCTTGGCCCAGCCACGATAAAATCCGTTTCAACGAAAACAAAAGTTCACCATGAGAAACTCGGTTACAGTATATGTGTATATATGAAAGGTTCCGTCGACCCACACGTGAGAGTACATTCCAAAAAGCAAACACGCGCATTAATCACTTAATACGTATAGCGCGTAGCCGACGAAGGTATAGGATATATATATGGGTATCGATTGATAGTTAAGCTGTATTGATTTTCAGGGACCGTCCGAGTGGCGGGTTTCGCCTCGGCAGGTGCGGCCGTACTGATGTTCTTCGTCGTCGGACTGGCCATTCTGCAGTTGGCCATGGCGTCATCGGCGAAACGAGTCGTCATGTCCTACAGCACCGCCATCACCGGCAAAGTCGCCCTTGCCACTTTGGCTAGTAAGTGTTTTTTTCCCTTTTTTCTTTTTTTTTTTTTTTAATTACATTATGAAAATCACAATTTCTTTTTTTTTATTTCTCCGAAAAAGAGAAATTTAAAGTTTATCCGCGAGTTTCAGGTTATTTACGTGTGTTGTGCAAAAAAGATTTACGATGCCTCGCTGTAGTTTCACGTAAATTTTTAACGACCGTAGCAGTACACGAGTAACTACTTGTTATCTGATTCAGTTTTTTTTTTGTTTTTCAATTGTTTCGGTTCAAACGAGTGTAATCGCAAACACTTGAATGTTCCATTGACCAGAATAGGTAAAACCAACTGGAAAATCCACTCAACTGAATGTTTCCATAATTACAACCAAAAAATGTGAATGCATTTATAAATTTCCAGTCCAATATTTTCTTAATAATTTTTTTTACATTAAAACTTAATGACTTCCATAAGAGTAAAAGCTTTATACTAGTATTTAAATATTTTGCACTACTTTCATTGGGTACATCTACTAATTTATTCTAATATATTTGATGTGAATGGAAATCCTTTTTGAATTCCCTGACTAATCTCACATCCTCTAATTTCTTCTAACCGATCAACAAAAGACCCTCCCAAGATCGGCTCGCGAATCCCGGCAAACTGCGACTACGCTTCCACGAATATTTTAAACTTGATAATACACCCTACTTCTCACCATCGTCGTTTATTTTCAGGGTAAAACAAACAAAAAAAAAAAAAAAAAAAAAAAAAAAAAAAAAGAAAAAGAAAAAAAACGAATACGACAAAAAGCGTGTAACCGTTCGCATGAATCGCCAAGCTTATAAGTATCCCGTGCTAAATTATGCGCCCTCACGTCACCCCGCGATTTTCAACCGAGAAACTTGGCCGACCTCCCAGTACGCGCACCCATACCCGAGCGTTCCTCGTTTACTCGGGAATCAACGGATTACACTCACACGGACAAAGGAGATACTTTTAGTACACATCCATGGGATTACGTATAGTGGACCACGTACATTTTATTACGCCATTTTCGATACACCCACTTTAAAAACCCATGGTCCTCTTTCCGCAAAACACCTGCCAGCGCGCACATGTAGTCCAATGTTCCGCGAAAACACTATCACTGCGCACGTATACTCTTATACCTTGAACAATAAAATCCACTTGGGTATCCGATAACACGACCAGCAGCGCCCTATATATAAACGCGAAAAAGGAAATCGGCATCAAGTTTAAAGAGGAGCGCGACTCTCTCGGTTACTTTCCCGCTCCGCGGTGTGTATATACGCGCGCACAAAACCCATCGAGCCAAGGTAATGTGTACTTGTATGTTTACGTGCACACAATGTGGAATCAACATGACAATGAGAGCTCCCGCGGAGAGCTCGTGCATGCGCTTGGAGTACGTATATATATATATGTATGATGAGTGTGTGGGTAGTCCCCCGAACGTATACGTACGCGAGCAGGTGTCGCGTGATACGGTGCAAAGGCGGAAGTCCTTTTCTTCTTCCTCTTCCCTTTCTCTCGCACTGGACGTCTCTGTGATGTTTAATTAAGCACCCGACGCGTGTGTGATACTTTGTTTTCCGAGGAAGGCCTTCGTAAGGACGAGCTTTTGACACATCACGAATAAAAATGAATTTTCGTACATATAAGGGTGTTTATATAGACGTTAGCTTGAAAAGCCATCTTTGAACTTTATTTCCATGTGTTAACTCCAGTATGGATTGAAAAAAGGAAAATGAGCTTGTAGAGTATGTCGCAATTTTAACTAGAACTGCAAAGCGTGTACATACGTATAATATACATCTACATAATATATGTGTAGCGAGAGCTGTACGGTGCGCGCGTAGCTAACGCTACCTAGTGTACCCGCGTGCGAGTCGAATGTCCGCGATTTGGATCCGATTTCCGGTAAACCGGTATTACATGTGTACCTCGTGCGCGCAAGTTATATATATATATGCGTGTATGTTTTTCGCCCTCGAAATAACCGCGCGGAATCTACCAGACGTCCTTCTTTCATTGAAACATTATACGATTTCCTTCGAATCGCTGAATTACCATTTCACTCTCAATTTCAAATGCAAATGGGGAGGTGCACTTTTTTTTGTTTTTTAAGCAACTGTTGACATCGAAAAAAAAAGGTATTTTGACCTTGTGAATCGAGAGATTACTGTTGGCTTGCAAAAGGTCCTTTATTTTTTAAACGTTATGCGCACCCGATGGATTAAAATAACTTTGAGTGTAAAACATCCGCTGTTATATAAAAAAAAGTTACCCCTCTTATACTTGGCTCTGTACACCGCAAACATGCATATAGTATATGTAATGTGCCATTACACGTGTGCAAGTATAATATTATATGTATAGCAAATACAGATATGGGAATAAAGTTTGTTGTGTTCGTTTGTTTTTCAGCTTGTCTGGCCGTTGTCGCGGCGGTTCTCTTTGCGATGCAAACGGACGACCGAGATAACAGTTTCGTCATTACGAGAGGCGAGGGCTTCTGGATGCAAGTAAGTTTGACATTTTTATCGCCCAACTCGTTACTCGGGCCGACCGTATCGACCAAAGTTTCCTCTTTGAACGTGTATAATTTGTTTTGGTTGCATCATTCGGTGCAAAAACGGTAACCATATATACCTCCATTGGGCTAGGCTCGAATTGCTTGGACAAACTTTTTTTTTGTTTTTTTTGTTTACGCGAGCGAACCAGTGGTGCAAATTGAGGTGGGTTTATTTTTAGTTTCGAATCCTTAGGTGGTCTCTGACGCCTCTGTGTTTTACGCTCTGGCTAGTATTGAAACTTTTCTCGAGGATGTACATGTCCCGCGAAACTTTTTTTCATCACGTGCTAATGAAGTGTCGCTACTGTCTTTTGCGTAACCACTGAAATATGAAATTTTTTTTTGTAATTTGAAAAAAAAAAACTTTCAAGATTGTTTGAAAAGTTGGGGGACTTAACTTCAACTTACTGCTGTTTTCGCTTCCGTTTTTGTCTTCGTAAGCTATGTAGCATCTCCAAGTTCGTGTCAGACTTTTTGTAAGAGTATACCTTTTCTTTTTTTTCAAGACAAAATGTTATCTGAGATACTATACTTCCATGCACACAAAACGTTACATTTTTTTGTGATTATTTACATGTTATGGGAATAAATATTATGATGGTTTATTTCTCGTTCCCAAATCGATGTGACTCAAGCCCTCTGGTAGCGTTTGAGTTGACACACAAAAGTAAAAATTAATCAACACGTGTTTCCTAAACGAAGCTGTTGATTGTTGTAATTTGTGATTCTTATGACAATGTGCTATTGCGATGTCAGGTGTTATTGTTCAGTTGATACACTACAGTGTCTGGTTCGTGATTCAGTCAATATTTTTCAAAGCTCATTATTACTACTAGAATTGAAAAAATAAATAAAAAATTTTCCCAACTCTTAAAAAAAATCTTCTTCAAAAACACCCATTGTAGCTATTCTCACACGTATTGACCCACTGACCACTTGAAGAAGGAAAAAAAGACCACAGTAAACTCACGCGCTTTCTTACCTCGTTTTTGTCATAAAAATCACACGCACGCCCTAACTCGAAGCAAATCAGGGACCCTCGAGCACACGATGCTACACTTATACGTGCACGTACGTCTTTTGCCAATTCGGCGCAGCATCCATACAAGCGCTCTCTCTCTCTCTCTCTCAACGGGCGCAATTAACGTAGAGCCACTAACGAGCGGACAATGGCCCATTTTCCAATTCCGCTACTCCTCCTCCTCCCCCGACAGCTGCAGTAGAAGCTTTCCATCACTTAGGGCCTCGCGTGATTTACAAATATAATTCGAGGCTGTTACCACCGCTTGCTCCTGTTGTTATTGTCGCTCATTGCGAATGCAATTTTTGCAAAGAAGTCAAGGTAAAAGCTCTTTCGTTCGATTGACGTGCATTTATTTACATATTTGTACACATATATACATACAAAGGGGATCGAAGGATGTTTTGCTCGATCGTGTGCTGTTTATATGTGGGTCGTGCTTGTGATTGCACACATCGAGCTTGCGAGTAAACGTCCACTATTAGAATCCAATGAAGCAACAAATTAAACGGACAAAACAACATTAATTTCAAAATACGATAAACTTGATCATCGCTCGGTCATCGCGTTCGAGACTCGATGGCTGCGTAATACGTGTTTTGTAAACCCGAAAGAAGGTAAGTTACGCACAGGTTGAATCACTTGCTCCGCACAGTCAACCATCCGAAAAAAAAATGCACCCACGCCGCATAAAAATCTCAACAAAATCACCAAACGATCGGTTGCACAAACTCATACGAGGTGTGGACCCATACGCACGTATACGGTGCAGCATGTGTATGCATTCGTATACACGTACAAGACTCGCGTGCGAGAGCTTGCGGAGCACGATAGGGATATACATATATGTACAGGCGTTCACGTGCCAGTATTATATTATATGGTACGTAGGTGCATACACCTATACACCCATCGGCGGCAGTTCGCCGTTTGAGTTTAAAAACAATGAGCGGTCGCGGAGCGGCCGACAGTCGGACCTGGCTTGGCTTACCGAGCGCACATATACACCGGCTTGATATTGTGTCCTTACGTCACACAGGTGTATACCCCCCAACGACGTGAACTTCTCTCTCTCTTTGCTCCGCGACCTGTGCCACCTGTGCTTATCCGATCTCGGTTCGGTTGAAAGGTGTTTTTTTTTTTTTTTTTTTTTTTTTCGAATTTCGAGTGGACTGTGCGGTGTTTTCCTTCTTTTCGCGCAAAGCTATCTTTTCGGAAGGTGGACAGTGTCGTCTCGGCAGACGTGCACGAGGGGTAAAGTGANAACAAACTGCATCCTCGATCGCGTTTCGCGCAATCAGCATAATCAAAGCGCCTCGCCATTGATGAAAAAAAAAAAGAAAAAAAAAAAAAAACGCGGAAAAATTTTGCCTGTTGGTTTTTATAATTTTTTCCCGTTCCCGGTTGGTTGAAAGGTGTTTTTTTTTTTTTTTTTTTTTTTTTCGAAGCGCGAGTGGACTGTGCGGTGTTTTCCTTCTTTTCGCGCAAAGCTATCTTTTCGGAAGGTGGACAGTGTCGTCTCGGCAGACGTGCACGAGGGGTAAAGTGAATGACGATACGAAAGAGGACTGGTTGGCGATAATCGCAATGGCAGCGAAATTGCACGACGACGGGCAATCATCTCATTGCTAACGTACAAGGGTGTGTTGTATATTCAATTGGTCAAAGTGACACCTTGGTGCACACATTGTATTTGTGCGGATCAAGTGCCGAGCCGAGTGTATAAGCGAGCGAGCCATGAGCGCGAGGAGAAAAAAGAACGCGCTGCTGCGGGCGAAGGACGAGATCGAGTTGGATCGGGAGAGGAAGCTCAGCGGGACAGAAGTGAGCAAGCCTAAGCAAGTCCAGGCGAACAAGGTATAGGCGGGGATGCACCGGGTGTACCTTTTTTTTTTTTTTTTTTTTTTTTTTTTGCTCCTGTCGGCGATTGTTTGGTTTCCGCGCGGATGAGTGGCTTTTTGACGAATCCACGTGTACTTGGTTCCGCTGAGAGTGGATACTGCGATGAACATCGGTATAATTTGTTGTTGTTCGTGTATAGTCGATTTCACTTACGTAACGGTGATATCTTTCCATACCCCACCCATGCACGCTACGTTTGTACTTGGTTTCATTGAAATATTTAAAGCGAGTTTATATACTCTTCCAATTTTAATTTCAAGGATCGCCGTGTATCGCGCCTCCCTATAAAAAAAAAAAAAAAGAAAAAAAAACTCACTCCAAGGTCGGATAGAGCAATTTATCGACTCGGCGCGCGCGCGTGTGTGTATAAAACACGTGGTCTTCTTCTGCGGGTCTAGAAATCTGCTTCATAAATAATAGCGCGCGCGGTATGGAACAGTAGCTCGTGTACCGTAAAACGCAATCGAGTTTCGCGGCTATTTTTGCACACAGGTGGATTCGAGTATATATATATATATATACGTGTACACGCACCGCGGACCTACGTCGAATGAGTAATTTATCTTCCGGTTTTTCCTTTGGAGGGAACGTGCGAGAAAAAAAAAATCATCTTTAAACGACGGCTGCGAGAGGTTTGAAAAGAGCAGGCATGAAAAAAAAAAAAAAAAAAATTATGGCTCGCCCGAGCGTGTTTCTTATCGATACGGCAACTTTAACGCGCTCGAGGTGCCGTTTTCCTTCCTTTGCGTACTCACCGCTCTATACGTACACAACGTGACTCGTGCTCTGTGTATTTTTTTCTGTTTTCCTGTTTCCCTTTGGTTATTTCTTATTTTTCCCTATGTTTAACTATCATCAACTTCGGGGCGTTACCCTCTGGTAATAAATTAATACTATGGAGAATCAAAAATTACACAGCGCCAGCTAATTTAATTTATTCGACGTAATTTACTCAATCAATGAAAATTCAATCGATCTCGCGGCAAAACTACGCGCTCTTGAGAGTAGAATAACCGTAAGGATCGACGATGTGAAGTGAAAAAGCAAAAAAAGAGAGAAAGAGAATTGAAAACCCTTATTCACAAAACACGACCCCGTCGAACGCGCACCCCCGTGTAGAAAAAAAAAAAAAAAAAAAAAAAAAAAAAAAAAAAAAAAAAAAAAAAAAAAAAAAAANAAAAAAAAAAAAAAAAAAAAAAAAAAAAAAAAAAAAAAAAAAGGAATATCGTATACCCAAAGGCTCTCGTCTTATCGAAGCTCTATTTCTCTCAGCCCACGTCGATTCCCATCACCCGTGTACACTCGGCTGGATCTCGTCTGGTTTATACCCATGGACACCCTACACCTCGATCGGCCCAACGGATAGCCGATCTGCTGTTGCCTTTGTTGTTGCTGCCCCAATTAAGCTCTAGCTTTCTTATCTCTCTCTCTTTCGCTGTCTCGCGTGGGCGTTGGCTTTTTTAAGTGACGCACTTGAGTCGTGCTAGGCACGTACACGTATAGGAGAACCAACGGTTTATCGAACTCTGGCTTTATTCTCTCTTTGGGTGCTTGTTGGCGTTGGCATTAGACACGCAGGAGAGGAAAATGTTTTGTTGTTGTTTAAAATTGCACGCTATGTACAGCGTGGGTAGGTACATGGTTCGTGATTTTACTATCGATCGGTAGGAAAGTCAACTGTTGTTGCACATAATATGTACATACGTGTCAGGGATGGTTCGTACTTTGTAATTAATATTATTCTTCGTGAATGAAACAAAAATAGCAACAGGAGGTTAAAAGTGGCGTAAATGGCACTTTGTTATTTTTCTATTCACCACGTACGCGTATGCTCTAGTATACCTGATAAAAGGTACAGACAACTCAGACGGCGAACTTTGTACCACCATCTATATACGATACATGCACTCGAAACTTGGAAATAGCCATAACCAAGGGATACCCTTCCCATGGGGGGGGGGGGGAACTTTGAGTTTGTTTATATGCCCTAACGCAGCTGGGGCGAGTTTGCTTTCAGGTGATGTCGATCGTCGTGAACTTTGGCGTTTTCATCTCGGCCGTCTACGAGGGAATATACGCAAGGCGAGGCGGTGACCCGACCAAACTCAGGAGCTACTCGGACAACAGGGGCGCGACCATCAACAATCCCGGCTACCGGGAGTCTCGCAACGGTACGTACACATAATGTTTATGCAGGTTTTTTTTTTTTATCCTCGATCGTCCCACTGCACCCTGGGAACCCATCGTTTGCCGCTTCGCGAGCTAGTAATTAGCTTTTTGCTCCATAGTTGTTTTTTTTTTTTTCTTTTTTTTTTTAATCGACTCAAACTCCCTCGTGTACTAGTTGTTTGCCGTGATTGCAAATCGTCGAGGTAAAAAGCGCTCGTTGCAGTCAGTTACTATATAATGCCAAGGTGCACGTGAGCTGGAATAATATGTGTTAGGTTGGTGAACGATAACAAAAAATATGTAATTGCCCTCGTCTTTTTTACCGGACACAAATGGTCAAGAGGAAAAAGTGTGTAGCTAAATTAGGTAATTTATGCCCACAAAGGAATAATATTATTTTTTTCCTCGAAGAAACGCTTATGACGTGACCATTTTAAACCCGTTGTATTAATAAAAAAAAAAAAGTCGTACTGGATGAACCTTGAAAAAAAAGCAGGAAGAGATGGCGAGACGAATCCTCAGACCTAGACGTCCGTGCAAACAAACTGCATCCTCGATCGCGTTTCGCGCAATCAGCATAATCAAAGCGCCTCGCCATTGATGAAAAAAAAAAAGAAAAAAAAAAAAAAACGCGCGATACAACTTTGCACGTGTGTGTATATAATAAAACGTGTCACGTATACACGTCGTACCTACACGTCCTGTGTTATGCCATACGCCAGCTGTCACGACATTGACGTTAATCGCCCCGCGAGCACAATCGTGTCAATGACGACTAGCCACAAGAGAAACACACACACGCGTGGGCAAGCATCGCGTTGCTTCTCCCCCTTTGCTTATTCCATTTGTTTGTTTGTCCACTCTATGATTTCCCTAAACGTCGATGTCGTATCGATATTTGTTTCCAAAAATACCCCCAAACGAGTAAAATGACCGATGTGAAATGTACGAGCTTCGGTACGTGTGACATACCCTCCGAAGTACACTTACAGGATAACTTGGACGCGTGACATTAATTGCATGGGGGGGGAGGGGGGGTGTTGCACGAGGGGTCCTTGTTACGCGGAAAATTCGTTACACGCACGGACGAGCCCGCTCGGTGTATACACACGCGGTACACCGAAATCCGCCCGAGGCTATTTGCCCGCACTCTCCGTGGCGCACGTACGCCCGAGGGCTTAATTGCTCTCGCACGTCACTTTTGATTTGGCCGGGACGACGTGCACTTAGCCGGGCTGTCGCCCCTCCACGAGAGTGGGAGTACAGGTATTCCCGGATTATACGCCATTGCGAGGTCTTGGCTATTTTTGTTTGTTTTATTTACATTGGAATTCATGATTTATTCGACAAACGCGGTAAATCGAGTAAAACAACAAAGTTGCTCTTGGAACCACGATGTAATAAATCTTGAAGAAGTGCACGCCAATTTCTCGGTAAGGCGATGATAAGTTGCTCGCTTCTTACTCATCTCCCACTGACGTGCTTCTCAAAGCAAAAATAAACGCCACGCGAACCTATAACCTAAGTAGTTTGCAGCTGAAGCGTTTGTACGAGCACAAACGCATGGGAGTAAACGCTAATTAACTCGCGTGTGTACTTTTACAGTCGTGGAATACATTAAACTTGATTCATCTCGCGCCTCGTCGTATGTATACATTTTCCGTTTGAGTTTCTAATTACGGCGATAGCGCTCGGAGAGTCGATTTTTCGATCGCCACGGAAAAACGACCCCGCATCGGCACCTCTTTTATCTAACAACGCCGTAAATTTCGTAGGGGTGGACAAAAAAAAAACAACAACAAATAATGTACCGATAGCAAGGAATATTGTTTTTCAAAAATACACGCGCTCATTAAACTACAACCTCCGATTCCGCACGCAACATCCATCAAAACAGATATAGGTACCATAATATATAATACAACGTACACTCGTGCATATCGTATACACTGCAAGCACGACGCAAAGTGCCCGTATTACCTCTACACTCACACGCACGCGCACAAATACACTCATACCCGACCTAATCATCCTTCGTTCGTAAATTCAAGTGCACGCGTACGCGCGCGTCGAGCTAATGTCATTATTGCCGGTACTATTAAGCGCGTGGAACCATCACATCTAGCGCATATACTTATCCCGTAAATTCTCCAGCTCGACGGCTACGTGCAATTTCCTCGCGCTCATTCGGACCGTCCGGCGTGCTGTAGTTAAATTGTATTGTATGCAGGTGTGCGCGCACGAGATAACACGTAGGTGGTCTTTTCTCTCGATACGGTACTCGTGGTACAGGGTCTACGGAATTTAAGATAGTGTTAAACCCATGGATCTTGCGTCGACTTACCAATTTACGAACCTTGTGTTTCTACCTAATAGTTAAATCAAAAATTCAGTTAACAAGCCACTATAGTCATTCGGCCAGTTGTCTACAGATAAATATCCATGAAAAGGAGTCTGACCATTATCGTCTGTCACTATTCACTATGGCTTACCTCTCGATGCCTTTTTCCGGAAAACGACTTTTATTTATAAAATGATGTGATATTGTTTAAACAAAAACTACGGAAAATCCTCTTAAATGCCGTAATCACCTATAAAAGGACGTTCAATCAACATTAGCTGTGACTACTGATTGTAGCTTACCCCATGATTTCATTTTCAATGAACTATGATGATTTATAAAAAGTACGTGGTTACATTTAAGTAAAAAGCTACAGAAAATCCTCTGGAAAGCTGTTATAATTTATGACAGTTCGTCTGACCAATACTGACTATTTCTACTTACGCTGGTTGACCCCTTGATATTGTTTTCCGAAATCATATGACGTTTTAAAACTAAAACTACAACAATTTCTTCGGTTACCTATGTGTAAGGATGTCTGGCCAATAGTGCCTGCTGGTAATTTAGTAATATTGCACCGTTTAGAGACTGTTTACTTATAACAATTTAATGTTTGTATGACGTTAGATAGTAATTTATACTGTGCAAACATTTATAATTACTGCACTAACTATACGATGTATAAACAATAAAAAGTCTGTAGATTCCGGAATAGTGGCAGATAATCATTCATCCTAGTCTTTTTTATAATTTTTTCTCTCAGTGGTAACTATTTACTGTAGCCTGACTTTTAATATTTTTGTCCCAAAAACTATGTTAATTTTCAATATTGCGTGATAAAATATATTAAACTATTCAAAGTAATTATCTGAAATATTGTTAAAATCATTAAAAAGGCGTCTGACTAATATTGACTGTTACTGCCTACTTATAGATCTTTTAAAATCTTTTGAAACCCTTTTCTAAAAAACACTCTTATTCAGAAAATTAAGATACATTATATAAACTAAATCTACGAAAGATTCTCTAAAACTTCATGTAAAAGATCGTCTAACCAATATCGGCTGTATCTACTAAATGTAACTCATTCGTCAATTTTAGTTTCCAATAAACGATTTTTGCTTATAAAATTATGTGTTATTCAATCGTTAAAAAAATCCAAAAACATTCACTATAACTATTATCATTAAAGGACGTCTTACCAATATCGACTGTGACTACTCACTGATTTTAATAAGTAGTACAGCCCTAGAAACACCCTCCCAAATAATATATAAAATTACAGGACACTAATTCATTAAAATTTTCGTCAAATTTAAAGAAATGTATTTATTTTTACATACGTATTGAAAGGACGTCTGGCCAATATTGGCTGTTACTACTTACTTAAATCTTATCCCTCAAAATCTTTTCCTAAAAAAACTGTATTTATTTATAAATCTACATGATGTTGCATAAATGATAAGGAAAGAAAATTTTCTAAAACGCTGCAAATCAAATGTAACAAATCGTCTTACTGGTATTGACTGTGGCTACTTTTGGTTTTCTAATCAGTAGTACATACCTGCAAAAAACTTTACAAAAAATCAACGAAACCATATGATATTATACTACCAAAATTTTGATGAATTTTCCGAAAAGTAAATAAGTGTTAAATGGGCGTCTGGACAATATTGGCTGTTACTACTTACTTATATCTTATCTCTTAAAATCTTTTCCTAAAAAAACTGTTTTTATTTTTCAACCTACATGATGTTGCATAAATGATAACGACGGGAAATTCTCTAAAACGCTGCAAATCAAACGTAATAAGGCGTCTTACCAATATCGACTGTGACTACTTATTGTTTTAAATCAGTAGTACACACCTGGAAATAAATCTTACAAAAAATATTTGAAATATGATGCTGAATAATAAAAATTTAAATAACATTTTCTCATAGTAAATACGTGTTAGATGAACGTCCGATCAATATTGGCTGTTACTACTTCCTCATAGCTCATCCCTTGAAACACTTTCCTAAAATACTTGACACAACGTTTTATAAACTTCTTACACCACTTTTTACAGTGCGTAGAGCACAAAAAAAAAAAAAAAAAAAATTATAGACTCTTCGTACATACTGAAAAGTTAATCATCTACCAAATATTTGTCCTCAGGTAACAGCATCTCGATGACAGACGCCAGTGGCAAGCCGTACGCCTCGGGCACGTCGGGCAATGGCTCCATGGCAAGCGTCGCAACGTCAGGGAGCGCCGTGAGCACCGCCTCACCCCTACGCAGCTCACTGAAGAAACCCAAGCCCCTGGGCATCCAGAACCCAGGCTTTGCGACAAACAGTCCCACGCTCCAGAGAAACGGATCGCAGAAAAAAGTACGCATACAGACCCACTCCACGGAAGTATGACGCTATGAGGACCGTCGGCGTCGTCATCGTCGTCGTCGCAGTTACAGTGACAGCACGGGTGATAAAGATGAATCATAATTTTGTTTTTTTGTTTTTTTTTTTTTTCTCTGAGTGGTGTGTATGCATTGTTGGACTTGCTATTGCGTGATGACGCGTGTGTCGAATATATATATTTTTGTATGGTGTGCGGGGTTGATCAAATTACGGGAAGGTTTGACGAGGTGGGTCAAAGGTATCGATGTTGCAACGTAGGTGTATTATTTCGAATGAGTCGCGTGGTGCGTCGAGCCTCTTGGTCGAGCATGGAAATAAATATAATAAATTAAATGTCTTTCCAATCGATATTACGATTAAGCTGTAAGCCCACCTGTTATCGATCGAAGGGGAGTTTGGGGGGGCGTTAAAAATTTATCATCCGACGCTTCGATTCGTGTGCACATGTATACGAGAATGCTAATATGTATTATGTATACGTGACCGTGCCTTAGCTCGAACTTTTATGCGTAAAGTATTTATACCGTCCGTTACGTACTCTAATGCACGCGAGTTTACTTTATCCGTTTAAATACATCGAACACTTTTTTGAGCGAAATTGCTTGTTGTTAATTTTATAGTTGAAACACTTTTGTTGTTGAGTCTTGATGTGTATTTTAGCAAGTGATTCGAAAAGTATAAGTATTATGAATCTCGAATTTAAACGAATTCTCGCTGAAAAGTAATGTGTTTGGTAATAATATATTTATAATCGAAAAAAAAAAATGTGTAGTACATCAAAAATACCGTTTTTGTAGCAGCGTTGCTTGATTTGAAAACACATTTTTTGTATTTTAGCTTCACATAAAAAAAAATTTTTAATTTGTCTTGAGCCGTAATGTTTGTATCGAGAAACAAACGAAACTCTTTATAGTGCGTGAACCATTGCCTTTCGAAAGATTAATACTAAAAGCCTTGCGAGCGATGTGTCTTTTCGAAAACAAAAAATCTTTTCTATAATTATTCGAAGGATCACATTATCAGCGTGTAAATATGCCATGTCTCGAAACATCTTTATAGATCCATAAAACATAAACGTAATATTTTACATATCATCTTCGTATTAATGGCAGCACAAATATTTATTAGTATCATGAAAAATGATAATACTTATAAACGGAAACGTTTCCGTCCAGCCCATCTAAGGCAGCTACTTTTCTTAAAAACCACAACCACAGAGAAATATATGTGTATTATTATTTGTACATTAAGAAATTTATCTTGCATATTTAATATTTTAAAAAGCAGAAAAACCTATATTGATATTTTTAGTCATTTCATGAAGAGTTGAGGTTTACATATTTTATTAGACGCACGCACAAGTGGCATTTAGGTACAAACTTACATGTAATTATTTAAACGATGTATACGAGCTGTCAAATGTCCATTATATGACAGTTCGGCCCTTATACGATCCCGTCCAAATAGTTATTTTTTAGTTCGTAATAATTAATTTATGTATATTTTAAGCGATGATCATTAATATTTTATTATTAATTTTATTCTTTATTGTTGTATTATCTGATTGAAATTCGCGTAACGAAAAGTGAAATTTGCGATAGAAACCAAATCGACGAAAAAAACGAGAAAATTTTTTAGAGCCGGCCTCGAAAAGAGTTATTGTAATTTGTATTATTTAAAAATCGTATTCTTGAAAGATGATTCCTCTTTTTATAATTCGTAGACGATGATTATTCACTACTTTTAAGAATAACTTTCACAATCGTCCGTCCAGCTATTACATTCCAAAAGACTTTGCTTCTTAGTATTTTTTGATAAAGCTTTTTTTAGCTTTCTAATATTAAATTTTTTTCCTATCTTTGTATTTTTTCTCCAATTACTTTATAGTTTACAGTGACCAAGAAAATTTTCAAGAATAGTATTACGTTTTAATGCCTTGCAGTGACAAATGTCAAAGTGCGTGAGAGTGAGATATTAAAATAGTGAGAGTGACTTTATAAAATCCTGTAAATACACATTTTTTCTAATACAAATTGATTTATAGTCTATATATATATAGATTTTACGAGAATTGTAAGTTATCAAATTGTTTTCTAAAAACGTTGTAGTGACTTTTGCATGACGCTGAAGTCAAACTCGTCTGCAAAAGATGCAATAAATGTCTGCAAAGATATAATACTGTGTTTTATTCTTCTGTACATATAAGCTGACAAAAGTATTAAAAAATTAATTAATAACAATTATTATAATATTGTACGTCCAAGGATGGAAGACGATATAATTTATTTCATAATATAACCATGAAGAAGTACCTATATTATTTACTAAATATTTGTTGTTTAACAAAAAAACTAGTATTAAAAATATTTATATTAATTTACGTTTAATCTTTAGGCAGTGAGTTGTATTTTTATGCGGGCCACCAGGAGATACTCTACCACTTTTGCACTGTCTCTACAAGTAAAAGTTGAAGAGTTTCAAAGATAAATCTATGCAGGCCTTTTTTGGGAGAACTGGAAGAAAAATGTTTGGAGATGAAAAAAGCTAGTCAGTAACTTTTATGGTTGTATCAATCATTTTATTTTAAACGTGACTCTAAGCCCAAATAATGAAATTATGCTTGAACGAATCTATGATATTGCATTTTGTTTGGTGCTAAAATAAATAATTAAATTAAGTAGGGTGATGGTATTTGGCAATAAATTCAACGTTTAAGTATAAAAATAGTGAATCAATTTATTTTTCAAAATATTAATGATATAACAATAATCGACATGTTCAATTCGATGTGATGAAAGAAACCCATGTTTCTTAAAAACGCGTTTTCATGACATACAAAAAACGACGTTGTGGCGATGCCGAATAAACTGTTGTAATTCAAACGTGCGTAATCGTGTAACGATCGATCAAGTGTTGGAAAAAAAAAAAAAAAAAAATAATAGGATCCGCTCGCATGACACTTTGAGCATCGTATCTTTCTCTTAAATAATATACACTTGA
The DNA here is from genome assembly GCF_000648655.2 of Copidosoma floridanum. Next base: position 6,527,735 of record NW_019379674.1, read on the forward strand.
CTTATTTGTTCGCTCGATTTCCAATTTGTTTTTTTAGCTTCGAGCACAATCGAACTTTGCGAGATAAAATTTGCAATATTAAAATATTCAAAAATAGAAATATAACAATCAGGTATACGATAATCATAATCATAACGACAATAATAAAATTGAAATAAATACCTCTTGTTTCTTTAAAAATCACTGTACACAGAGTAGGACTATATTTACAATGAAGCTGTGTCCCTGATTTTTTTTCGTAGCAATCATATTCCCATCCTCATTTCTTTCCCGGCCAACGAAAAAAAAAAACAACCCCCCATATAAACAAAAATAAAATACAACGATGATGAAAAACAAAGAAATCACGCAAGTACCACGTGCGAGTATCACGCCCGAGTAAGGCACACACACATATAGTATTTGGAAGACGTTTTTGAGTGACGCGTGCGTATCGAAAGCAATGTTCGCCTATACACGACCCGGATCCCCTAGAAATACACACGTGCGGGTAAAACAGAGTCTCCTCCTCTAGAAAAACCTGCCTCGCTCCTTGGGCGCACTCGATATCAGTTCCCTCCTCTTCCACACCGGCTGCTGAGTGGTCCTCGCCACCGAGACACCCCCACCACCAGTCCCCGATGACGCTGACGAGGAACTATTATTGTTACCGTGATGCAGCACCGAAGTCAGCCTCGACGCCAAACTCGTGGCCGACGGCACGTTACCGGCTAGACTCTCGGCGTCGGGTATGTGGCGCGTCTGATGCCTCGAGTCCGTGTACCGGCGCTTCGTGTATTTTTTACTGTCCTGCTGGAGGCCCGTGCTCCCCTGCACCGACTGCTTACCACCGACGCCCGGCTGCTGCTCCGCCCGGCTAATCTGTATCATCCTTTCGATATCCGCGGTCTTTGACCTGTTTTTTTTTTTTTTTTTTGACAATCACACGATCGGTCAATCTCCCCCATCAACCAACTCACCCCCTCTGACCGGCACTCACCTCATGACGGCGCCACCGATGCTGGTGATACTGGGCGTGTGAGCCGGGGTCGCGGGCTTGGTAGCGTCCTGCTGGCTGGTCGATCTCGCGATCTGCCGGGTTATCTCGCTGGAGGTCGTGAACGAGACCCTCTGGAGCTGGGGCTGGTCCGGTATGTAGGACACGGCGGTGACCGCGCTGTCGGGGCTCGCGGGCGGCGAGGAGGCCCACGAGGCCGGCGAGCTCGGTGCCTGATCCCCCGACAACGTGGCCGACGAACCGACCGCGCTGTCGCTACCGTGCCTCCCACCACCACCACCACCTGGTGCCCAACAGATCGGCATGGGTTGTTTTACCGACGTACATTGTTGTCGATATTTTTAAGCCTTACCTTCGCTCCCGGAGACCGATCGCTGCCTTTGTCTGCGGGGCGGGGCGTTGGGCTGCGGGGCTGGCTGTCTGTTTTGCTGCTGGCCGGCCGAGTCCTCGATGAACGGTATGTCCGGGTCGTCGAGGTTCAACGTGAACGCCCCCGACATGGGTATCGTCAGACTGGCCGTTATCACCATCGGCGAGTTGTTGGCAGCCTTGTACCTGGGGTCAACGGGCGGGTCCTCGCTGGAGCCGCTGTCGATGCTGTTGCTGCGCGTCGTCGTCGAGGACTCGTCCTTTCGCCTCGTGGTTGGCCTCTTGGGCCTCCGGGGCTTCGGGCCAATGTCACCCCCAACGCCGGCCGACTGGTGGAGGCACTCCTCCCTCGAGTACAGCTTCCGAGTGCCGGGTGTCGTTGCGTTGCCACCGGCCGTGGGGGTCACGGGCGAGGTGGGCGACACGTTCTCGTCGACCGAGTAGTTCTCCGTCTCGCTGCAGCACAGCTCGACGTCGTCGACGTTCGCTACCCTGCAACAACCGCTCCATGGAGTCTCGTATGCCTATATATTTATGTACACCTGTCGTTCGTACAACTTACTCTTCGACTACCCGTCGCGATAGGGCGACGTCGAGCTCGGCAGGGTGGCTGTCCATCATGTGGAGGTAGAGCTCGTCCAGGAGAGCGGCCGGGAGGATGAAGAGCTCGTTCACGTGCTCCAGCAGGGCTCGGACGACGTTTATCACGTCTATTCGCTCCTCGGCTCTCTCCGCCGAGAGTTCGGAGCGCGTTTGGCCTGGTTTCACGCAGTGGAGGATGTTTGGTGCGAATACCTTTTTGGACAGCAGACAGATGGGACAGTGAGTGGGTGAAGATGTTGGGGGTAAAAAAAAAAAATAGTATTTTTTGGTGGGACTCACAGTGGCGAGGTTCGTCGTGTCCATTTTGTTGCCGCTGAGCCATTCGCCGCCATCCTCGGGCTTGCGGTCCTCGCTGTTGGCCGCCACCTCGCTCAGAAAATTTAGCAGGGCGTAGAGGGTCTCACGGTTCGGCGTCGGCAGTAGCTGGATCAGGTGCTGCAGGGCCTCTTGCTGTAGCCGTCTGTTGCGGATTTCTGCGAAGCATGTTGGTGTTTTTTTTTTTTTTTTTTTTTTTCTGGTAGGGTTGCGATTTTTTGCGGGAATCACTGGGAATGAAAAACATTACTGCGAGAGTCAGGGATCTAAAGCCGGCGTACGTGCGCGCTTCAGCACGTAAAGCCTCGTCTAACTCGCGACACGGGCTATCGCGTGTTTCGTTCGGTTTCGGCCTCCAAAGCGAATCCCCGCGGGATTAACATGTCAGATTCTCTCCGAGCTTGGGTGTATAAATAAATATACGGTGTTTGTACAAATGATACACGTGAAAACGCGTGCGGTGGCCGTGGACCGTTGAGTAGAAGAAGGAAAAAAAAAAAAAAAATTCAATACCACGCGTGACGTGATTTCTTGTTTTGACTCCCACGAGAATATGAGCTATACCTATGAGCCGTGGAATACGACTATTAATTTTTTTTCTCCTTTTTTTTTCGCGAAGCAACGAGTATTATTATTCCTCCAATTTCATTTACAACGTATTTTCTGCTCTCGGGATTACACTGAGATTTAGGCTCCACAATGTTTGAGCAAAAAAAAAAAAAAAATCCATGTGAGTACTACAAATGAATATCATACTCACTTTGCGTGTGCACGAATGCTTGGTAGAGGTCCCTGCAGAGCAGGGGATCCGGCAGGTCCCGAAAGTACTCTTTGAGCAGGGCGGCGACGTCGTGGGGACACTGGTCGGGTCCGATTTTGGTCTCTCTCCCGCAGTCCCAGTCCTCCCTGAGCTGCCTGACGCGCTTCTTCGACGGCGAGACCCGAAATATCCCGAGGGTCCTCAGCCCCGTGTTCTCGAGGTGTCGGATGCACTGCTTCACCACGATCGGCACCGCGTCGAACTCGGCCGGTGGACTCAGGCTGTCGCTCAGTTCGCCCAGTACCCCGGAGTCGCTGCTCGTCAGGGCTCCACTGCCCGCCTTCGACGACAACGACTCGCAGGAGCCACCCTATAGAGAAAAAAAAAAAAAAAAATATTTTTCAATCAAGGTCAATGTACCGCGATGGTGTTGAAACATGGTATACGTGTGATCGAGATGCAGTCGAACGAGGGGTAATTGTCCCTGCGATCAATTTAAATTAAAACTCGATAAAACATACGCCTAAAAGACCTTAAAAAATTACAACGGTCCCATTGCAAAAAAAAAAAAAAAAAAATCCAACCCCCTTGAAGGGCATCGATACGAGGTATGCAATGATCCTCCCCCCCTGGCGTCGCCTTCCGGCAACCCGCGAGAGGCACGGGCGTTAAATATAAAGACCATTGCGAAAATTGCGCGATCTCAATTAATCCGCGGGTCCGAAATTAGCGGCTCCGTCCACCGTCGCCGTCTCTTATTATATGTATGTATATGTACATAGGTACACTTGCACCGCGCGCCACATATACATACCCACCACCCGACCCCGGCGTCTATTCTCGCGCCCCTCGGCGTATCACGGCTATAGGCCCGACGAGCCAACCTCGTGACGTCATTTCGGCTTGGCTCGCGTGACGTAGTTTGAGGGGGACAAGGGAGAAGTGTCGCAGGTGTGACCGAGCTGCCGCTGGTTGTGGCGGTCTTTTTAGGGGGAGGATCCGACCACAACTGCACCAGGCGCTCGGCGTGCGCGTGTACATCGAGAATTTCGAGGACGTAAATGAGCGTGTAACAGCTGGAAGAATCGTAGGAAATAGGTATTTTGAGGGATGGCTGTTTTTTTTTTTTTTTTTTTTTTTGCCGATTCGGAAAAAACGGCACCGCAAGGGCCATATTCGTGATTTTTATTACGCGCAAAGTCAGGAGAAGCCATTCTTTTTCCTACAAAGCAATTTCACGTTATACCGCGACGTGTCCTCAATTAAATTACGTATGACCCAATAGGCATCGGCAGACGAGTTGCTTTACGCCACTGTCATCGATAAAAATCAATTCCGTTGGACGTTGACCGAAAAGACAAAAAAAAAAAAAGATAATAAAAATAAAAGAAAGCAATAGAGATGGACGAAGGGTCAAGCAAAGAGGAAACGACACTGCAATCAAGCGGGCCAAGATCGACTTTGCTTCGAAAAAAAAGGTGAAATCTATACAAGCGCATCTACCACCGAGAATCCGTCGGATTACCCGTTCGGTGAACCTGTCTGACGATTCTCCGGATATCCTAACCGAGTCACTCTTGTTTTTCTTTCTCTTACTTATCAGAGCACGAAAATCTCCCTTGTACGCCGGCAAACGGAGATAGGAAAGGGTGGGGAAACTTTCCATTATTTTCAACGCCGTCCGTCTGTCTTATTTTCCGAGCAGCGGACGCAGCGGAATGTTATTATTTCGAGCGCTTCTTCTTCTTCGGACCCTGAGCCACGCGCCGGCTGGAGGGTGGGGGCAGCAATAACAATTCAGTTGTACGCGCTGTATATATACAGATTTTCAAATGATTCGAGTTGCAAGACTCGCTGTTTGCCTGGTGCGTGTAATTGAAATGGACGGGAATTCCGAGCTCCTCGAGAATATACACCCTACCCACGCGTTTTTGGGACACTTGATGCTTTACTGTAATCTGGATTTGGCTTTCTATTCACGGGAGTGGCTCTCGTTACGGAAAGTTTATAAATCAAGCACTACTGTTACGAGCTTATACAATTCGTTACACGGAAATTTTTTCCATGGATGTTATCATTTTTTTTTTTTTTTTTTTTTTGAGTCCTTGTTTTTGTTTCGCTAACGAGCGATATTTCTTGGGGGTTCTTTTTTTTTCTTGCTTACGAGATAAATGGTACGAAGAAATTATGAGATGCAGTCGTTTTTTTAAAGGGTATGCGGGGAAAAAGTTCCCAACCTGCCGATAGTAGAAAAGTTGAGCAAACAAGCGGAAGGGGGACAAAAAGAAGAGAAATGACGCTAAGAAACAGATGCGCCTTTTATTGGAATAATCCTTTGCAATTTTTTGGCTGCATATTAGCTTTTGATACGATTTTTCGTTGAGTTATAGACGAAGGTATATAGATCGGCAAACTTGGAGTTGTACATCAATTACGGAGAAAAAAAAAATTAATAAAATAACGCAATTGATGAATACAAGCGTGTACTCTCATCGAAAAAGTAAATTATCTCTCCTCTCTCGAGGGAATCCTATCGAGCTAACGTACAGTTTACAAATAATGCACACCCCTATCTTGTAACTAAAATTTCGTGGTGCAAAACGTAGAGCTTGCAAGCTCGGGAAACAAAAGATAATTAGTTGGGGACAACCATTGCGCATCGTCGCTTGGAAGTTCCTGCACTTGGCTGATCGAGTCTTGTACAATCGAGTAAGTAAAGAAAAGATGGCCTATGGGGATGGGGGTAAATATATAAACATCGGTCAACGAGCAAAGAAGTACGCGACGCATCATGATCGATCTATAAAACCCACACCCGAGTCCCATCCAGGATTATATGTATCCCGGTCGGGGTGGCTGCATAGCGCACAATAGAAGAAGACACGGGGTGAGTGTGTGTGTCGTCACCGATGACACTCGGCGCGTCGTCGTCGCCCGTGACGTTTAGCCAACGCGTGACGAACCAGGACCCTCGAGCTGTTCCTTTTGCGCCCGTAGGTAACGTACGGCGAGTCTGAGGTGGCACGTGTCTCTCGGCTTCTCCAACTTTTTTTTTTTTTTTTTTTTTTTTTTCCTTCGCGAAGCTACAGAGTACGGGTGGTTTTTTAAATAGACTTTTTAGTGCCCGCAGGAACGCGCGCGCGCGCGTGTCTTTTCGAGAGTTTGTTGTTGCGTTCGGGGGAGGGCGTTTATCGGCGTTTTTTAGACCGGGTGTTCCCGAAATATTGGGCTCGCGGTTTCCGAGAAGCGAAGCTACTTTTAGCGGGACGCCAGAGACGCGAGAGATCCCTCTCTATCGGAGCTCTTTTTTTTTTCGCGCACACGAACGAGCAAATTATCAATTTTACTCGATCCACTTACGAAAAAAAAAAAAAAATTCGGGGGAAATACTTCCTTAACAACGCAAGTGCAAGGCTGGGTGTATCCCCCCTCCCCCGGAAATAACTAAAATGTCACGCATAGCTTACCTCATCCGTTTTCGAGGCTGTGGTGGTCTCGATGAGGCTCGTGAAGCTCGTCCTGCTCCCGTGCCTGCTGTTCCGGCTCAGGCAGCCCACGTCGACAATCTCGCCCGCGGCTATCCTGGCCAGCCTGTCGTTCTCCAGGCACTGCGACAGTGAAATGCCAAAGACGAGGCCACCGCTCGATTCTGAGGACAAAACATTATTCATTATTATTCTTGCCCATTTAAAATTTCAGGTGACAACATCATCTTCCACGTAAAATTATTGCCACGCGCGACGGAATTTTAATGAGTTTTGTAGCGTTTGCAGGGTGTGATGGTTCGTGACGCGAGGAAAAATATCAATTTACCTCGAGATTTACGCGGTGACGCGCGAATATCTCTAAGAGCTAAAAGCCGAGATTCCAAAAGCAAATTCAGACACGTGTGTGGGGGGAATCACCGAATTTTGTCGCGCAACTCGGTCAAAACGTGTCCTTTTAACATTAAAACAAGGCGAACAGCTTTAATATCCCACCGCACTCGGTCCCCACTCGAGTCAAGACCAAAACCAGCTCATTTCACCCTCCGCGGTGTTATTAAACCCCGTGTCGCAACCCTCGTGGTTTTTCACCAAAAACGCAATAACCACGAAAGCAAAGTGCGTGGGATATACGCGTACATATACATACACGCGAGTTGAATAAGATGGATGTGCGGGGGTGGGGGGAGTCCCGAAAATAGAACGGGCAGCTTTTTCCATCGGAGATCCGAAAATACCATCGCCTCCTCCCGCATCAACTGTCATGACATTGAGAGAGCACGGAGTGGATGAAAAATTGAGCGCTGAAAACCGCCCTGGCTCTTTGAAAAAACACGCGGCTGTGCGGGTACGCGGCCCAAATATCCCAAATATCGGCGTATCGGCAAACACACGCAAGGAGGTGTATATAGATAAAAACAATAAAAACAACGGTAGGGAACCCCTTGGATGAGGTACATTTCCGCGTTACTGCAAAACGACGCCCGCACTCGGGTAAACCCCAATAATTCACGCGATCCACTGCCAAAATCAAAAGGCCACGTCTCGCTAATCAAGTTCCAAAGCACGCCGGACGTGCGGTTACATACTCGCGCGCGCACGTATTCGTGTACGGGTTGGCGCGCGAAATTCAATATAGCGCGAGATAGGGAGTTTAGGCGGGCATACACAGTACACATATAGCAGTGGGACAGCGATAACGAGAGGTTGGCCCAGCCGTATCCGACGCTGTAATTGTATTACTCCGTGAGCTTGCATGCATAGCCTTCGCTATCGCAGAGAGAGAGTGTCGCCCATTACAAATAGCTGCAATGAACCAGAGCGTAATTATACGTAGCGCGGGGGATTTCAATTTGCACGCGTTTTAGCAGCGACTGTTGTAAGCCCGACGTACCTGCATCGAGGGTGGCTATTAAAGCTGCACGAATATTGGGGCTGGAGCGCGGAGCAAGAGGCCGAAGGGGTGCGGTATACAACCTCTTTGCATGTGCATTTCAAACATCATCTTTAATGGGAGTGCTTACTTACTTCCTACGGGAAAATCTCTTGGTTGGAGAAGCTCGCGAAATAGTAGTTTTGTAACTTTTGTTTACCCCCCCCCCCCCGAGAGAAGATTGCACGTTTAGCTTATGTGCTCTATTTGTGTGAGACTCGATTGTTCGCGATAGCCCGATCTTCCGAGGGAGTTTAGATAAATGTATACATTGTAAAAATGCGATGAAAATGAACGAGAGGAGGGAAAAAAGGGTCCGCCCTCGAAACGCGCTTGCAAGCTCCAATTAGCGCGCCCGAGTAGCTCGCTCGCTAAGCCGTGCCCGTCGTTTTTGCGGGCCAATTTGACCATTCGAGACTGCACGTACATGTAGACACTCCGGGTACACTTTGAAATAATTAACTTGCGAAATTCCCACCAATTGGTTAGTCGAGCGCTGAGTAACCCGTCGTGCGTGTGTGCGTGTGTGACTGGCTTCGCTATAGTGGACTGGTTTGATTTTATGTTTTACACGAATGTATACTTTGTAAATAATATTTTTATGTGCATATTCTTTTCAGTGTAGTGTTTCAAAGCTTTTTGTATTTGCGCAAAAAAGCGACTGATCTCCCAAGTTGTTATCGAATTTGTTGATACGACATAATATATTATACACTCAAAGGAGTAATTTTATTTAAAAAAAAAAAAAAAAAAAACAGGTTGGAGGACCGTTAAACGAATGGCCGTCGTTTTTCTCACGCTGTTCACCTGCTGAGTTGAGTCACGTAAGTAGTAACAGACCAAATTCCGTCAGACACAACAGCAGCTTTGCGGTCGGCCGCTCTGTGTGTTTAATTTCTCGTTTCGAGCACTTTTGGCCCGGTCTCCCCACTTGGGTCGAGGTCACTTGTATGCCCACTACCTTCACTTTCTCCTCATTTTTTTTTCTTTTTTTTTTTTTTTTCTATGCGTATTTAGATTTTCTTGCAATAATTTTTACACCGATCATAGTGATTTGTCAAACGGTGTTGTATAACAGATCTAAAAAGACGATGAGAGTATATGTATAGTTGTTCTTTGATAACAAACCTTTCTCCTTGTCCTCCTTGGATTTGCTGTCCGTGAAGAAGCCCGTCGTCAGCGCCTTCCTTTTGAGCAGATAGGCTCGCCTCTTCGGCTTTGCTGTGACCGAACCGCCACTCAGGGATTCTGAAAAACACGAAAAAAAAAAAAAAAAATTATGTCACTTATATACATATACACGTTATATCTTGCGAGCGTAAAAAAAACCCCAAACGGTCGTTCGTAAATTAAGAGAAGACGCCGTAAATCTGCGCAAGTGTTCTCTACTAGGTCCCAACGCGAGAGACTCGTAAACCTATTTTTCCTCGTACTTGTGCTACTTATGTCCAAATCGCGTATCCGCGGTCCTCGGTGTTTTTCAACGAAGGAAAACAAAACAAAACAAAACGAAAAGAAAAAAAAAAGAAGGAAAAGATCAAAGACGCGCGAGTATTTATCGCGAAAAAGCCAGCGAGGGACGCGAAAAAGTGCACAACTCGCGCGAGAGATAGGGGGGGTCGTTGCCTACGTAAATGCAAAACTTGACCTACATATGCTCCGTATACGCGTGTCTTCTCGGCTCCGAATTTTCGGGTCCACCCTTTCCTCGTTCCCTCGATCATTAAGCTTCGAAAATAAAACGCGCCCAAGAGCCGTACGCCCCTCCTCCCGAGACAACTCACACCACGTGTGTGTAAATACACGATGTACAGAGACCAGGAGGAGGCAAAGAAAGAAAGAAAAAAAAAAAATCCATTTTTTCCTCCCGCGATTCTCGAGAACGAGCTTTTTGAGCGTGTACGCGGGGGGTGTATTTTTAGCTCGGGGCTCGGCTCGAACGCGTATTAATACACGCACGCGAGTCCGTATTTATAAAATCAATGATAATCGGCGCTCATTAAACACGCGCGCATCATGTCTAACAACAAAATTGTACACGTTGCGCCTTTTTTTTTTTTTATTTTGCGCGGGTGGGAAAAACAATCGATTCTTCGTACACGTACGCAGTTGGTGATGGAACGCAAGTTTCGTTCATGCATTGGTTGTCTCGTTATTTGTACACGCGCAAACACGTCAATCATTCGAGGCGCACTTGGGCAGATTGACGGGCCACCGCTTCTGTTTTAGCCCGTATCGTTACGAGGCGCTGGTAAGTGTAAACACGCAATATTAACGAGCTGTCGCGCGGAGGGAGAAAAAAATGTTGTTTTCTTCGAGTTCATCCACCTTCTCTTTTGCTTTTTAGATCATCGCTATTCATCATCTCGATGATTTAAAATAATTTTAAATAAATTTAAAATAAAAAAAATAAAAATGTTTGTACCGCGTGTAAAGCGACTCCTCGATTACCGTACTTTGCTCGACCCAAATCATATTTTTATTTTTTTGGAAGTAAAAAGAGAAAAAAAGAAAATCCAAGAAATCAGGGGTAAATAGACACAAATGATCGATAAAACGCGTAATAAACGAAATTTCGTCTCTTCTCCGCCCCCCGCGCTGCGCCGTCAAACGGAGATGGGATTTTAAAAAACCTCGAGTATAGAATAAAATCTTTTTCAAAGAGCGCGATAAATAGCCGACTGAAAAAATATGATTAGACAACTCGGTCTGTCTCGGAAGGAGCGAAAAGAGCCGAAAATCACATTGTTACTCATCGTTCCTCCACACTGACCTCACATTCTTGCACGTGTGCCGATTCACACAGGAGACAGTGAAAAAAAAAAAAAAAAAAAAAAACTAATTTCCTAATCCTAATAAAAATATGAACATTATTAGAAGATTGAAAGGACTTACCGGTGGGCGGCCTGATGTGCACGCCGAGGTTGAGGGCCTGGAGCTTCGCCACGGCCACGCGACACAGGACCTTCCGCTCGACCTCCGAGAGCGAGCGCAGCGGCGTGTCCTGCAAAGTGACGCGCCTCCCGTTCGTGCCGGCCCACGTGCATTTGCCCTGCAACGAGATTCGGGAGTGTTAAGTGGGATCGACAGGATTAGTGGGTCACGAGCCCACGCAGTGTTCCATACGGTACACGAGCGCGGTAAATTGGGACTTAATTAATAAATAGCTTTGTGTTTTCACGCGAGGCATATGGTGTTTATAAAGTTGTCATTTATAATAAAGTGGGTATGTTATAGTAAAGTTATAATATGGTAAGCGAACGTACATTTTAAGATTAAATTTTAGATGTTGCACTAAAGGACTCCAAACGAGAGCCATAAAACCGAGGGTTGATATTACATCAAATCTCATTGAACAACAATGAATGATTGAAATATTTTTTTTTTTTTTTTATTTATCTTGAAGCGACAGTTACACGAGCGACAATACTTACAACCTTTTTTTTTTTTTTTTATATTTAAGTGTTCTAACCTCTGTTGAGGTATTGACACTAGCTTTATTAAAGTCTTTTGTACATACATTTATACGGTTTATAAAAAAAACCAAAACAGCCTCGCTGAATCTCTATTTCGGAAAAATATAATAAGCGACCCAAAATGTAAGTGTGGCTACGAAGAAGAAGACCTAAACCACGTAATTTGGAATTGTAATCTGTATAATGTTCATGGATCTTCTATGTTAAAAAAACTGTTTAACATCGGCCTGTCTCCACCCCTTAACATAGAATGCATAGTTGCCAAACCCATCATCGAAGCCTGTATTGTTATTCATGAATTTCTTTCTAATTGTAATATTAAAGTATAGCTGTAATGTTTTTTTTTTTTTATTCTGTCTTCAATATGATAAGCGTACACTACATATCTTCATACTTGTACTGTGAATTACAGCTTGTTTATAAACCGTATAAATGTATGTACAAAAGACTTTAATAAAGCTAGTGTCAATACCTCAACAGAGGTCAGAACACTTAAATATAAAAAAAAAAAAAAAANTTTTTTTTTTATTCTGTCTTCAATATGATAAGCGTACACTACATATTTTCATACTTGTACTGTGAATACTTACAACCAATAATAAGTTTATATTTTGATGGGGATGATCCGCTGTGAGTTGAAATAAGAAGCCTATGGAATAACTTGTGAAATCGCGTGGTCACAATTTGCTTGGAATCGCATTGAATTGCGAAAACATTTGGAATTAATGAGGCGATGGGTTTAGAGGAACAACTCGTCCTGCAAGTAATCGCGCGCCCGTAGGTGGTTCTCCACCACAGATGATATTCCAATGGATCATCTCGAGTAATTTTCTTCTCGATATCTCATTCATTCCTCGCCTAGCGTCAACGCCTTATGTATAAATTTTCCCATCAAAAACATGTACGCAAAAACTTTGCAAGCTTTATTATAACATACGCGAAACTGCCATGTATATACCTCCAACTCCAGCCCTCGGTAAGCCAGCAGAGATGTACACACACGGGAAAATCGGTAGCAGCTTTGGGATTATGTTGTCCCTGTCGTGTTTATTGTTGCACGGGCTTAGCTCTACACGTGCTGGTGCCAATTAAAATTACCGCCTTCGGGTAACAACAAGCATTATAATCCAAAGCTCACCGGGTTATGAATAATTTCATCGGGGAGAGGGTTTTTTTTTTTTTTTTTTTTCTCATCTCCCGTATAGTTTAGCCGTTCAACTAATTACAAATTGTATCAACAAAGTAAATCCACCCACCATATTTATATGTATAGACACGTAGACACGGGTTGAGCCCTTCGTTGTAAATAATTAACGCTCGACGGAAAATTCATTTCACCCGAGCGGGGGTTCCCGGAAAATATACTCTCCTTCGCGCGCATTCACTTTAACTTCAAAGTTTCCCGCCTCTAATTGATGCGCGGCTGGTGCACGCGCGTGTAAACTCTACACAAGAGGTCATTATAAGTTTTGGCCGATTCGTCGTTAGATTACGAAGATGATGATAGTACATCCATAGTATTTGATCGCTTCGTTGACGAAATCTGCTCATTAGGGAGTTTTCGTTTTTATTTCGATTGATCGTGCAAAGGTATGGATTAGAAGAAAGAAAAAGAAAGTTTTTTAGCACAGCCACGTTCGTTAAGAGCCATTGGCGGATAAAGATACGGATATCCGTTCGATTGGGTCGTTGGAGGAGCTTAGCGTCAGCGAAAGTCAGCGTCAGCGGTAGATAAAGAAGAAGGAAAAAAAGGGTTCTTGTGCGATGCGAATTTAATATGTGTAGTCAGCCGGAAAGCGGATTTCTTCGCTTCTGAACCGATCTGCTCTTGAGTGAGCAAAAAATCTCGGGGATCGAAGGAAGAGATTACAGCTAATCTTTTTTTCATCTAAAGGGTACAAGTGCCCAGTTTTTTTTTTCCATCGCAAATACCGGCAAGATCTTTCCGGTGATTTTTGTATTTCAATGGTTCTCGAGAATTCTCTAATTTTGTCATCAAGTAAAATAGCTGATGTATGCTTATCCTGTTGTTTGGTAAGAAAATGCCGTGACTTTGAAGCTAATAGATTATTCGATAAACCGTGACATTTTCTTTTTTCCATCAAGGCGTCGATACACGGGATTTTTTCACGAAATCACCGGCGTCTGGGACGTTTTTAAATTTCGTCGCAAACCCACGAGATTTTCTCTATTAAATCAAGGCCAGGGTCTCATGATTTATAAAAAAAAAAAAAAAATAGAAACTAGTCACAGTCAATTTCAACTGAACGCGCACGCGAGAGAAAATAACATAAGCTCTGCCACGCCATACAGTCTCGATCACACGCCCAAATATCGTCTACACAGCCGATGGTCGCGGAGGTACCTATACAAGCCTATTTTCGTCGGCGCCAAAAAAGAAATTCCGAGGCCCTAAATCGGCCAACGCAAGGCCGACCTTTCCAACAAACCCCTTGCAAGGGTTTGTGAGAAAAAAAAAAAAACAAAAAAAAAAAACAAAACAGATTGCTTTGGTTCGTCGATTTAACAGCCGATCTCGGCCAATTGACAAGAGGTGGTGAAAAAAAAAAAAAAAAAAGATTCAATCTGCCGGTCCACGAGCGGCGTTAAATTGTTCGCAGCTCGAGCGAAACCGTGACGTGCGCACAGTGCGTCAGAGAGAGCCCCCCGCGCGCCATGGGTCTCCTTTTACTTTACTTCCCCGAACCGCCCGGCACTTTGCGGTGCTCAGAACCGAGTCGGCGATTATAAAATCCAAGTGACAACAATGGCCTCGAAACGAAAGACTTTACTTTTCGGAGCTAGCCCCAACCCTTCCCGATTGCTTCGGGGGCTTTTTCCACCGCCACTAACCGACCGTTTCCCGAAACCCGTGTTGTTTCCCGAACAAATAAACCCCGTGCTCTCGAAAAAGAAACGGGATGGCCCGTAAAAAGCACCGGGAAGAAGAAACAAATGCCAAAGATCAGACGAGCAGACCACAACTAGTTACTCAATCTTACACCCATGCGAGAAAGGGGCTACACCCCACCCCCCTTTTTTTTTTAATCCTCGATCGAAAGCTCTCGAGTGACCCGCACTTTGCACCGCTTCCGAATGTTTCGTGGTTGAAGAAAAGCGCGCTCCTCGGTGTAATCAACGAGCCGTTAAAAAACCGACTCGAGGGGGAAACGAAGCTCGGCGAGCGCGAGATATAAACCACCCACGGGGGGGGGGATAAACAAACAGCTGCGGTGTACACATACGCGCGCGAGTCTTACAACACGTGAACTCGGAAGAGAAGCCTCTCGCGGAGAGAGTTACACTTGGCGCCTTTCTCTCCATCTCCTCCGTATACTTGCATACATAGCGGGGCTTGTTTGTCTTTTGGTGGAATTTTCAGCCCCACCTCTCCGTGTGCACCGCACCAACAATGTTTCCGATCGAAGAATAATGCAGCTGAAAAAACGATACAGACGGCCCGGGCCAGTTTTGGCATATAGGTGTGTACGTGTGCGTGGCGCGCCAAATAATTTGGCCAAGTAATAATATTTACGAGTCTTGGCCCCGCGCTCTACGTACATCGAAGCTTGTTACTTTCAGGGGGAGGGGGGGGGAGTCTATTTATAGGCGCAAACAAGAATATCGAGAGAGTCTCGCATTCCGCGCGCGGCGAGCGAAGGAGGAAAGGAAAAAAGTTCCCGAATCGGGAAACGCGTTTCTCGATGTGAAAAAAAAAAAAAAAAAAAAAAAAAAAAAAAAAAAAAAAAAAAAAAAAAAAAAAAAANATCATGAAAATTCCGAATTAACTATTAATTAGAAAGGGTCAGTTTAAAAAAAAAAGTAAAAAAAAAAAAAAAAAAAAAAAAGAAGACCAAAACCAAAAAGCTTGGGTTTGGTTGAGACGAAACACAATGAGGGAAAAAGCGGCCGCTTACCTGTGGCGTCCACGTCGACACGAGGTTGATGGCCCTGGACGAGCTCTTGCTCCGCGACTTCCAGATCTTCTTCGCGACGAGCCGGCTGCCGTGGTGCACGACGCTGCTCGAGGACTTGCTCTTCTGCATGGCACCGCCCCCGCCGCCACCTGTCATCACCATCGCCGCGTTACACGGTATCACACCGGCCGAGGCCCCACCAGCAGTATTACCGTTGCTATTGTTGGTGTTACAGGTGGCCATGGCCGGGGACCCGGGCGCCGAGTGGGGCTTCTGGGTCGCGCCGTGGGAGGAGGAGGACGAGGAAGAGCCGTGGAGGAGGTGGGACAGGAAGGACTGGTGCTTGGAGGGCGTCGAGGGTGGGGCCGCGTCCTCGCTTCCGAGGCCCGAGGCGTCCATGCTGCTCCTCGAGCTGGCGTTCCTGCTGACCGGCGAGGTCGTGTCGGCGTCCGACAGTTGCAACAGCAGGACCTCACCCGGCTCGTGGTGGGCCATCTCCCGGTAGCCAACTGGCCACGCGTCCCCCGTCTGGCAGGCCTTGGTGTTGGGCTCGGCGTCGTCGGGGTCGCTCGGCCGCGTGGTCTCGCCCTTGGGCCTTATGTTGCGGAGGTTCCGGTCGTAGTTGACGCGCTTAAATCGGTCCGCCTTGTCCGAGTCCATCGATTTTTTTCGCGCCATACGCAGGTACCGTTTTATCGTGTCGCTCACCGACGGCGACACGTCGTCGTTGTCCACGCTGCTGCGCCGCCTCCCCGTTTTGTGGGGCTGATCCCTGTTTGGAGGTGGAGTGGATGCCTGGTGGTCCGCGGCCTCCCTCTCGAGGAGCAGAGCGTCGAGCAGCTCGCGGGCCACTGGCTCGGTTTGGGTCCCCGAGTCGATGGGGCCGCGCTCCGTGCTTGGGCCCTGCACTGCGATCAACGGCGGTGGCGAGCCCATCAGATCCCTCCTCGTCGATGATGGTCTTCCTCCATCCCCGTCCTGTTGGGGTGGCTTGGAGAGCCTCGTGGATGGTTGTTGTTGGTTCCACCACCTGGCCGAGGGCGAGGTGTAGGCACCCGTGGCCCGGGGCCCGCGGAAGCCCCTCGTGCACCTCAGGTCGAAGTAGAGCTTCTCCAGGAGCTTGCGGTCCGTGAGGATGTCCGATATAACGTGCTCCCTATTCGGGGACTTGCTGTAGTACCGGCTGAGGGTCTCGAGCAGCGACTTGTGGACAAAGTCGCTCTGGTAGGGCATCGTGATCTTGGGCACGCTACACGCGCTGGTGGTCGTGGTGCTCCTTGACTTGGCGTGGGACGAGTAGGACGATGAGGTGGTGGTGGTGGTGGTGGTCCTGGCCTCGGCCTCGCGCCTACCTTCGGCCATTATTTGGTTGAGGTGCTGCTCGAGCTTCTCGATCAGTTTCTGGTAGTCGAGGCCGCTGCTGCTCGTAATGGCTGTGGTCGGCTCCTTGGCGAGTCCCGCGCTACCCATCGAGTGATCCGTCGAGACCGACCTCGTGGTCGTCGCGCTACTCCGGGCCATCGTCGACGAGGTAGCGCTCGCGCTCACCGTACTACTCTGATGCTGCAGCATCGTCGTCATTGTCGTCAAGGCACCAGCGGCCGTCGACGACGAGGAGCGCTCCGATTGCATGTTCAGGTACTTCTGGAGCATGTCCGCGAGCGCCTTAGCCTCGGCCTCCTCGCGTGGCTGCCTGCGTCGCTCCTGTACCGGCGACGACGTCGGACTGGCGCAACCAGCGCCGCTTATAGCCGCGGTGGCTGCCGCGGTGGCGGCAGTAGCGGTAGCGCCGGCAGCAGAGGAGGAGCTGAGGAGCCACTCCCTCTTGACCCTGGCGAGATCGAGCTTACCGGCCGAGGGGAGCCCACCGTGCGGCCCGACCTGGTTCAACCTCGAGTCCTCCGCCTCGTCGGCCGAGTTGCTGCAACCGAGCTGCTTGTTATTGGGGAGCCTACAACTGCCCCCGGGCTTGTTGCTCGGGTGCCTACGGCCCCTACGGGCCGCCCGAAAGCCCAACGAGCCCGGGTAGGACGCCTTGCGCCACAGGAGGAACTTTGACTCGCGCGAGCACACCTCCTGGAAGTACTGCTCGATCTTGGGTATGCAGTCCTCGGGCTTGCCGATTGTAGTTGTTTTGGTGGTGGTGGTACCACTGGCTCCAGCTTGTTGCTGGTGGTTGCGTTGGTGGTGGTGGTGGGTTATGACGCTGTCGGGGATGAGCCGGCGGCCGCAGTCCTGCATTGCCCGCCATGTCTTGCGCGTCAAGAGCCAGCGCTCCTTGATGGGCTTGCCGGCAACGACGCCCCGCCTGACGCTCGAGCGCCTCTCCCTCGAGCCGGGCGGTGTGCAACGCGACGGCGTCGCACCGCTGCTGCTCGTGGTGGTGTTGTTGTTGGCCCCTCCGGCCTCTAGGCTGTCGCGGCGCGACTTTCGCCGGCCGCTGCGGTTGTCGCCCGGCATGGCCGGCTCCCAGTCGGGCCCCCGCCTCGCCACGCGCACCACTTTCGAGGCTTTCCCTGGGCAGGGCTGACAATGATAACGACACCCCACGTGGCTGTTGTTGGTCGAGGTGGTCAGCGGTGCCGATGGGCATTCCAGGTGTTGCGGGGCGCTCGGTTAGGCACGTGCTGCTGTCGGGCTTCCCTTCCACCGTGGATGGTCATTCGCGCGCGTGATAGAACTACCGGGTCATCGCCAAGGAGCCTTGGGCGTACTTTTATCGGTCCCTAACTACGAACCGGGCAACACTTGCTGGAACACAATATTGTCACGGTTCCTCTTCTACGTTGGCACTTGACGGTGATTCGGGGAAGAACAACAAACTCTCGCACTTGGGTCAGAGATTGCACTTGGTGGGACGGAGGGAGCACAAACTCGACGAACGGAGAGACGTGGGAAAGGGAGACAGGTAGTGGTGGCTGGCCACCAAGGTGCACGCGCGACTAACTGGCTGGGTGGCTGCGTCGTCGTCGTCGTGGTCTCTTGGTTGTCGTCGCCGTGGCGAACGCCTCTCGGCG
The DNA here is from genome assembly GCF_000648655.2 of Copidosoma floridanum. The sequence continues at coordinate 6,546,106 of NW_019379674.1, forward strand.
TCTAAAAACGTCTCCACCGGAGCAAACGTGTGCGCGAGCCTTTCCTCTCTCTCTCTCTTTCGCTCTGTGTACTACTACTACTACTACTACTACTACTACTACTACTACTACTCTTTCCTCCTCCTACTTTGGTTCTTCTTGTTTTACCTACCGATTCTATATGTTTGCTCGAGGGAGTCTCGCTGACTAAAAACGAAGAGGAGTAGGAGGGCCGCGGAGTGTTATACTTACCGATCTCTTCTCTCGCGCGCGTTTGCCAAAATGCTGAATACATGCTACACGCGTATTTTTCACGTGTGTGGGTCAGCACGTACGATATTCGGTGTTTAGAGGTGATGGTTGCTCTCTCCCCCCTCCCCCCCCCGTTGTGTCCAACATTCGAGATACCGGGATCGTTTGTTTCGAGCACTTTTGCCGATCCGGTATGTGCGTAAGCCGCAACCTCTGGCTGACGATCATGATCTCTTTCTCTCTCTCTCAAAGCTCTCTTTTCGAGGGTGCTGTTTTATCGCAGATGGAGCAAGGATGCTTTTCGGTATTTGGGGCAAACAGGCGCCTACTGTTTGCACAGTTGTAATTTCGCATTCGCGGCGATTTTTGCCGATCGCTGCTTTGGGAGTTTCAAGGAATCATATAGGGTATTCAATAATACATTTCTGGATCGGACGTAAAAACGTACGGCTGTAAATATTCATGGTTAAGTAGTAACAGCTTGTGCTCCCTCGATCGGTAAAGTTTCAACTTCGGTCGTAGTGATCGGTAACACGAGCCCCGACGATTTTTCCCATTTCGAAGGAACGAGTGTGGAATAATACGATCACCCTAGCGAGGAGATATTTATTTTCAGCTGATTGTAAAACAACAACAACAATAACGATCTCACGGAAAAGCGCAAACAACAAACCTTCAATAAATTTCACGTATCCGCGCTCGCGCGCCCTTCGATTCTAAAATGCGAGTTTTTCACTCTCGTTCGCGCCGTCTTCCTCTTTGTTTCTTTCTTCTCTGCAGCCGCTCGCACAAATATACAACATGACCGTGCACTTAACTCCACTCAATGTTTTCTCCTGCCGTGGCGGTGGAGGAGGGGGTGGGGGTAGAGGGAGGGGTCGGCGCGGCGGCATTTATTTTTACCCATATTTATTTTAACGCCCGATTTCATAATGACTGCTACTATTTTTGAATGGGAGCGAAGGTGAGTCTCCGCACTCGGCTGATAGTCGCTTGACCCCCTTTATTCTTTGAGAGAAACACCGACGTCATAGCACCCCCCCCCTTTCCCCGCCGAACGTATACTCGCGCGTGGATTCCAAGTTTCGGGGACTAGCCGCGCCGGATGACGGATGGACGAGTAAATAAGTAAGTTGTAGCCGAGCCGTGCGATAATTGAGTACATAATCCGGTGGATTTCGTGATGCCGGCGATATTTGAGGAACCCCAGCTGATTGTTGTTCTTTTGCGGTGGTGCGGCCCGAGTTCCCTGATCGATCGCTCTCCCATTTTATATATATACCACCGATTGATATTAATTTGGGGATTAGTGCTTGTCCGTTACTCTCCATACGGTCTAGCGGCGAGGACAAAAAAAAAAGGTCGTTCCTCTTGTGTCGTTGCGGATTATATGGTTTTATGGATGAAGGGAACGTGAAACGTCCGTCTCATGACCGATTGACCGGTATTTTTTGCTTCGTTACGTTACGGTGTACGTCAGCTGTAGCAATGATTCATTTTTTGGAAAATGCATGGGCTGACACTGACGTCATCCAGACTAAACGTATAGGACTAGAAAACTATGAAAAAAAAAAGTTTCATCAGGAATGTGGCTTTTGTTCGCGTGCCCTCGCATAATGAAACTTTTGTCAGAAAGAAAATGGCTTTACCAAAAGGAAAAAAAAAAAAAAAACCAATTCGGTATTACCTTATTACAACAAAAACTTGTATGTATGAACGTCGAAGCTGAATCATCTCCCCAAGTCGGGGCGCAGTGGCAGCTGGTCTCGTCATTAGAGCTACGAATAAAGTGCTTCTTCCCCGACCCCCTGCGTGGTATGGAAAAGAGCGAAAAACCAAAGCAGAGAATAAAAAAAAAGCAGAGCAGCGCGTATGACGTCAGAGATGCTGCAAGAAAAAGAAAGGAGAGAGAGAGAGAGAGGCAATGTTGCCTGTACGGAGAGAGATACTCCCCAGGGATGTGTGTATAATTTCCGTGCGGCTGTGTGTAGGTGCTGTTTCGGGGAAGGGGGACCCGCACTTCGCACTATTCCCGTGGTTCGTACTCGCTTGAGCGGCTTTGTTTTATTTTTGGTATCCCGATGGAAGTCGAACCGAGATCTGATCGTCGATTATCGAGGGGTCCGGCGATTTTGCGCCTAGAGAGGTTTTTACGGTCTATTAGTTTTTCTGGCCAATGCTTTGGATTTATCATCAATCGTAGGGATTTTTTAAATCATGGTAAATGTGATACACGAAACAGACCCTACTACGCACTAACGATTCATGATATGGTGCGGTCGACAGAGTGTGAGTTTTAAAACTCGGAAAGTTATGGAGTTCGAGTCGCCACTTGCGCAGGGAGACCGTGTTAGAGTCCTTACGTGAAAAAAGATACCCAACAAGAGCTCTCGTAGAACAACGCAACTGTGCATTAATTTATGAAGGAAAATATATGTAGGTAACTCTTTTTTTTTTAACGACCAATATTTTAACGAAAAAAAAATTAGTTTTTTATTTTAAGGTTATCGATGATAAATTCTGGGAGTAAAAATTTCAAAATTTCAATTCCTTGCCACGATTTATAGCCAATACGTTTAAGTTGCTCGAAAACATTGAAGATTATGGAGAAAATATCACGTATTACTTATTTCGTGGTCTAAAGTAATGAGTGTAAACTACACTCGAAAGTTATAAGCTACGGAAACAGAAATATACTTTACACATTTTTTACAAATTTGTATTGTACTAAATATTTTAAAAGTTTACATAATCATTGAGAGTATATATTTCGGAAATTGACAATTTTAAGTGATAAAACCGTGATGTAGTCAGACGTAAATTTTCAAACATTTTTTTGCAAGGAATTAAAGCCATAAACCAATCGAATAAATTTACTTTTTATTAAAATCAACTTGAAGCATTATCTCACTTCTGGAAGTCGAACGGAATGTTTTTTTTTAATTTAATTGAAAAGCAGTTAAATTTTGAAAAACATAGACCCTCGTGTCTACACCTGTATGTATATGAACTTGGTGAGATATTTTGTCAAAAATTAGTAACAAGTAAATTTTCAAAGTTAAAAAAACGTCACCGAAAGTAAAAGTGTATCATCGAGTACTGCGTGTACAACGTTCGTAGCATACGTCTGACAGAAAACTGATTGGCGAGTCGTAAATTATACATGGCAACAATGGAAAATTCAAACCATCACCCATTGATTTATCAAAGTCGACCTGCAAAAAAAAGTGGCATGCACCGGGACAGAGAACAACCTATAATTCAATGCGACTCGAGAAAAGAACAAAACCCTAGCAATGTAGATGTATATGGGTCCCGTTGTGTATCGTGAAATATGGTGACCTAGAAATTAGGAGACGATGAAATTGAAAAAATTAATTTCATGTCTTGGGGGTACGGCACATGCAATGAAACTTAAGAGTTGAGGAAGAAAAAAAAAACGGGTGAGTCAATCGGTATCGATCACTGCAATTTCAGGTCGAATGGAGTATCGAGTCGCGTGGAAAGATTACAGGTTGTTTCTGCACTCGAGTCGCGTTACCTTGCTCCGGAGAAAGATAATAACCATACCTTGGGTTGATTGTACAAAATGTCTTGATAATTTTTAACAAATCGTTGAAATGTAACAACTTGCGTTTAATTTTTTTTTTTTTTTCCAATCATAGGTTGATGCCATTCTATAAACAAAAACATGAGAATCTTTATGGACAGTTGGCGATCGTCCAACGGTATTTTGCAGTCGTCGCAGTTTTAATATTTAACTAATACACATTTGCAACTATTAATAGACGACAAAAAGTGAAAAATTTCTTGTAAAATCATGAAAATGAATTTATCATAAAATAATAATTTTACCGTTATGTTATAAGCAGAGGGTCGTAAAAATCACCCAATAAACGTTTCGGAGTTGTATGTTCCTACCCAAAGCGAAACCGCAAAAATCAATCGCACACTTTATCGCTCAAAGTAACGACCCCAAAATCGGTGCATAAAAAAACAATACTTTCAATATATACAACACGTTTGGCCGTAGGCACGGGATTCAACGGCCAAAGTCGTTTGATTGCGCGCGCTTAAATAAACGAGTGGCGATCAAAAAACTATTACTGTAACATTACACCCCCAAAAGACAGCTGCGCCCACGCGAAATCTCGATCATCGCGTTTTGTGCTCGATTTCCGTCTACGGATTATTGCTTTACCGGATCGACGAGGGAAAAGATTGTCGTTGACGTATTTTTTTCTTCTCCATCAAGGATAAGACGGGGGAAAAAAGGTCTTTTTTCGTTGAGATATTTACTAGCTTCGGAGGGAATGAATTTTTTTGCTCGCAAACTTTCAGAAAATCTGGCATCAAGTAGCTATATTATTCCCAAGATCGAAGGCTTCAACTTTCGTTCTTTTTTTTCTCTTGACGCGCGTATGAAGCAAGACTTTGATTGAATACATACTTGATTAGGAACAATGTGACGCAAGCTAAGCATAAATTATACTTGCGTGGAAGTTTTAAGTCACTCGGGTACGCTTGTAGCATATTGCATTTAAATAAAAATACGTTGCTAAAAGTGCTTCGACAGAACATGCTTTTTCCGAAAAAGTTCCGTATCTAGTCCGAATTATTTTTCCATTAGCTCAATAAAAGATATGACTTCAAGTTTAGTCATAATATCTCGTAAGTCTTCTATTTTAACTACTATTAATTACTAAACAAAATCTACGTCAGTTGTAACAAAGTGTAACACCTTACGTATAATGTGACTTTCATCAAGACGGAGCTTTTTCTCGAGCTTTTTTACTACCTGAGCTTTTATCAATAGAAACAATAGATCCTTGAACAGACATTGAATTTCTGGTGATAATAAATGCAGTGAGTTTTCGACAAAGATTTTGAACAAATGATATCAGTACGTATGAGGGAGAGAAGGAAAACCAAGAGTCATGGGTATGAAACGAGTGTGAGGTCAAGATCGCGAGACAGACCCCGAGCTTATTGGACGACAGCCGCAAGACGACAAAAGTAATAGTACAATGTGCGAGGGAAGATTGATGCGCGGGTGTCTCTCGAGCGGAGGAATATTGTCTACCGTCTACTAGTCCCCTTGGCTTTGTTTTTGCGTTCATTTGTCATCGAACCTCCTTCCTCGTCCACATTTATTATGCAGGGCAAGGGTTATTGGGGATTATCTTCTATTTTACTTACATGATACGAAGATTACAAGTCAGGGGGTGGGTTTACGCGAAAAATTGAAATTTCGCCTTTGAGACTCGACTGATCGATTTTTTTTTCACTGAAAGAAAACTATTAACATTAAATTAAAATAAAAATAAAGTTCGAATAGTGTAGCTTTGTCGTGATAGTCGTGTAAGGGCTAGTCTCTGGTATAGGTATGCATATACTTGATTTTCCGGTTTATTTGCGTAAATTCCAACATTTGAAAAAATGTTGCTTCAAATTTTTACACCGACGCAAAATTCTAATATAGTTGAAACACAAAAAGGTAGCCTACTTGTAACAATTAAACATTGAAAAACGACAAGATAATAAAAAGTTACAGTAAGCAGGACTCGGTGAGTACACGATTCAAGCAACAATTATCATTTAAAGTTCCAACTTTCTCTCGTATAAGCATGAAAAAAAAAAAAAGGAAATAAATAATCGAGTACCCGCCGTACAACCCGCAAAAAGACACATTCTCGGGTATATTTCACCACTAATTAGGGACCTAAAAATACCGCGTAGCCCACTGAATCGCGAAATCAAAACGCACACACGCCCGATCAGCCCTATACCCACGAGTTGCAAAATAAAAGAAGCCAGCCAGTAATAGCTGTTACGTGCATCATGATCATCATGCATCGTCCCCTCGGGAGGAGAGAAAGCTCGATTATCTGTAGCAAGAGTAGACGCGCATCTCTCTCTCTCCCTCTTTCGATTCGCAAAAAGATAAGTATAAAAGCGCGGAGCCAAGCGAGTGGAGCGCGGGCCTTCTATTTTTCGCCGGACAATCGCGCCAGAAATACCGCGCCGTTGATTTGCCCGAACCCCCCCCCCTCCTCTCACTCCTACTCCTCATGTAAAACGCTCACATGATCGTTATCGCGGCAGCGCTTCTTCGGACGTTCACACGCGCGAGCGCAGGAGCGCCAAATTCTCCGACGTGCTTTTCCAAATTTTCTCGACGGGGCTGCGACCTGTCTCCAAGGGGGGGGAGGCTCACCTACATGCGTTCGACGTACAAGTATTACCAAGTGGAGGTACGGGGAGAAAAATTACAACATCATAGGGACACCTGTCGACTTTCCTGTTGTTTTTGTACCGTAAAAAAAAAAAAAAAAGGGGGGGGGGAGGAGAGCCCGCAAAGGACAATGTTTTCGTTACGAGTTTGTGGTGGTGGCTTTTTTTCTTTCGAGCTGTAGAGCACGCACGGGCCGATGAACAATATTTGGGTTTGCCAGGAGGTGAAGAGAGCTTTATGTTGTTTGCGCTTCCGTGAAGCGGTGGTGCCTGAATTTTTCCGTTGTCTACTCGAGGAAAAAAAAAAAACCGCACGTTAGACGAGCGCTCTAGAGGAAATTGGAAAAGAGAAGCATGGACGAAAGCTGCGACGCGAGATAAAAAAGTATATCCCACAAAATGTAAAAAAAAAAAAAAAAAAAAAAGAAAAGATGATTGTGATTGTACAAGTGAGCCGTCGATGAACATGCACGCAAGCGGTATCGGTAAAAATCGGATGAGCGGGAGGGATCGAAAAAGCTCCGTAGCAGCTGCTGATTGGCACCTAAACACATGTACACACATACGTGCAGCAAGTAGTCGCAGCCCCCCTCTCCCTCTTCTTCCTTTCTCAGTCGCGGTTGTAATACGCGCGAATTATTATTAGGCTTGGCCTAAAATACACCGCAAGGTCGGCGCGTCGCTCGTGTGTTTGTGCTACAACTTCTTCTTCTTCTTGTTTCTTTGCCACGGAAAAGCTCTCACTCTTACTCGGTTCGGCGTTTCAACGGCCGTGCGTGCGTGTGCTCTTGGGATTAATGCGCGCGTGGGAAAGGAGGGAATTGCGGAGTCGGTGCGACCGGTTTCTTGGAGGTGGCGTTAGCGTACGGCTTGAGGTGCCCGGAGCTTGCAAGCTCCGCGACGAGGGGAAGGAAGCGCTTTTAGCGGCCGAGGATGGCTGGGTAGGTTTGAGGCTCTCGTGAGGGTGATTCGGTGAGCTGGTTTTGGCTGTTGGTAATCATGGTTGGTTATCGGGGCATGATACGCGGTCGTTCTCGGGGTAATGGGGGGCTTCGACTTGTATTCGACTATCTGAAAAAAAAGTACTTGCACCTTCTATACAGAAGCTTTGTTTTAATGGTGGAAAATGGATTAATTCGAATCAAAAGCTCAATCAAAGTTGTATCAAATTAGAGGATTTTTATTTTTATTTTTATTTTTTACCTTAGGAGAAATTTTGTTTCCATCGTAATTTTTTTCGTACGAGACACTGCAGTTACAACGTTACTATGTATTTCATTGTATCGCTTTGTTTATTTAGTTAATAATTTTATAAAACTGGAAATTTTTTTAATTTTGTATATTCGACGATGTTTGTAAAAAATGTAGTATGTAAAAGAGAAAAGCAATACGTACTGATAAAAAAATAGATAACATATGCATGCATGAGCTAGTTATAATTTTGAATCGAATGCAACGTAAATCAACGCTAACGAAGTAATGATATCAATATTGTTCGCTGTCTCATAAATCATTACGTGTTATTCAGCGTGAAAATATGTATTTTAATGATTTACGTGGCTACTACGAGCACCAAAACAATCAATTAAAATACCTTCGATTCATAAAATTAGACCATTCCAATTTTATTCCTCCAAAACAGTGTTGACGACCCTTGAAAAAAAAAAAACACATCATCATGTCAACATACTTTAATTAAAAATAAAAGTAAGAAGTACGTATAGATTCCTGCGACTCTTGGTCCGTTAATCTTCGTGACGCGCTCTCTTTCGCTTGCCGGTGCTACTTTTTTCCCCATTTATATTCACTTCAACTTAAATTCAAGCGCTTACTACCCGGAAACAGTTTCAGTTAATGGTGTAAAATGTTTCTTTTGATGTAACTTTTAAAAAAGTAGCAGTTGAGTGTTTGCTGTTATTACATTTTTTTTTTTTTTTTTTTTCATGTAAGAAAACAAGCAAAATTTATTTTTCTATAATCCAAAACACCTATGCACATCATTGCAATGAGGAAGCACAAGGTGTTCCATTGTTATAAACTGCACAAAGGATGATTAATGTAAGCAAACTGTACCGAAATTGTTTATAAAAGTTTCAAAATAGAATCGCGCTTTCCACGTTGAGAAGCACACGCGCAAGGTCCCTTTTGCGACGTATTTTTTTTTCTTCCCCCTCGTAATAAGTCCTAAAAAAAAAAATACACTCCCCAACGATTGTAAACAATAGAACGGCATAGAAAATAGAGTTCAAAAGCCTACGGTTAAATATAGTTTCGAGAAGCAAGCCAAGCTGCTTGCAAAATTACTTCACGTCCGCTTGGTTGAAAGCCGGCTAGGAGAAGCTGGTAGTTTTTAGAGCGAAGCGGGGACCAGCGCCTTGGTCTTGACTTAGAACGAAAGCTATATAAATTTTTACGCAAAACATAAACTTGGCGGCGACGGTCGTCTCGGTGAATTTTCCGGACGTACACGAGCGCATCGCTCTTTTTAATATCTCGGAAAAGCTTTTCTCAACCTCGAGTGGGCTTCTGTAATTTTTTTTTTTTTTTTTTTTTTTTTTTTTGAGTCTAATTAGTACTTGGTGACTAAAATTTATTGAGCAAAGTGTGGCACTGATCTGCACTCAAATTACTGAAATTCAAAGCAGTTAAACTTTTATACTCGTAAATTATGCAAGAGAACAACAGTAGTACACGTTTAACAATATTATTTATGATACACTAAAATCATTAGTGACCGAAAAACCTTTTGCATTCGTTTGACATTTACGCGGGTTTTTAAGTACTCATTAAACAAAAAATAGTAACGGGTGAAGTGAATAAAAATTGTTTGCAACAAATCAATCGTCCGAGAAAAACAAATAACCCAAGATAGCAAACAAATAACGTACAGTTTGTGAAAATTAATGAATTTGACCCCATCGTTCGTTCACGCCAATGTTTTCATCATTTCGAACAAATATTATTCAGGTATCACTACTGATTTATTTGAAATGATCACGTTGAAGGTCGTTTCAAACCCATCGACTGATTATTTGTTTTCTCGTTCAAAATCAAGGATAATTCAAAATCACGACGCAAGAAAATTGCCACGCATATTTCGGATTCTTTTGGTTCTGGCAGAACAGTTTTTCATTCAGTTCTTGAACTACGATATTTTCCGCCCCGAGAAATGTATATCTGATGTCGAGCAGAGGAATTTTTATTTCTGGATCATCTCAGATATTTATCTAATTCACAAAAAATAATAAACACATTTCTTCTTCTAAAAGACTTGAAAGAAAAAGTAAGTGAAACGAGTCATGCAAGCAAGTAGATAAGGCCGATATTGGTCAGACGCAACTGTCGAGCACGACAATCCGATTATGTAAGTCGGAAAATTTCCATAGAACCAGTGGTCATCGTAAACAATGACCCTCGAATCGAAACAAAGCTCAAACAAATGAGTTTATGAAAATCCGTTCGCACCTGCGAGTGTACCATTACCGGATATATATACATCCAATAAACGTGCGAGCTCTCGTCATTAGCTTCGCACACGCGAGTACGATCGGTCCTTGGCAGTTTGCCAATGAAAACGCCACCTGTGTACCACCAGCATGGAAGCCCGCGTGAAAATACGTTTTTTTCCCACTTTCGCGTGTCTGTGAAGCCAAATCTGCTGGATTTTTCTTGAGCTTTTAGTTTTGACCATAAATTCTACAGTGCTCCCTATTGTACTCTCAACATCAGAATTATTGCCGGATTCGTAAAACTTTAGGTGCTGTTTACACTCACAACAAACATTACATATTTTACTTCCTCCACCAATCTGTCACTAAACTGGCAATATCACACACTTCGTTTAAAATAAGTGACTACAATCACTGCTGTGTACTAAACAATAAAACTAGTGGATAAAATCAGTAACTTAGTTTCAGAGGGTAGATCATCTCCTTTGTGCTTTTGAGCTTTTACAGAGCTATTACATGGGATATTAGGGAGCGCAACTTTCGAGTGGCTTTTCTCCGATACCCGCATCTCAGATGGTTATAGATTAATTGATGAAACTTTTAAACGCATTAATCAATCAAAAATGTTTTATACTCGGCAAACTATATGACTTTTACAACAAAAGCGGCCCAATAATGAAACACGTAACTCTGCAAAGAGATATTAAATCGACAGTTGAAAAAGTCCATGCGCTGTGAGGGGTAGGCTCCAACGAGGATGACCGGTAAAGAAAACCGGAGGCAAGCAGTCTGCCAAAATCGAATCGGGCCATCCTTCTGCTCTCGAGTATAGATATGCAGCCTCGGGCTATGTTTGCGGCTCGAGTGTTCGAAAAAACTAAAGATATTCGATCGCGCGTAGGCAGATATAACGCGTGGGTTAAAATAAAGTTCATTAAAACGCGTGACGTTTGCACAAAATATTCGGGATGACGCTGGAATTTTCGTTATCTGCATTGGCGTGACGCGCCGAAATTCTTTTTATTTCGCGAAACTCATAGTTTATTTATTTATAATTCCCAGGTGGAAGTTTGTTTATCGACTCGGGAAGTAGTTTTTTTCTTTTATTTATATTAAATACTGCAAGTATATAGTTCAAAAACAATATATGTATTAATGTATAGTCGTAGACGTTGTGAACCGAAGAAAAAAAAATACACGTACGATGAATGATACGAATTTGAGCGTGGGAGAGAATCTAATTTTGTCAGCAGGGTATGAATCATGTTAAAAACAGAGAAAAAACTCGATTAAAAAACAAAAAACAAAAATGAGTTCCCACCGTAGAAGTACTTTGAACACGTCCGACCGGAAGTTTTCTCGGGATACTTTTGCCAAAAGAAAGAAATAAATAAATAACAATGTAACCGGTTTCTTATACTAACCATTCAAAATAGTAAAGTAAACGTTGAAAAAAAAAAAAAGAAAAAAAAAAACATCAATGATACTCGAGTATCTGCTTTTTATTTTACCTCGTGTAAAGGGAGGTTCGTGAGCTGAGGAAAACGAGCGAGGTCGGGGAATCCCCGTAAATTTGCGTTGCAAAAGATAAAGCGCGCGCTCGCGTATGGGCAGTAAAACTCGAAAGCCCCATCAGCAACGCCAGCTGTAACATCGGCAAAGTCGGGCGAAGCAACGGTCCGTGTACAACTACACGCCGCAAGCTCGAGCTTTTAAGTAATCCGACGGGTGGGAGTGTGGCGGTAGGGGCCTACATGGGCACCGAAAATAAAGTCAGATTCGGCAGCTGTCGATCGCAGATGCCAATTTTCGAGTCGTCAAGCGCTGCCTGCCTGCATCTCTCATCTTCTCTGACGCGCTTTTTCGACCGAGACCAGGATATAGAAGCCTCGGATTGCGTCACTGCGCGCCTGTATGTTTGGGGAACCACTTACGTTTATACAACGCGGGAAAAAATGTTCGAATAGTAGAGACAATATTTATTATCGAAATTGTGATCCATAAACGTTTGAACAAGCAAATCTTACAAGTTTAGTGGAATAATCAGCTTTGATGGATTAAAAACAGATGAAAAAAAAAAAAAAAGTTATTGAGCATAGTAATTTTTGTACTTTTGATCCTGAAAATAAAAATAAATATCTGCAAAAGCTCATTCAACTGTCAGATCTATGGCAAAGATATTTGATTCAAACGCATGTACATATCGTAAAACGTGGCAAAAAGTTGTGTAAAAATCACATGCTTTCCATATCTTGTTTTTTAAGCAAATAAAAAAAATCAAGCACGTTATCCCTAGCGAATAAAATTTTGTCGATTCGCACGCATGTGGGGTGGAAATAAAATAAAATACAATGCTCGCTAAAGGAACAATAAATTCTTTTTTTTTTTTTTTTTTTTTATTCAAACAAGAAGTTGTACAATGTTTTCTTAACATCATAATAAAAAATACCGATAAACTTGATTCCTGAGCTGAAAGAAAAAACCTTGGACAAAGAAAAAAGGGAGCAGGTATGGTATTGGTGATCAAGGATCCAAGAGTGCGAGGAAGAAGCCCCAGTAATCCGGCGGACCAGAAAGCCCGTGCCGTTGACACCAAGCGGAAGAGGAAGAGAAAAAAAAAGAGGAAGAAAAAGCTCTAATCACCGAATAAAAGCTCTCCTCCACCTCCTCTCTCTTCCTCTCCTTTACTTTAAAACGTATATAATAAACATACGCACACACACACGTATTGTATCCACGAGAGTATGATCGCGTGCTGACGTGCTGCCCGACACGCTCGCGCGTCAGTCAGAGCCATCATTATACGCGTCTCCCATAATACCCCCACGTTGAGTAAATATTTTCATAATCTGTATCGTAAGAAAATCTCGTGCCGATACGTCTATATACGTGCGTGCGTGAGCAAGTTTGAAAGACGTTGCTCGAGCTCCCTGCGCCGAATCGCTTAATGATTAAAAAAATTCTTTTTTTTTTAGGCGAGATCGTTAGTATATTTTTCTTCTTCTGCGATACGGAAATAGATGTTTATCACCCTTACCGATTTTATAAGTAAATAAGGACACTGAAGATGTTTTTAAAAAAATATTATTATTATTTTCCGACGGTTCGCAGAGACCAAGATTCACCAAACGATCGCGCGTAAAAATAAAAATGAGACGACAAAGATAAAGAAACGGGAGATCGGTAAGAGAATTATTCTCGGTCGACTCGACGCAGAGCCTCAGACGTACGACCAAGGGTATCGGCTCGTTTTTTTTTTTTCGTTTTGTCATTGTTGTTGTTTTGTATTGTATTGTTTTTTTTTTTTTTTTTTTTATATACGGCGCGTGATTCAGACCCACGCTAATAAAGTACACGAGACTCGAACTTTCGGAAAGACGCGCTCGCGCATCTGCAGACGCGCTTCTAAATTTACCCGAAAACGAAAAAATGTGCATCATCACAGCGATCCATATATCCCTCGACGCTGTCTTTAATCACCATCTGTCTTTCAATTTGCAAAACACAGACACCTACGAGGTGTACGCGCGTTCAGCCAAGGGAGTTTGGTCGTGCTTACACCAAGAGTGCAAAACGATACGATACCCTTGATCTTTAATTATAAATACAAATAAGAAACACGAGAGATCTTTGAAACGATACGTACCTCTGGCGCGGTGGTACTTGTCGACGAACTGCGCGGTGCTTTGGATGCCCATTAGTGCGAGCTCGTGGTCGGCGGGATAGCGCGACTCCAGGCCCGCGCACACCAAACTCGTCGACATTCAACGGGACGGTCTGCAAAGCGCACCCCAGCACCGAGCGCTGCAGCCTCGGCACCGGCCGCTACGCTGGTACCTCCTACTCCCGGCAACGATGTTCCAGCCCTACCAACCACGGGCATCCCTACTCCGTACCCCGGGTACACACCGATCGCACCCCCTTGGATCGGTAACTCGTCGGGGGTGGGGGGGGGACAACACTATTGTTGATTTTCCACACACTTGTCACCAAAGAGATCACAAAACTAAACCACTTTCGTATTATTTTTCAACCGATTTGTGGGAAAAAAAAACACGAGTCGTCGCGACAACCGATTTCCCCGAGCCTTCACTGTTACATTGTACCTTTCATCCGAGAGACTCTGTCTACCAATTAGGAGGAGCGCGAGATCGGCAACGTTGGCAAGTAGAGAGCAACCAGTAGAGCTTGCGGCGAGAGCACGACTCGCTGGCCGAATCGTCGCTCGGACCATTGGCAGCGGCGTTGCTTCGCTCTCGGGGGGTGGGGAGGGGACTATTTTAAAACTCCCCGTCCTTCCCCCCCGATGCACATACACACGCGATACGTGCACCTAAGATTCGCAGCTTCTTTCTTTTGAACGTAGGTGTATTATGCACGCGCGCGTGCTTCTGATCGTTAATGATGCTATACCGATTCGCTTCCCGATTTTTTTTTTTTTTTTTTTTCGCTCGCGTGCTCTGTTTGGGCTACTTATTGCACGCCGTAGTATCACCGACCTGTTGGAGTTGTAAGGATTTTTTATGGAAAAAGGTAAAATAAAAACGTAGGACGATAAATGACGTTTGGGCGCGCGTACAGAGTAATTGGGTGCGATTTTCTCCTTGGGCTTGTGCCGGTCTAACGAGTTTTGCTTGAGGGTATACACGTAAAGAACCTGCCCATTGCCTCGGAGGTGCCAAAAAAAGTAGACCGAAAATTTCGTAGCGCTTTATAATTTATCGCTCCCAAATATTAATAGTCCGCCAGGGTGTTGAGCCATGCATTAAGCGCTTACATGTGCTGTAGTATATACCACACGATTAGCCTAATTAGCGCTTTTTGGTATTATGTTCCCGGAAAAACTATCGCTATTTGCAACAAAGTGGGACCATCGGCACGTGACTCGGGGAATCCAAAGGAGGCATGTCTACGTCTTTGGTTGTTTCTTCCTCGTTTAGTTGCGTGCGTCGAGGCATCACCACGTGCCGCGTACGTGTTTTTGCGAATTTGCAAAAAAAAGGAAATATCCTTGTCTCTGCGTCGAGTTCCATTTGTCAATTTTCCACGATGCACTTGTTGCGTGTCCATCACCTCCACTCTTTGTATGCCAATTTCACTCTGAACGACAGAACAAAAGTGAGCGAAAGAGGTAATACGTCAAAGTGCTAGTTGGGTTGATTAATTGATGTTTTCCACTTCTTTCTCCAACAAACATTGGAGCTTTTGGAGAACGTGTCTACAATGGAAGGTAAAGCTTTTTCCGTAGAACAAGTCACTTGAACGACGAAAGAATTCTTGCCCTTTGTTTTCTTTTCGAGGAACCGCGTGGACATTCCCGCGCGATGGCTCTTACATAGAGAAATATTTTTTTACCAAGAACATGATTTACTGTTTTCAGGATTTTTTTCTTTTTATACATCCAAATGTCGCCTTTTCGTTGAAATAAACGTACTCGCGTGAACATTGAATTTATTGTAGGCTACGCAAAATTTGTGGTAATACAAGATTTGGTAACTGCTGAAGATTTGGAAAATTCATAAATAATACTCGATTTGGCTGATGATGGTAAAATAATGAAATATGGCTTTAATTAAAGTCGCACTAATTAGTAGATGACAATGTGTACCATATTGCTCGTGAACACGTTATTATAGAATAGCATCTTCTCGGAACACGTTTTCACGGGTATTTGTTAAATTAACAAGCGACCATTTGAGATAAACAAAAAAGGAAGCGGTCCAACTAATTTGCGGATGATTTCTCGGCAAACTATGATACTCGTTAACATCGCTAATGTACTTGGGAAAAAAAAAAAAAAAAAATAGAAAATAAAACGCGAACAAGACTAATGGGAATTTCAGGCACTCGCGAGATTTACACAAAGATCTTAACTTTGTACAAAAAAATACATGTAGATTCTGATGAGCGCTTGATGCGGGGCCATGAATCAACGAGGCTTTTGGACGAAGAAAAATTTGCGGTAAGTGACTTGTCTTGTTGGACTAAAAAAAAAAAAAAAAAAAAAAAAAATTTCACAATCACAAAGTCCATAAACCCACAAACGATAAATTGTTTTAGATGCAAGGATTCAAAGAAAATTCAAAATGGCTCAATAAAATAAATGTACCGTCGTAAAAATACGTGTTTTATGGACTTGTTCTGGAATTTTTTAAAATCAATAAAGTTTAATTTGCTCACAATGCTACAATTAATTGTGTTGTGTATAATCTTTGTTGGGAGGAAATGAAAGTTACTTATACAATGAATAACTTTTTACAAATGGTAATTATCGGAATAATCCATGGAATATTCAACAGTATAAATATTAAAATCAACTAAGAGTATCTGATTTGGAAAGTGAGAAAAACATAGAAACGGTATTTAATTTTTATCACTTTTCGTAAAAAAAAAAAAAAAAAAAAATCAGCGTGAAAATCGTCCGTATACGTACCTACATAGACACGAAAAACTCCGCTACAGAATAAATCGTCGTGCGTATTGTTGCGTTATATCACGCGTACATCAGTATGGATATCGATACCATGTCTCACACGGTGTCGTTGAATCGGTGCGTGACTCGACGGACGTGTAGGTGAGCCGCGATCTCTTTCCCTCTTATCTTATTCTCCGTGCATTCGTGTACTGTTTTTTTTTCTCTATACGCGCACAGTACCTTCCTAGTTCCGGGGCTTTTTATCTGAATAAGCGTTTTGCGGACGTCACTCGTTTCATCGAAATTCTCTCGCCGTCCCTAATGTAAGCCGCACACGCTCGAATCGTCATCCAAATCGCTTCCTCTGTATACTTCTTCTCTTTTTTTTTCCAATCGATTGAAACGTTATTCAATGAAATCTCGTACGTTATAGTTTTTTCCCAAGCCATCGTGAATGAAAAATCGATTCGATTGCTTTGGATGGCATTAAAATCTTGGGTATGTTATTCGAAAATTACCGACACACGTCTGGAGTCGAATCACTATTAATGTAATCGATTCGAGTTTGCAAATTCGCGCCGGATTATAATCAATCCAAAGCGATCGATTTCAATTTTATTCCGCTAATGAACCAATTATTGCATTCATACGTGCAACTTGTTTTGAGAAAAAAAACTTCTCTCGATGCAGTTCAATAAGTGGTCAATTTATCACTTGGATCGTGTGGAGGTATGTATACTATAACAGTAGAGTTTATCCCTTTGTACGACAACTTTGTCATTATGACAAGTTGAACGGTACGTTTTTAAAATTCAAATCGTTGGATTTTAAGATTTATTTGCGTTAAGCGATGTATTCATGAAAGATTTCCTGCAAAGAAGAATTTCGCTTTTCGAAGATTATAGTTTGACACATTTCTGAACTGCTTTTGATGATTCATCCAATTCTTTTGCATCTAGGTATTCAAGCATCACTTTGTATCAATGAAAAACTATGTGTACTGTCACAAGTATGTTTAACGACAAATGCCTATCGGTCAGTTGATTTAAGCTTGAATATTTAAGTAAAGATAACACCGTATTTAATTAATGATTTCGTAAAGAACTAAACATTCTTTAAAAATTAAAGACTCGAAAGTTAAGATCGATACGAAAATGTGCGTGGTCCAGTTGGACATCATATACGAAGAGCGAAGCAAATAACCAGTTTGCGCCAAACCACATATCGCGCAAAGATGGAACCAATCGCGTGGAATATGTTCAACGATTAGTGCCTGCACCGAAAGCCACTGAGTGCTAATCAAAATCACGCGTCCTCGCGTATCGGACCAAACACCGTCACGCGTCGTATTGAAATTCACAAGTTAGGCATACCTCACATCCAATTTCAAACCCAAACGCATCAACCGGTGACGCGCAAGCGTTTCAAGGCTCCGAGTCGCGAGGAAATTTGGAGACTCGCTGTCTTTATTTTGTAACAACTAACTCCTCTTTCTCTCGACGTGGACATTTGCCATACGTTTGCAGATTTGCGCGCATAACCGGGGATGGGGGGGTTGTTTTTGTTTGGTTATCATGTTAGGCCGTTTACCGCGGATTCCTAAAATACAGGCGCTAACTCGTCGAGGACTCTGTGTACGGGAGTTGCGAGCTTCGCCGCTGCATTTTTTTGAGGTAAGAAAAAAAAAAAAAAGTAAAATAACGCATTTTGGTTCTTATTGTAACTCGAGAAGCTGCAAGTGTAACTAAAGTTGATTTACGTGTTTTATCTAATTTTTTTTTTTTTTTTAATCACTTGGGAAACATTTTTGGAGCATAACGAACTTTATTTATTTCACTTGCTTGTTTAATACAATAAAAAGACAAATACGTCGATCCCAAATGAAACAATAGCCTTGTAAAAACACTGTCAGCCTTTTGACAGGATAAATTTCTGTAACCACCTTTTCCCATCCTCCGATAAACACCTCTTGTTTGAGTTTCAATTATTTATGCAACAGTTGGAATGCTTACACGGCCTAGTTTCTGTCTTATTCTTTCCAAGTACCATTTTGTGTCAAAAATATATCGATTACGATTACAGATAAAAATACTAATCGATAAGTTGACTTTTATTGTATTATTTTTTTTTTTATTAGAATGAATGCCATGAACGTATAGCACAAAGGAACCCGTACACTTGTGCATTGCAGCTGTGATTGGTCTTTAAAAAAAAAAAAAAAAAAAAAAATCGTAGATATCATACTCTCGATTTAGAAAAATCTGTTTTTTATTCCTAAATCAGAGCCTATTGTTAAGCGTAAGTTTTGATTCCGATGACGATTACTTTTTAGAGCTTACAAGGTCAACTTGAATTCTTTTCCTTACGTATTACAAGCTACATGGAAAATGGTCAGAAATGGCCAACCACTTTTTTTTCTGTTTGTTTCAATGGTAAATAGTTGCACCCAATATTTACCAAATCACTCGTTTAAACTGAGAAAAAAAAATTTAATTTAGTCCCACCAGGCCGATTTAAAAAAAAAAAACAGACAACCCGACAGTTAGCTTTACCCCAGCTCTCTCCGTATAGTCCCTCTGAACTGTACGAGTGATAAGGCCATACACGTGTAGGTGTATACGTCGAGGGAAAAAAAGAGAGAGATCGAGAGGGGCCAGCCGGTCGGACACTACAATCGTCGGGGGGAAAGAGAGAGAGGGATAAAAGCTCGGCGCCGGGCTCGCGCGTGCCATTAATGCCCCGCGTATCACAAGCCAGCGTCAGACGACGAGTCGGCCGTGTTCGGCAGCCAACGAGCTTAGCCCGGCCAGCTGATATCGCGTAAACTCACTTACGACGCTTCGCTCGCTTAATAAGCCGCGGTCGCTTCTCAGTTGCGCGTCGAGCGATCGCCCTAAGCGGACCTACACGCACCACGAGTGTACATACGCTGCGCGTGTGCGCCCATCACGTAACATGTGCCGCGACAATCGTCCCGCGACATCCGACACCATGATTTCGTGACGAAGGGCCCCACCTGCTCCCAAACGGAGTTTTACACCCTATACCACCCTTTACTCGTCCTCGTTCGGTTCATCCTTTTTTTTTTTTTTTTTTTCCTCCCCTCGATCGTTGCGTGCGCGATAAGTTTCGTCTCTGCCGATTTTGACCGAAGCATATGAGTACAAGCGCGAGGAGGATAAACACCGAGCAAAGGGTGGCCACCGGAGAATGTCGAAGAAGCAATGGCTGGTCCTGCTGATGCTGTTTCTCCTGTACCTCCTCCTGGGGGCTTCCATGTTCTACCACATTGAGAGCCCGCTCGAGGTCAAACACGTTCACGAGGCCCGTCTCAAGCGCATCGAGATACACAGTAAGTGGCCTCCCTCCCCTTTTTTGTATTTTCTCTTTTTCTTTGTACTTACTATCCACGTGCTTGCGCCACTGCGTAGAAGTATTGCTTTTTTTTTTTTCAATGACCGATAAACTGGTCGAAAGGTGACGGTTCGTTTTGTTTCGGTCAAAAGTGTCATTTGTCCGTTTGCCGCGACAGCTCCGAACAACAATTAAACTGTTCGGTGTGAAATTACAATTGTCATTTACTGCGGGGGTTGCTTTTTTTGCCGTGGCCATTTCTTTTCACAAGCGCCTGGAACGCGTTGATTATTATTTTGCCAATGGCTGTTCGGTTGGCTCGTCGATTGCGCTTTCGGTTCGAGATTTTTCGCCGCGTCGATGAATTCATCCAATTGTAACCTTATCATCCCGAATTGTTGGATCCCATCGTGTGGATCCGTCCGGTCCACTCTTCGTACCAAAATAGAGATAAGATGTAGTGTATACTCGTGGCTATCGACTGAAGAGTATTTCAAGAAATTTGATACTCGTCACTTTCCTCGTATTTATAGCCGATAGGTCTTGGTTTTTGATAAAAGAAAAAAAAAAACAAAAAAAAAACGATGTCGTCAAATTTAATTTCGTAGCTGAGAAATAATACTCGTACTCCTGAAATCTTCATGAAGAAATTTAACCACCGGTTCATTTCGTGGTTGCGCGTTGCGAAAGAATCACAGCCAATTATTCTGCTATCGATATACCGCAGTTTCGAAAATGGTCAATTGAAAAGTAAAGCAATCGCCTCGCCAAAACGAGGTATCTCCAGGTTCTCAAGTTTTTTCCGTTATCTCTTTGGCTTTGTTTTCTTGTCAAATGGCGCGTGTGGGCATGCATATGCATGGCATTAATTAAGAGCCGCTTGTCAATTGACCGTACGAGCCATTCACGTATCGCCTGCATATAGTCCGCACTTGTGTATATAGCCTCAGAGGAGCGCTAAAAAGACCATCTGCAGTCTGCACGCTGATATTTCTCTCTCCCACAAACACACACTTGCGAGAATCGGAATCAATTACTCCATTAGAGGCGCGCGTCCGTGCTTGGGCCATCACTCGGGTTGGCTCATTCGAACGAATTTCAACGCCAATCTCGACCCTCTACCCGATAACAACGACGGACTCTGGGCTCCGATTCGCACAGCGATCGCGACATGATACATACTTTTATTTGGCGCTTCCAACAAAAATTATTATCGTGCATCATCGTGGTCTCTCTCGTGGAAAAACCTGTGTGTTTTGGATACACATGTGTTGTATATTGTCATTGCATGGCTCGATGTGATTTACGAGTTCCGTTGCCCATGCATGTGCATGTATGCGTCTTGGTTTTTTCACCGCCGGTGACGATGCGTCCGTGCATTATTTATTGCCATGAGACGTTTACATTTTTTTTCCCGTAGCGTATTTTTTTGTATCTCCCATCGGTGCAAAGAATCGAGAAAGCCATGGGCTGTCTCCTCGAGAGCAAAGATTCACTCGATTTTCTTCGCTAGAATACAGGAGAGATCGTTATGGTCGAAGAGCGGAAGAGACACGAGTTGTATGTACAAAGGTCTCCGGCATCGTGTGGTAGATTCATATTTTATTGATGAACGCGCGAGCGAGCGGCGACGCGCCTTCGCCGCGGAATCGGCGATCGGTATGCGAGACTCGCGCTCGAAAGGCCGCGCGTGCATGCGTATATTATGCTCTTTTTTTCTTTCTTTTCTTTCTTTTTTTTTTTTTTCCCTCCATACACTTTTACAGAGCAAAAGTTTCGCTGGTGCCCAATATTTGGATGGATAATAACAAATTACAGATACCCCAGGTAATAACACCTCGGGGCAGAGAGAAGTTGTTTTGTTTGCGCGAGGCTTGATTATCCGTTTGCTCGAGGAATTCCGAAAGCGCGTACATCCACGTCCCGATTGTACGTTTTACGACAGGGGATTTGGGTCCGTTTGTTCTGAGCTTTCGTCGATTAACTCTGTAGTTTTATGGATATATGTACCGCAGACGCGGCTACCTGGTTTTATGGAAATAGTCGTGAACTTGAACAAAAAAACAAAAAACAAAAAAAAGTTTTGGTATACACACACCCACAATCGAGTGTTGCAGTAGGTCGATGTTGAATGAAAAAATCGCATTCGTTGAATCGGCGATCGGCTAGCAGGAAGTCGGGCGATCAAAGCTCGGTCGGAAAATAAAAACCACTCCCAGAGAGGAGTTGGGTCGTTGTTATGCAAAAAGCTCGCCGGGGTGATGCAATCGCGCCGAAAGCATTGACAGTGACATTCGCTGCGGGTATCGATTCAAAAGGTCCCTTGTGTATGCCATCGACCTCGGCAATTACGCTGTTTCTTCTTCACACTTTGTTAGCGCTTCCGTATAGTATAGCCGGACCCCGAGGAAGGGGCTGGCACTACCACTGGACCTTTTGGAAGGTCTTTGATACCTGTTTGCCAACAGAGACTCCTTTGATAAACATTTTTTTTTTTTTTTGCGAAAAATAAAGTGATTTAAATCGTTTAGCCATGCACGTGGTCAGTGTAGGTGCGATTATAAAGATTCGCTTGAGTATGGACTGTAGTAGTGAATGAGCTCTTTGTTCATGATTGCTCGTGGAGTTAAATTTTTTTTACATTTCTAATCCAAACGATTGTGGACAATATCGCGTGATTACGTCGATCGTAAACATTTTTTATTTTTATGCGCAGGATGATTCGATAAACCGTTACTCAGAAATTTCCCAAGTGCAGTTTATTGTTAAAACTTTAAAAGTTCGCATAAGCTTACGATTGCTGGGTTTTTTTTCTGGTATCAATTCACTAGAGTTGCACCGGTGATAAACAAAAACATATATAATGTGCATGGGTCCATGAGCACGACGGCGACGTGAAAAAAAATTATGCCTCTGTAGAATTTCTAAGTAGGTACTTGCTTCACACAAGAATTTTTCACTTAAAAAATAACGTACATCGTTATCTCAAACGGTCTCGCAAGACTTTGTAGCTTTTTCTCTAGTAATTTGATATCGAGTAAATTTTGAAATCAATTTTTTACTAAAGTTATATTCGATGCAATACACTTATTTAAATTTGTGTTCTTATTGCTTGACTCTGAATATACCAGACGAGCATATTTTTTAATATAAACATATAAATACAGGTACTATTGAATACGACGTTATTCCCTAATCAAAAACACTATGTTTTGAAAATCAGTCGTTTCTATTTACACCCAAACAAATATAAAACGAGGCCTCACCGAAGTATATAATACGATGTAGATATCCCAAAATACGTATAAATTTATATCATCGGGATTATTATGAATTAACCGACGATAAACGTAAACTAGACGGTCTAAAAATAGAAGCACAAATATAACAACTCACTAACCGATTATTAGACGAACAAACAAATTAATATCCCTCGCCACCTGCACCACGCAAGATATTGACTGCACTATTGTACACCTATACTATTTTCACCCACCACGAATTCTCTTTTTAATCATTTTTTTATTTTTTTTTTATTATTATAACTTTATACATAACAAATTAGAAATGCCTCTCGGCTCGGAAAAATCCAAAATGCTGTAACCCCGTGATTTCACGCCCAGATAAAAAATGAGCTCATTAGTGTACTATAGAGGTTTGCAAACTTGATCGTGTCCGTGTGGTTAAGGGTCACGCGTACATCCCCGAGCCCTGATCCCAATAAACGTTTCTCTCTCGAGTCCTTGTGCCACTGCTCGATCGAATCCGATCTTTATCCATCCGTTGTCGCTCTCCTTTTCGAGCAGCCTTTGAATTATGATGGTTTTCAAGCTGTCAGTTGTTCCGGGCATTATACTGCGGAAAACGAGAAGTTTCTATTTTATTCGAGCTCGTAGCATATAAATATACTATGTTTCGAGGAAATCGAGAGACTAGCCGATGACGATTGGCCGACGTGACTTTGCCGTGACATTTCGCGTATCTCTCGGTTGATATTGTAAAACAACAATGATTAAGAACGCCCAGCGAAGGTTGCGGGCCATCACCTCCGGCCACTCGACGAACAACGTTACGAGTGCATTTTTCTCTATCGCCTCTCGATCTCCTCGACAATCGCGCGCATATATACACACCCAAGAGGGAATAAGATGTACGTAGTGATATCGAACGAAGAGAGTCGGGGACGAGGTTGCGACATCGATACCCACGGAATTTTCGACTACAACATCGTGCGCACAAAAGATATCTTACGCGCGTTTTGCCATTTGCCTATACAGTGTACACGGTATAATAGCAAATGCCAGCGGCCGCCGTCTTTGTTCCCAATGGTGACTTATAATTATACGCGAGCGCGCTAAAGCGTGTTTACTCAGTTGCGCGCTCGCACCGCTGTACTTACACTCCTACACCAATTTCGCTTCAATTACATAATTTGTTTCGCGCACCGATATCAATATTTTTAATGAATTACGGAGCGACCTCATGTAGTTGCGCGCTCGGCCGTCGTAGTTTTATATCCATCGAGACGAATATTCCGTGTAGCTGGTGGGGAAAGCAAAATACTCGTGTTGCCGGGTGTTACCATCGGGAAAAAATGTACTCGTCTGTAATATCTATGGTGAGGTTTGGGGTCATTTCAAAGCTTTGGAGTGTAGACAAATTTAATCTCTTTGGGGCATCTAGCCTTATCGTTAGCCTTGATACCAGATTCACTATGTCGGTATCGGTATGTGGTTGGCATTTTTTTGTACTATTTCTTGGAACCACTTTTTTTTTTTTTTTTTTTTACTCATTATTCACCCATTTGCCTTCATTCAAACTTGAATTCCGTTTGTTGTTCTCCCAAGGCGCTCATTAAATCGGTTAACGAAGAAAAACATAATTTCCCAATTGTGTGAGTACGTGAAAACGGTTATCAGACGCTGACCCGTCATTAGTGTAGGTACGTTACCTTAAATGTTGTCCGATAAGATATGACGTGTTCACGATTACAGTCCATAGAAACAGACTCATATACAGCTATGATTTTTGGAATCATCGTCTCGTCACGTTTGGAAAGTAGTGTAATATCGGTAATTTCGAGAAAATAACATCACGTTTCACCTCTCGACGAGCCATTTGTAACAACACACACATTTGTCACTTTCGTGTCGGCAACTTTTAAATACATGGTAAATTGTTTCAAGGTGTACAGAGCCGAAAAAATTTATCGCGTCGGCGCAAAAACTAGAGGCTTAAATATATATGTCTTTGCCGTAGCGTGACTATACTTTGACAATTATGACTGTTAAAGGTCTTCGTATGAGCCGATATGTTTTAAATGTTTTAAAAATTAGTACACGACGATCGAGTCTTTGGTTTCACGTTAGGTGCTTTGGCGGCATTTCGATTATTCCTCGTTGATTTTCTTCGCATAGCGGCAGCCCAAAGCAGTAGTGTCCGGTTGTGGTGCATGAAAATCGGGCAATCATGCAATTCGAGAAATCTCTTCTCCAGCAGTACTGGATGCAAAACAGCAACAACATCAACGGCTCTCAATGGCCTGAAGTGAAATTGCTCCTATTCAAGCGTAGTGTGATATGCTTACCGCGCCGTTTAACGCTCACAATGGTGTGGTACCCCGTGGAGAGAGCACACAGCTGTTGTTTTTAAATACCTCGTGACAACACCGTTTCTTTTGCCATCGAGGTGAAATTTGTGCTGGAAAACAAACATATAAATATTTTTTTCCATCTCTACTTATAATCAGTACTTGACCGAAACTTTTACCACTAATAATATGACGAATTGTGTTTTTGGAGTGAAAATGTTTGGGAGAGAACAAAGGTTTGAAAATAAGTATTTCTTTCTAAAAATACATTACACTCAATTTGATGGAAAAAGTTTTTATTGAATATTATGTTATAAACGTAGTGATGAAAAAAATAGGCAGTAGAAAATAATTTATATATTACGTTTGAGATAAAAAAGTTATGTATTAAACAATTTATAAAAAACAAAACATGTGCTCACCTTCCAGTATTACCTTGCTCATTGCATGGACTGGAAAATTTTTTAACGTCGATTCGACACATTTATTTGAGAAAAAGAAAAAAAAAAATCCAACAACATTGATTAAAGTAACATTAGAGTGTTTACCGTGAAGCTCTTGGTCTGATGATAAGATAGGTGTTCGCAAGTAACTCTAATAGATCAATAAAACAGATATTGTGTAGGTGCGCTTAATCTAAATCCACCTCGTAAGGAGGAGACATTAAATGAATCGGTGTATGGATTATCCATCGCAACACTATATATTGTTTATTGTTATTATTATTACTATTATTGTTGTTGTTGTTTCTGTTGCTCTTGTTATCAGCTGATAATTGTAATTGCATTGTTTGTTCTACTTTTGAATACTTATCAACGTAACAAAATAACTGTATTCGTAATAAAAACTTGCAACGTTACAATTAAAAAAAAGAAATTTTTTTTTCATACAAAAATGCGTACATTTTTTTGCGGTTCTAAATCATAAGTACGACATTATAAAAATTAAAAAAAAAAAACACGTAAAAACCGACCTTGAGGAATAAATCTCGAACTATGCCTCTCATGAAAAAAGTGTAATGCCGACAGTAACTTTCGACCTATATGTATAAAAAAATGGCCTTACGATAGAAAAAACACGTGACATAAATCTCGTTATCCCTGGCGAATAAAATGTTACACTACGTAAGGTGTGGGTACGCGAGTTTCGTGATACGGACACTTTGGACACACGGTGCAACGGCCTCGAGTCATTCCGATGAATGATATTATAAATATCCTCGCGTATGAATGACAATTACTACAATCTTTTGTCACGCCGGTCAAACGTATAATCTAGTCCAAAACCATAAGAGCAGAGCCACGTTACACTACACCCAATACCCCAATAAAAGCAACTCGTCCAATTGTATATACTTCCAGAGTCTTCGTCTATCGACACTTTTCGTACAGCCCAACAATCGATGCGAATAAACATCGTGGAGAAAATTATTTTTACTTTGCAAGCATGTTCCGATCAACAATGCAATTGAATGCCATCACGTAATATACAAAAACGATTAATCATTAAGGACACGCTCGACGAGATTCGCAGATTAGGTGTGCAAATTGCGCTCAATGGGACACTGGTGTTCGTCGAGACTTCCAAACGGCTCGAGTCCACGAAGCAAAAATGATTTTTCGAAAAACAATTTCCCACTATTGGCCCGAATCATCCCCCGCGTATCGATCCTCGAATCGACAATTGCCACTCCCGAGAAGCATTTACGATCCACTTGGAAAAAAAAAAAAAAAAAAAAAAAAAAAAAAAGGTATACGATCGTCAACTCGCCCGTGGATTTTTTTCTTCGCCGACCCCCGCGACCGGCTCCCTCGATTTGCTATATAAATTGTAGGCACGGCGCGGCAGCTGATAAGATAATGGGGAGCAATTCCAGCGAAGAAGCCGCGCACAGCCTCTCTCTCTCTCTCTCTCAGGCCAGTGTATCTAACATTTACTTTGGCGAAACAAGACGACGCCTGCACGTACGCGCGTTAGGTTTGGCGGTACAAAAATGGCACTGCCAAAGTCACGCGTGCCTCAACAATTGATTGGAAAACCACGCGGGCACACGACACGAGTCACTTGGATTAATTTATTTTTGTTCAACTTGTCGATTAGATACAATGTATGCACGAGCGGTGGCTCTCGACACAACACTCGATAAATGAATTATACGTATACAGTTTGAGTTACAGCGCGATCAAACAATTCGATCAACTCTGATTTATTGGATTTGCCATGGGAATTATCGAGTTATAGGCGCGTGAGGATGTATCGATACGAGCAATGGAGACATATATATATATTTCAAAGGGTGGGTATATATATATGTATAGGCGACGAAGGTGATTGTGTATGGTTTTAGGTGACGTCACGCCAACGCAAGAGATAGATGTAAGTACAGATAATGCGTTTATTGGGCCGAGGAGCCATAGCTTGCGATCGATACACCAATAGACCGGGTCGCGGTGGATTTTCATTGTGGATAAAATATGCATCGGCAAGTTGCGATTAGGCGACGCAATGTCACAAACGGGGAAGTGATTTCGAGTTGCGTCGAGTGCCCAAGTAACCGAGAACGAGGAGGAAAAAGCAAAGTGTCCTCCACGAGGAGATAGAAGCGCTCGCCGGTCGATTGTTTATCGCGTTGTGTGTTTTTTGCTCGATTACGATAACGGAGATTATGATTCGCGTCGCGTTTGTAATTTCGCTAATTCGATCGATGACGATTCGTCGCGAACGGGGTAAGGATACTCTTTTTTTTTTGTTTTTTTGTTTTTTTTTTTTGTTTAGCAGATGTACGTTTTATTTGCGTAATCGGTTTTTTCGTCAAAGTGTTTGTGGCGGCGAAAGTTACGCGTGCGCTTGTATTGAAAACATGGATCGGAAATTGGACTTTAATTTCTGGATTTTCCGCGCTGGGAGTCATCGAAAGTTTGTTAATTAGTAAAATATGTGAAAAAGTATATGTGAAGCTCGTACTGCGTTGTCGAGCACTTCTCACGGGAAAAAAGGTTTGCGCGATCTAATCTACGTGAAATCACTGCGTTATCGACACTATTTTACAGTAGTATCGGAAATCACAGTCAGGATTTGATTTTGTCAAAAATTTAAACACAACAATTGAAAATTATGTTGCAAAATTGATCCTTTTGAGAACGAATATGAAAATAAATTACCCGCGAACGTGATTTGCTTGCGCATAGGCGAGTTGACGAGGTCGATCTTTACGCAGTTCTATCATTGCTCATTGAAATGCATCATCAGTCACGAAACAAAACAACGACTTTGCGTATGGAAATCAGTTTCATAATTTTCTCAAAATTTATAATGTTTTGTTTAGTCGTATGAGTCCTTTCATGACGAATGTTCGAACAAACTTGTATTTTTTTTTGTCACAGGTCTCCTCAACGAGCACTACAGATCGAGCGGAGGTCACGATCAGCACGAGATCTTGGAGAAGCTCACAAAGTATTGCGGCAAATCCGTGCACAATTACTCGGAAGGCGAGACCGACCCGCTAAAATGGGACTTTTACAACAGTTTCTACTTCGCCTACACAGTTGTGAGCACGATCGGTAAGTCGATCGGTATCATTGACGCATTAGAAAGCACGAGTTTAAAAAAAAAGTCCTATCTCTCTCCTTCTGCTATCAAATTCATTTGATCAGAGCACAAATTTTCCTCCAACGACACTTGAACGATGAAAAATCGGCTCAAGAATTCCAGATTAGACACAACTACCGATCCAGCAATTAATGCGCGACGCCAAAACAGGCAATCACCGTTGATCATGTAATTTTCAGGCTACGGCAATCTGGCCCCGACGAACCCAACCGGTCGCGTGCTCATGATATTCTACGCCCTGATCGGTATCCCGATAAACGGGATCCTGCTGTCGCAGCTGGGCGAGTTCTTCAGCGAGACCTTCGTCAGCGCCGTGCGACGCTACAAGGCCTACAAGAAGAACCGAAACGAGTACTCAAAGTCGTCGCTCAACTCGCTGGAGAAGCAACGCTTCAGTCTGGCCGTGCAAATACTCACCTATCTGATACCCGGCTTCGTCATGTTCATCTTCTTCCCGGCGTTTCTCTTCTCGTACTACGAGCACTGGAGCTACGACGAGGCGGTCTACTACGCCTTCGTTACCCTCACGACCATCGGTTTCGGAGATTACGTCGCAGGTGAGCTCCACACCCTCTAGAACTTACATTGGGTGTGGGTTACTCGTTTATTAATTTTACCGATTCTCGTCATATATACACACTCGGGTGACGCGAGTCGTGGAACGAATCTGCCGATAGGTGTAACGCTCTTCTCGATGCGTCAGTGCTCGCGCGTTTTATCGTACTCGAGGAAATTCCCCTCGAGAATAATTTATAACTGATCAATAAATTCGACTCGACTTTTTAGCCTAAAATAACGTCCCTATCCTTATACAGAGTTGTACAGCTAATCAGATTGGAAAAAAAAAAAAAAATAAATAACATCTTAAAACTGGAAAAAAAAAACCAAATTTTTTTTTTTTTTTAATTTTATTCATCACGGAAATGGAAAATGAATTTTTACGATTATCTTAAAACGTCGCGTTTTATTTCCGAAGCGCTCCGTCCTGTTGTCTCGCGTCAAAGATTTTCTCATTACGCGGACAACGTCGCGCAATATTTTTGTCGTTAAAGCACCAATAAATTCGGCCATTACACCGGCGCGCTTGCAATATAACTTTAACGCCAAGTGGAGTATGATTTAATTAGGGTTACCAGTTCCGCGACAGTGACATTTACACACACGCGTACACACACTCACGTTACAAGAAATGCGAAGCTCGTTAAAGTCATTTACGCAATTGCGGTCGAACGAGTGCGTGTCCATTCGTAGAGATCTATGATGCGCTTAAACAAACAATGAGTGATTTGTTGGAATCTGTAATACATGGATACACACACGTTTTGTCAGTTTGTTTGATGAGAATTTTCAAAAAGAGCGTCGCGTGAAGTAGGTATACATACACCAAAGGTGTCACGCCAATTAATAACAAATCCTATGTATGTTTCGTTGACGCTCGCAGGAGTCGCGGATCGTCCAAAGTAAGTATAAGGTCGAAGATTATCCTCTTCGTGTGCGTAGACGAGTGCTGTTGTTGTATCAGTGTCTATGTATCCCTGCATGTATTTATTTACGTAGATAGAGCACCAAGAGACGCGTCGCACGATCTAATGAAATGTGTATCTTGAACGCAGTAAGGATTTTAATTTTCCACTCGAGTTCACGGTTGTTTTACTTTTTTTTTTTTGTAATAAGTACTTGTGTGCACGAATTCTTATCAGTGATTTTTTTTTTTTTTTTTTTTTTTTATCATTGAAACACTTGTTAATCGTGCACTTGAATGTTTATGAAAAACACCCAAGAAAGGAAAGAAAAAAAAAACAAATAAACAAATCGCATAAATTTTCCAAAAAAAAAAAAAAAAAAAAAAAACAGGCCAAGACAACGAGAAGGGCAACGACATACTCTTCGGCGTGTACAAGATATTCCTGATAGTGTGGATATCGTTCGGCTTGGGCTACATCGTCATGATCATGACGTTCATCGGCCGCGGAATGACGAGCAAAAAGGTGGCCAGACTCGAGCACAAGCTCGCCCTCAAGCTCAAGCACACGCAGAGCAAAATTTGGAACGAGTTCAACGAGGACATCAATTATCTGCGCAGGGTATTTAACGAGCTACAATTTTCCAAAGTCAAGGTACTTTATAATCCCTCGTCACGTTTATCCAGTACAATGTACAATGTAATTCTTAATTCCTTAATTTTTTTCCCCCCCAGAGGGTGTACGTCGACGAGTACGACTACGACACGCCTACGTTGAAGTTCCCAAGGAGCATCAGTTTTCCCAATCTCCGGGAACTCGTCTACGGAGGACTGGACGTGCAGATACCACCACAGCCTCGACGCAGAGCCAACAGCGAAGTCGTACCGATGGTTAGTGGCCCAATCTTTTTGTTTTTCTTCCCAATTGAACAGAGCATTTTCAACCCGATGAAACGTTTTAAAAAGCAGGAGGAGTCGCACGTGGCGCGAGTCGTCTCGGAGACGGACCTCCAGCGCATCGACAAGAACGCCACCTTCGCGACCCACGCCATGGTCCAGCCGGCCGAGTTGCTGGCCCGACTGGTCAACATCCTGGGCTACATACCACCACCCCCGGATGACGACGAAGCCTTGCCACCTGATTCGAACATAGGGGTTGGCTCTGGAGTCACCGGTGGCGGCATCCAAGGATTCAGCGAGAAGGAAATCCTCGCGAGCGAAGCTCCACCTTGGAACTCTGTGAGTGACACCCTTTTCTTCCCTACTCAGTGTATATGTATTATTTTTATCGAACGACTAAAACGTTAACAGGAGAAGGAAACCGCGTGGAAGCTCGGCGGGGATACCCCAAAGTCGTACAGGTCGCGGGCCCACAGCGAGGTAAGGCTGGACCGGCCCGAGTTGTTCGTCCACCCGAGCGGCAGCGAGTGGACGTGGTCCGATCCCGCGGCTTCGACCAAAATCAAGGAGATCATGCGAGCCCGCAAGAGCATGCCCTCCAACGCCAAGGAGGCGGCTAGCAAGACGCGCTTCCTCTCGCGCGCGGGACTCGGACTGCCCAAGATGAAGCTGCCCCGCTGGATCAGCGCGAAGAAGCCCGACCAGCTGGTGGATCCAGATACCGATCCCGTGGACGCGGTCCTCGCGGCGGCGAGCAACCAGCCGCCACAGATGCCGGACGGTAAGCTCTCGTGTACACATACCTGAAACGGAGTATAAGATATGACTCACCGGTTGCAGGTCCGAGGCGGCGCAACTCGTACTTTGGCACCCACTTCACGCACACGGGCGCCAGTAGTCTTCTGGAGGAGACCTCGGTGGCCGACTTTTTGCGCGCCCTCACTGCCCTGCACACCCGAGTGGGTGGGGTCCCCGACGACCTGGTGGCGGCAGCGGCGGCCACTCGCAAGACGGCAACCCCCCAGCGCAAACTGGGCACGGCCTCGCTGACGCCGCCCAAACTGCCCAGCCTGGTGGCGCTGTTCTCGCCACCGGGTGCGCCACTCGGTCACAGCCAGAGCCAACAGAACACCGTCACCGGGGTCGTTGGCAAGGTGGCGCAGGCGGGCCGCCGATTTTCCCTGAGGACCGCCGAGAACTCCAGCAACACCACGCCCCTCTACCAGAGACGGCTCACCCAGGGTGCTCCGCCGATCCTACCCAGCCGGCCCAGGAGGTTCTCCCTGAGACAGGTCACCTCATCGGTCACGCCGCAACAGTATTCCTCGGTGGGTTCTCCAAGTCCAAATTCAGTACCGATCGCGTCCGAGTCATTGAGACTGATGATGATTTTTGTATTTTGAACCTCCAGAACCCCGGCCAGCAGCTGGATGGCGCTTCTAGTCCGCCAGCCTACTCGTCCGGTCACTTTGTCCTCGACAATCCAAAGGGGCACCTGGCGACGATGAGGCTCCCCGGCACGGACTCCTTGGCAGTAATGGGTCCCAGAACCGGTCGTCGTTTCTCCCTAAGACCGGCGCAGATCGGCGTCCCACCGGCTCCCTCCAACGCCTCGATCGGACAGCCGGTGAAACCCGTCGCTCCCAGGTGGAGGGCGGGTATGCTCCAGAGGCAGATTGTCCAGCAGAACGCCCGGCGCAAGGTCCAGAGGGCCTTCAGCTTGAGCGACGTGCACTCGGACGAGCGCGAGCGCAACATCGGTGAGTATCCATATATATACGAGTGTGTATGTGTAACGATTCGAGAACAATGTGTATGGTGTGTCGACAGGCATCAGTCCCCTGGCTCTGCACGACAACGCCCGCACGATAACGTCGGTGCAGGGCCAACGTCTGGCCACCTCGACGGCGGGCAAGACGGTGACGATAGTCTCGCCGGGGCTGTCGCGAACGAGGAACAGCGAGCCACGTGGGTCGTCCGAGGCGTTTCAGCAGGGCTCCGGTCGCTTCGGGCGCTACAACAGCGACATCGAGTCCGTGTCGTCCAAGAGCTCGAGCCAGTCGTCCAGGTCGCTGGACCGCGAGCTGGCCAAGACGAGCGACGCGTCCCTCGTGAGCAGCAGGAAGAGCAGCTTCGGGGCGGGCAACGCGATGGAGGACGACGAGTGGGACTTTCCGCCGACTAACGAGGAGGGCGACGTGGGGAAGCCGTCGAGCAACGACCGGATCCTGAAGGCCCTGCTCGGGGAGTCAAGGAGGACCTCTTCGGGGAGCTCCAGGGACGAGGAAGTGGCCTCGGCGACGACGCAGTCGTCCACGGTGTCGACGGAAACGCTGAGCAGTGTACCGTCGTTTAGGCTGGTCGTGTCGCAACACGGGGACCAGGAGGAGAAAAAGTCGGACGAGGTGAGGATAGACGTGCCCGAAGACTCGTGAACGCATTCCAAGGGAGGGGGTTTACCAACGTTACCGATGTCGTTTCGTTTGGTTAATTTAACGATGAACGTATATACGTTGGCGCGTTTTTTGCTATAATGTACGTTGAACTACGAGTATTATTCTTTTTTTTTTTTTTTTTTTTTTTTCTGTATCGGTTTCGGAGCGAGAGGCAATCTAGTGCATTTTCGGGAGCTGTTTTCAAAGAGATGGTTTGTTGAATTATTCGAGGATTCAACAGTATTAGGGTACAATTCATCTCTGTAAAAGCGAATAATTGTTGTTTTTTTGTTTATGAACTGAGAAAATACAGAGTTTACCGTTGTGATTT
The DNA here is from genome assembly GCF_000648655.2 of Copidosoma floridanum. Next base: position 6,580,116 of record NW_019379674.1, read on the forward strand.
ATTCGAATATAAGTAGATGTATATTTTTTCGCGAGCGTGGATAAGTATGTAAGTTTTAGTTTTTAAGAGTTTTTTTTGTTTGCAGAGGGTAAGTATGTAATGATTGTTACGAGATGATCATCACTTTTCAAATACGTAATTGCAGACATTTGTTATAGCATGCGTAGATGTAAGGATCGGTACTGTTATGTTGGTACACCCAAAGTGCGTTTCAGTCGTGACGCATTGAAGAGCTTACGTAATACGTAGATATGGTTTCTATTATTTAGATGTACGATGAAAAGTAAATATTAAACAATCGGACATTTCCAAGTGTATACTGAAATAACGTTGCTGTGATAGCACTGCGAGCCTTAGTTACTTTAAGCGGTTCTCGGCAGGTACGAGGATAGTATTTGAATTAAAAAAAAAAAAAATCAAGTCCAGAGTGATCGGAAATCAGGGGTGGTTTTTTAATTGTAAATATTGATGGAAAATTCGTTGAATGGATTTATTTTTATACAGTAACGAGACGAGTGATACGTGATGGGATCAATTTTTTATTCCTCAAGTGTCTTTGATTGTTAGTGGATGAAAGGAAATTTTATGACATAACTTATTAGTATTGATATCAAATAATCGATGAATGGCCGGTATACTAAATGTAATTACGTACAGGGTATGAAACAAGTGACGACAAATTTGTGGAAAACAATTTTTTTTTAAATAAATCAACTCAACCGCGATTTGTGAAAGGTTGATGTTCTTGTATACATGCGTGTAAAGTTTCGAGGCAATAAATAATATTATTGATAGATAGAAACTTCATTTATTTATAAAACATACTATACTTATTCCTCGATTGCAAGTGTACATAATTTATTAATGCGTCAAAGGGTAAGGAAACATCTTTGGATTCTCCTCTGACAGACCTTACTATTGCGTGACACAGTTGGTAAGATCAACGGAGCAAAGATACCTAGTGAACGTGAATTAGTCTAAGGATGGAAGATCATTCTTCACCGACTGTTCAAAGTGCCTCGCACTGCGAGAACGTTGCGCAAAATTTTCACACGTTACAAGAAATATTGATTTCTGAGTAATAGTGTTTAATTTAACCAAGAGGCGAGAAAGATATTTACAAAGTTTTGAAGCCTCTTTGGGGTACTTTGTTGAAATCGACATTTGACATGCCTCGAGAAAGTTGAAAACCAAGACAACCTCCTCGAAATAGTATCACTCCTACTGCTCCATGGATAAGTTAGCTAAACGTTTTTTTAGCTCTTGGATGAGTTGATCCCTCGGCACGGACGTCTCTTCTCTCGTCTTGACATCCCTCAACGTAACCACCTGCTTCTTCAGCTCACCTTCGCCAATGATGATAGCCAGAGGTATGCCGTACTCTTCACAGTGCTGCAGTTGAGCCAACAGCTTTGGACTCTTTTTGTAGGATTGCTCGGCCTTGATTTCGTTCTCCCACAGATCGATGAGAATCCGCATTCGCTCCTCGTGAAGGTTTTTCTGCGCTGCAGCAACAAATACCTGTACATCTGTGGTACGGACCTTTGAGCCTTTCTTGGCGATTGTTCCTTCGATGACGCTGAAGATGCGTTCGATGCCAAGCGACACACCTACGCAGGGTACCGGCTTGTTTTTCGGGTCAAACATGCCAACGAGGTTGTCATATCGACCACCAGCTGCTACACTGCCCACTTCCACGTTATCACCTGTAAGAACAAATACAATCGTTTATTTCAACAAACATAAAATAAGGTATTGAAACAAAAACAAAAGTACATACCAGTTAACACTGCTTCGTAGATAACCCCGGTATAATAGTCTAGACCTCTCGCTAGACTAAGATCGAAAGTAAGACAGTCCGAGATTTTGAAAAGGTCGCAGTAACTGAGCAAAAGTTCCATCGAATCAAGGCCTTGCACGGCCGAGTTCTGCTTTACCAGAACAGCGTCCTTCCTTAGCTCGTCTACGAGCTCTTTGCCTCCGTTCTGAAGTACGTACTCGCCGATTTTATCTGCGACGCTACTGTCTAGGCCTTTCTCTTCAACCATTTCCTTTTTCACCTCCTGCCACGGGCTCTTATCGAGTTTGTCGACCGAAGAACATATGATTCTGAATTTTTCCGCGGGCACTCCGCATGCTGCGAATATCCCGTCCAGTAAGCACCTATGGTTTACTTTTATTTGGAAAGGACCTAGATCCAGTGCCTTCAGAGCTTCGTAAATGATTCGTAGGCACTCTACATCTGGTAGCATTGGATCGTATTGCCCAGCAATGTCAAAATCCTGAAATTTTATAGTGTTATTGTATTTTTCTAGAAAAAAATTACTTAAATAAAATATTATTGGCTTCACTCACGCATTGGTAGAATTCTCTGTATCTTCCTTTAGTCATTGCTGGGTTATCCCTCCTGTATACTTTGGCAATGTGATACCTTTTGATGTTTGTTATCTTATTCATTGCCAAGTATCGAGCAAAAGGAACAGTCAAGTCATATCTCAAGGCAAGAATTTCACCACCTTGATCTTTGAGGTCATAGATTAATTTTGAGTCTTCTCCATATTTTCCAGTCAGTACATCCTACAAATAAAACCAGCAGGTACTTGAAATTCTTCGAAAATTTTTGCTTTTTTAATATTAAAATAAAAAAAAAAAAAAAGCTTACCTTTAACTCGAAAATGGGAGTGTCTATCGTTTCAGCACCATGTTTTTTAAAAATAGAAACAATTTTTTCAATGGCTTTTAGCCTCACTGTCATCTGCTCAGGGTCATAATCCCTTGTGCCTTTTGGAGTTTTGAGAACGAGTTTCTGTGAGCCACTGCTTTTATCACCAAGTTGAGCTTTCAGTTCCAAAAGCTTGTCAACCTCTTCTTTGATCTGAAAGATATACATTAGCTTTATTGACGGAATTTGTGGATAATTATTTACCGACGACTTGTAGGACGCATACCTGCGGAGTAGCAACCACAGTCGTGTAACGACGGGCAGCAAGCACGAGATTGGTTCGCATCAGGTGCAGCATGGCGAAGAGAGGAAGGAAACCGCAACCAGAATGAAAGATAAAATCCACCTCAGTGTTGTTTATTTGAACTGAGTGAAACATCAAATACATTTTTCATTTTAGCAAGGTAAGGTACAACTGCCACAGATAATAAATCTTTGAAAGATAAATATTGATTTATAATCAATCAGAAAGAAGTTTCGGTCAATGATGAAAAAATTTCATCGTTTTAAAGTCTGTGGCAGTAATGTAAGCCTTGCAACTACTGCCTCACCTTTTTGTCTAAATCACTAGTGGAAAAAGTGGTAAGGCCACTAATTAGGCTTGACAGTTTGCTATTACATGGCTTTAATTCAGGGAATCCAGCGCATTCCTCTGAACTGAAGCTTTTCATATGATCAAACCATCGTTTCAAGTGAGGCCAGTTACCATAGCCTCCGTTTTCACAAGAAATACACGAGTTAAAGAGCTCTATGTCTTTCTTGGATGGACAGCAGCCACACACGTAGCTCTGCCTTGACAGAGCTCGATTTACTTCTCCCAACGATTCTTTAAAATCCTGAAGGTGAAAAGTTCTTAGCTTGCATCATTTATTTATTTATTATTATTTGTTTTTGTTTTTTTCACATCATGTTGTAATTTTTGCTAATTTAGTTAGTATAAAAGTGCTATTTTATACTTGTGTAACTATTATTCAATTTATAAATCAGTCAAGCATGCATTATTTGAAATTTATCATACAGAAATCAGAGGATGATGTAATCTTTAAAAGCGTTGAGTTCTACAGAACGTGGATTAACTTTTATAGCTTTGGTTATAATGAAATTTTTTGAATTTTAACAAAATCAACTAAATCAACTTAACAGAGAAAGCCTAAAATCACAACGACTACCGGGACTCTGAAATAGGTTGCCAAATGTAAACATACCCTCAGTGTGCACAAGATTACTCAATAATATCCATTAAATTTTACTGCAAGACGTAAACAAACATAAATTAGCTGATAACTAAAAAAAATAACACGAAAGCTCGAGGCTTTTAGGGTCTCAAAGGTCCAAAATAAACGAAACAATAACCCGTAGCAGAACAAAACAAAACAGCAGACAGCATTTTAGCGCTCGACGTTAAAAAAATGCCTTACTCCCGACTCTCTCTCTCGAGAGTAATAACCAAGTAAAAATAATCGGAAGAGAAAGGCTCGTTTTTTGCAACCAAGCGAGTCCAAAGATCCCAAGAAGGTAATAAGTATCTTTCTCTTCTCCACGTGCTCTCTCTGTCCCCTGCCCACAAGCGCGACTCTACTTATATAACCTAAGCGCGATGGTAAACATACGGATGAAAAAAATTACTGTTTGTCCGTATAATAATGTATTACCTGCTTGGGATCGGCCTTGGCGCTCTTTAGCCGTCGCACCAGGTCTCCCTGTTCCTTTATCAGTTCCTGCAGGCTTCCCATGTCAGCCGAAAATTCACCCAGACAGACTTAGAGTAGGTGAGCGGGCACTACCTACCCGTGGAACAATTATTCACAAAATTGAACACAATATATTTAATAACACGAGCACCACGTAAATTATTTGAGCTTTGGTATAAATATTGTTACAAATAACACCCAAACTGAAATCTATTAACTGTTGCTCAACCGCGTCAGCTGCTCTCGCGGACAGGTCTCTCTCGCTCTCTCTCTCTTGAGTCAGCGGAGAGAGGGAGGTCCCCCCTCAGGGGAGGAACGGGAATTGCGCGCGCAAGCTGCCATTGGCGGGACATTCAAATAAATCGGAATTTTTTTCCTGACATCCTTGTCTATTATTTTTATTATTATTATTTTTCACCTAAACAATAGATTTTTATGACCAACAGACAATATTTAATAAAAAGTTAATGATTTAATTCAGTGTTTAGTGTACTAAGTAGTAACATCACTGTCGAAATAAAAGAAAGGCGTGCCTTAAGTAGATTTTGTGATAGAGAAGGCCTTGCCAACTGGTTTAGAAACGCGTGCGTCTAAAACTCCAAAATACGCACGTTTTTTCTCCAAGCGACACACATCCTTTCACTATGGAGTATATATTTAACATGGTAAAGTCACGGAGACTTTACACGTGGAGGTGACTTACGACATTACATTTTCGCGGATCGATGAAATTTGTTATACATATATGAGTTGACGATTTCAATTTGCCGTTAGTCAGGTATAATTTCAAACAATTATTTGGTCCGAATTTTAACAAGTAATGCATGTATACGAATCCTTATGGAGGGAAGTACTATATTTTTTGTAAGGCTAAATATATTATTACTTATATATTATGTAAATATTTTTGTAGTATATTATTTTGTATAAGTACGTGTAAGGAATTTTACATCGATTTCTTTGCTCAAAAAATTGGGTAAGTGTACAATACAATATTATGTTGAATAGGAAACAATTTGTACATCGGTAAGGAGAAATCAAGAAGACAATAAATGCATTTTTTTTTACATCTAGATAACTTTTATTAACCAATTTCATCGTTATCGTTACAAATTACGCTGATGAGAGACATTGCGCATGCCATTTCAAACAGATACAATGAAATGTGATAACGTCACTATTTTTTTTTTTTTGTTTTTTTGTTTTTTTTATTTTTATTACAGTCAATGAATTGGCGAATGAATGAATTTAAGTGTGCAATGATAATGCAGCGGGAGGTTTTCTTTTTATTTTTTCTTAAATATTTTCCATTAATTCATGCTTACGTTTTGTTTTTGATTGCTCGTGTGGCATTATGCATTTTTGTATATGATGAGTCCAATTGATTTTTTTTTTTTTTTTTTTTTTTTTTTCATAAACATTTTTCATTTTTTTTTTTTTTTCGTTTTTTTTTCTCATACCACTACTCGACTGTTTAATAACTTGATTAACCGACAACACGTACTTGGTATTCCGCAATGTTTTTCTGTTTTATTCTTTTCCTTTACATTTAATGTTCGATCGTGTCACTTGTATAGTCGTAGTGTAAGAGTCACTTGTGCGTGTGTGTACAAACTTGAATAATTATAGTCGAAGACATCAAAAACATTCTACGTAATGTTTAAATAACGAGACCGTGGATTTGCCTATCGACGTCTTTTTTTTTTAACGTTTCGGAATTTATGTTGAATCACCACTATAATCACATCAGTCGTGCAATTCTAATTTTTTTTATAAAGAAGTGCAGCGCTAAATGACGTTAACTCCGAGCTCAAGATGTTTACGATTTTCGAGAGTACGTGTGTGGCGTTGTCTCTGTTTTTTTTCCGCTAACAACTGAAATTACGAAAGGTCGTCCCTTTACTTAATTTTTTTTTTTTTTTTTTTTCACTTATTTTGTTATCTTATTTACTCACTAAAATTCGTAAAATTAATAGATACACGAGCTCCTCGTGACTTCCGTATTTTTATTTTATTTTTTTCTCTAAACTATACAGGGAATTTTATCCTCGAAAAAACATGTTTAAAAAATAGATATAGTTACTTCGCGTCTTTGACCGTAAAAAATGAATCGAATTTTCTTGTCCCTTGTTTTTTTGATTACACTTTCAATCACTTGATCGAGGGTCATCGGAGTCATACGATAACACCCTCAAAATTTTTATTTTCTTTTTTGTTTCCATTTTCACACAAATCCACGGCCTTACAATCGTTTAGGCTTACAGCTACTATTATTTTCATTAAGATATCGGTGTACTTATACAAGAATGCTTTAATTTCACGTGTTCCTCCTCAAGCTTTCCCGACTCTCCTTTCCCTTCTCTCTGCTATTACTATTGTATTATTACTATTATTATTTCTCGTACTCTCTTCATCCAATCTCACATCGATATTTATTATCTCTATTTTATTTCAAAAATTTTCCTCGCTTAATAATCATTGCTATTGCAAATATTCAAAAAAATCGTTTCAATCCTTCAAACACATACTTTCGCAAACCAACCGTGATTAAAGTCAACCCTTATCAGCTGTCCCTGTCCTTTCGTTCTATAACCGAGTCAAAACGATCCCGCGATCCAATGGATTATACAAAAAAAGTCTGACCAGTTTCAGATCGAACTACACCTGCAACCCAGTACAATGATTCATGGTTTTCAGAGATAATTTATTTTTTATTTATCGTGTACCTGGGACCAACTCATCGATCTTTGTTTTTAATCATCTTTTCAATTTTTTAAATTGTTTTTTTTTTTGTTTGTTTGTTTTTTTTCTTATTATTTTGGTCCTGTGTGGCAGTGCCATGTTCAGTTACTTGATAACGAACAATTGTGTGATTTGGCTTCTTAATTTTTTTTTATCATTTTTTTATTGATTTTTAATCAGTGTTACATATTTTCACAAAACTTACAATTACTTACACTCTCGTGTAATATTCATACCGAAATATCGATAAAACTTATTATTCGCCAAAAGCTAAACAAATCTCTCGACTATTGCCTCGTCTGTTTCACAACTCGGCCATTCGTTTGCTTCAACGCTTAGCCATGTCTCTAAGGGGTTCTCCTCTTATCGTTAAATTTATCATAATTGTAATGAAAATCGTAATGATCGATGGCGATAATATTTAATGATTGTTGAATATATACTGGATGATTAAAAGTACACAACTTAAGTCTTTTACAACGATAGAAGGAGTTAATAGAAAAACGAACGATATTGATTACAAAGTAAATGCATCGTAAGTCACGCAAACGTATACTCGTATATTTAACTCGTACAACTCACTGATATTTACATCATATTTATATACTTGGACGCACGCATATTTTGTTACATTCACGCGCACACAATAAGTCGATACAATTACGCCTTCACGTTATATTAATCATAATATTTATATTTATATTTATATATATATAATATCTTTGTATATCGTAATTTTTGTTTTTTTTATCCTTACCATTGCATTGTCGCTTCGGTTACTTGAATCTTGTATGTATAAGTCATATTATATATCTATAATGTTCGTATGATTATTTTTCTTGTTTTTCGTCATCGTGGTGTTTTCTTGTTTCATTTCGTACACTTCCTCGCGATTCTCATCAATCTACGCCCGACAAAACTCATTCGTTTCAATCTCGTCACGTTTATATTTATAATATATATTTTTATATTCATATTTACTCTTATGTTGTTTATTTTATATACGTTTTAATGTATACCTAATCGTTTGCGTGTCATTTCATTTTCATTTAAATTTAAACGTACGTAGACTTGGAAAGCTATATAAGTAGGATGGCGCTTACGAGGATGATCAAAGAGAGTTTAGATTTAATATTCATTATAGCTATTATTATACTAATCCTCAATATTTCTCCTGTTTCTCTTTCCAAGGGAAAAATTAGAGAAACTCGGCTTCTACTCTTGCGGCGGAGGAGGGGGGGGGGTATGGTTTTTATTATTGTTATTACATTTTTTTCTAAAACACGTTGAAATATATCGCAAGTTTATTATTACTTTTTTTTTCTTCTTTTTAATATCACCGGCATAATAGCGACGTTAATAGTAATAATAATACACAGATTGCGGTATCGATTCTGTTAATGCATCATGAATGTATGAGCGGCCGAAAAAAAATTCGGACCCTAGACCACTAATAAATAGCGACGTAATTATCTTTTCGCGATGAATGGATGAATTCTTTTGTTTATCCTCTAAAACATCTTTGTTATCCACTACGGCCTCTACGCTTTTAATTTACTTGGTTAAAATCGCGTGTCTTCCACATGACGCGCTAAAATTGCGTGCACAATATCTACGAGTTGGCTAATTCATTGGTTACTTTTATTTGTTCATCGAGTTCGAATGTCTCCTACCTATGCCTCATTAACTCTCAGCAAGTTGGGTTTCTTTTCTTTTTTTTTTTCCATCAATTTAGTAATGCTGTTTTCTCCGACATCTTCGTTGCTTGTAAAGTTGATTAGAAATTTTGCCCACAAATTATTCAAAGTTAAGGTTCAGACCACTGCATTGATTCAAAAAATGAGTTGCTCATCGGGGTAAGAATAATTTTTGTACTCTTATCGCGTTTCATTGATCTCTTTGCACTGATCGAACGGAATTTGAACACAGACTGGGGGGTAAAAAATAAAAAATCATAACACACGTCCCGTGTGAATCGGTAAACATCGAATCTCGTTTAACTTTAACGCAAGTCGATCGGCGACAAAATCGTCAGTTAAAATTCGTCTTTTCCTCTCAGCCTCTTTGCTATGATGATCTCCGACAACGTCCCGAACGCCCGGGCCCACCTACACGCGACTGCAGCACAACTTTCGAAAAGAAATCGCCGTCAAGATTCGAATAATCGTTTCGTCGGTCTAGACTAAAAAAGCCCGTCTGCTCGCGCGCTCGCCCCCTTTGTTTTTTTTTCGTTTCAGACTTATTGCGGGACGCGCGAACGGCCGGCCAAGGTATAAAAGTAGAAAACGCGACGTTGGAATCGTCGAAAAGCCCAAACTAAACGTCTAAACATACGTCCTAATAATTATCACGATGCGGTTTTGGCTCCCGATTTCGGGGTGTATATCGAATCCATGTATGGTTTTGATCGCAACTTTGTGGAGATGATCCGTCGACGAAGTCAAACGAAAAGTAAACCCAAAAGAGGAGTACAGGTGTAATCAGCCCATCGACAACTAAGAGGCGTGCATCGTGCAGTTCGCGAGGGTGAGTTAGCGCCGTTCGTTGTCGTCGCAAAATTGCAAAAAAAAAATACATCGTAATGATAACCCGTCGTTTTTTTGCTTCCAGCGAGAGATAAGCCGGCGCGTCAACGAGCGAGCGCAAACGCGAGGGCAGTCGGGGTGGGATGGGCTTACTCGAGACGGGCCTTGTAGCTGGTCTTCCAGATCTCGGCGAGCGTGACCGCGCTGTGGAACCTGTGGAAGATGCACAGGGGTATCGTGAACCTTTGCACGAGGGCCCAGGGCAGGTAGCCGTAGAAGTCGATCTGCACGGGATTCGCCGCGACCTTTTGCGCCTCGAAGGTGTAGATGACCCACATGGTGACGTTGCAGATGAGAAGGAAGGTGACTATCTGCCGGCCGGGTTTGCTGCGATCGTGCTCGGGCAGGTGGACACGCCGGCGCGATACGTCCGAGATGAAGAGCAATTGGAGGACAACCTGGACCACGGCTACGGCGTTGGTCACCATGACGAGGAGGTTCGGCTCGTGGGTGAAGGCAGCTAGGGAGCCGGCTATGATGCTGAAGACCGCGTAGATGAAGAGCCCGAAGGCCGAGACGCGCAGGAGTATGTCGTTGAGGTCGCTCTGCTCCTCGGCTTTGAACTTGAGGTTTTGGATGCGACAGAAGCCGACTATGATGGCGAATATCGAAAGGACCATGAGGGCGCAGTGCGACACGTCGGCGAGGTATATGGCGAGCAGTCCAAAGTCCGGGTGGTGGATCAGCACGAAGAAGAGGATCAGGCAGATCAACGAGGCGACGAGGAGCAGGAGACCGATGAAGAGACCCTTGCTGGCGCCCACGCAATCCATGCGGCCGTTATCTGCGGGACGTGGGTACAGGGGGAAAAATCGTTATTATCTCGTCGGATCGTAATATTGGTAATTGACGTGTCGAGGTGCGCTAGATTTATCTTTCAATATGTCGTAATAATAATAATAATAATATCGATGCGAATATTATGTACATTATATACATGGTGAGAGGCTTTTACGTTTCCGACACCTCGGCAACTCGATCCGTCTCTCTGTATCTATTATCACCACCACGTCGGTTGGTTAAATAGTGACAAAACGTTGGTGAACAACTACCTATTCTAATCGTTGGTGTAAATTTGTTGCACCAATTGTTTTTAAACCAAAGGCTTATGGTAAATCATTGAATTGCCTGACAATGCTTTTATGCTTTAAAACAATTGGATTCAGAGTGCAAGAGAACGAACTAAACTAGTTTTTTTTTTTTACCTTAATATACAATATTGTAGTGGTGGTAGTTTCGATACGAGAGAGTGGTATTGTATTTGCGGGGTGTCAGAGACGTAGTTACAACATAAATTATATATATATATATATGTATGTATACCGTAGCTGATTCTGCTGAGGGCATGCAATCCAGCCCTAGCGGAAATTGGTATTCAAGAAATTTCCAAGTTACCGAGACACAAGCATTTGTGTGAAGCATATTATGTATGATACTATATGTATGCATAAAGTATTTAAGCATGAAAAAAGAAAAAAAGCAAAGCAAAAAGCAAGCAAGCTGGCAGCTATGTGATCGCTGGACGGTAAGGTTAATAAAGTGTTTGCCTTTATAGCCGTACCTTTGCTCAAAGTGTATGTAACACCGGTCTCTTTTCCTACATCGAGCTCTTCTTGCTTAGTGACATTCCCTGATTCGTTATTTTCAGCGTTATTTTCAGCACTATTTTCAGCGTTATTTTCAGCCGACTCATCTAAAAAAGCAATGAGTAGAAGGAAAAGATACAAGAATGACAGGTAGAGATGATGATGATGATGATGATGATGATGATAATGATGTATGTGAGAATAATAAATGAACAAATTTCGCCCCTCTCTTTTTTTCTCCTACTGTTGTTTATTTTTTTATTACTTTTTTTTGCGATTGATCGATCGATCGATCGATCGATTGATGATGTAATTAGAAATAATAAAACAAAACAAAAGAAATGGCTTTTCTTCACGTGAAATGAAACAATGAACAAACAGATACGTATACAAGTAAATACTACATGAGCTTCAAGCGCATGATTTGCAATTGTATAGCTGATATGGCAGAAACTGATCTGCTGGAATAAGAATAGAAAAGAAAAAAAAAAAAAAAAAGAAAAAAAAAACGGACACTCGATCAGTAAGCTCCAAAAATCTCGGAATACCAATTTCCTAACTAAGGATTATGTACATTGTCCAAAAAAATACAAAGTCCGTCTGTTAACTTATCCATTATATACTTATCGTCCTTACATTTGTATCAACTACACGAGGCGAAAACAAAAAAATAAGGTCCAAACAATAACTCTCTGCAACTCGTGTGAATAAAACTCAACTTTTCTCAAAATGGTCACAAAAAACAGCCAAATAAAAAAAAAACAATACTGTTAACAGGGGGAGGATTGTTATATGAGTAACGTAAGTATTTATACTAAAGTATCAACGACGAGAAAGAGAAAAAATTACCTGCGTGAGCAAGAGCCACGGCGCGCCTGGAGAGCATGGCCTCGAGTTTGCGCTCGAGGTCGGCCTCGATCTGGTGGGGCGAGCGCGGGTGCCGGCCAATGTGCTTCCACATGACGTAGATGACCGCAGCCCCGATCAAACTGTACTCGATGATGAAGGGGAACAGGTACGGCGCCGCGTCCTTGACAATGGTGCCCATGATGTTGACCCGACCGCAGGTGTTGTTGCCGCCCGGCATGAGCCCGATAGGCCCGGTCTCGGTGAATGTCAGCGCCTCGGCGTAAACGTTGAAACTCGGATTCCACAGGGAACCGATGACCGAAGCGCCGGTGGCGCTCCCCGTGAGATTCGCCGCCGTCGAGTTGAGGACCGAGTCGACGAAGCGCGGGATGTTGTTCCTGCTGCTGCTGTCGCTGTCCGACTGGAGATCAAAGTCGCTGAATATGTCGGCTGCGTAGGTGGCGGTGGAGTGCAAGAGGGCCCCGGCGCTGCTGCTGCTGCTGGTGGTGGCCGTCGTCGTCGAGCCTAGAGCCGAGTCGGGCGGCGAAGTCGTTAGCGAGTAGTGGTCCCTCTTGGGCAGGAGAGAGGTTAGGATGCCGGATAGGGTAGTCGCCGCGGTGGAGGTCGTGGTTGCGGCGGCGGTGGTCGTAGCGGGCGCCAGGGTGGAGGTGGCGGCCTCGGTGAGTAGGGTCGAGGAGTAGGCCTCGCTCGAGGACGGGGTCGTCCACTCGGTGCTCGGGAACGACGTAGACGAGTAGAGCGGGTTACCGCCGCCACTACTACTGCTACTACTACGTGGGTACAACAACGAGGACGGCGTGATCGTCGAGGTCGAGGTCGTCGTCTTTGTGCCCAGGGTCACGGCACGGGCCACCGGGCGCACCGTCGTGCGCATCATGCGGTTGAACGAGGAGGCGGTCGTCGCCACCGTCCGGGCAAACTTGTTCGGGTAGGGTGTGGGACTACCGCCCGGGTAGAGGCGCAGGTTCGCCATGTCGCGGGGACGCTCGCCCAGTATGACCCCAGCGTTTTGCAGCGTATGGCCCTTTATGCTCGCTGAAAGCGTCATTAAAGGTGCCGTTTGTCTTTTTAAACTCATTCTCATCATCACAGCTATAGGTATGTCATTTTATGTATAATTTTCATCAAAATTATAATGGACTTATTGATTTTGAAATATCAAACAAACGACATTTTAACAATATCGAGGCAAAATAAACGCACACAAACTAAAGAATAATCTTCTTATTTCCTTCTGTTCTTTCAGGTACATAATTAAGCTGCTCATAATTCGTTGTACGAGAAAAATGTGAGAGCAAATCAAACGAAATTCAAAGCAAAACGCTCACCGTAAAACATATGTGGGATGAAAAAAAAGATAGGGTGAGGAAGTCCCGGGAAGCAAATATTGAGTACGTGTGTGCTCGAGGATCATAATATATAACGTATGTGTAACAATCTCGCCCTCGACGTCCGATCGGGAAACATCTTCAAATATTGGAGCAGCGCCTTTACTTAGCGCCAGCTTGGATTCATCGATCGCGAAGAAATTCATCGCCCACGGTAAGAGGGTATACCTTTGCCCACACGCGCACACACGTACCGACTCGCAGCCGCCCTACTATAGATTTGCCGTGCATGCGGAAGATGAGGGAGAGATGGGATGAAAGAACGCTCGAAAGCCTGGATTGGCTTACCTAGTATTCCGGCTTCGGTGCGACCCTGGTTTCGGTGGTACTCGGTTATCTCTTTTATGCTCTCCAGTACGAGGGTACGGATCCAGACGCAGAGGTTCGTGGCCACCACGTGCATGAGGCCGAATCGGGCGACGACTTTGAATCGATGGATGTTCAGCTGTGGGATGAAACAAAATACGTGTACAAAAAAACGTATACCTCGACACGAGGGTTCTTTGATGAAAAGGAATTGTTTAAATGGGAATGGGTTTTGTAGAGGAAGATAAGATTGAAGCCGACGGAATAAACTGTATATACCTGTAGTGTACGAAAACTCTTCTTTTAAGCCACGAAAAGTTTGTTGGGGAGGGTCGGAGGGGTAAAAAAAAGCTTGGAAAGCACTTTGAGGCCGAGTGCACTTACCCTAGAATTCATGAAGATAAAGTACATTTGCATAAAAGTAAAGATCATCTGGAGAACGGGGTTGACGCCTTGGAGTATCTGATAGCAGGGCGACGTGGGTGGGACTTCAAAGAAGACCCCGAATTCCAGTCCGTTGTACACCATCGTGCCGAGACCAAAGCCTTGGAAACAAAGAGAACACAAAACTGTCAAATCTGTATCGTTTGTCAGGAAGAAAGAGGCTGTACTATAGAGAGAGAAAAAAATAAATAAAGTTCATACCGATGGCGCCGATTCGCAGGAAGAAGCTTCCGTGGCTCGAGTCGTTCAGGGAGGTCTTGCGCCTCCTGAGGGCACGGGTGGCCACTCCGGCCTCCACATCCGTGGCATCCTGGAATAAACGTTCCTGCGTGGGTACGATTATAGTGGGTGAACTTGTGAGAATGATGATTATGATGATGGTGCATACACCAGCAAAGGGTTTATTTAAACAAGTAGTTTTTGTAAGCAGCAAGTGTGGGTGTGGATATACTTTTAACGAGTGGGTGCCGTCTGTTTAACTCTTACTTGCGAGTCTAGCGCGGGACTCGGAGGATGTTTTGGGAAATATAATAGGCGCTTCGGTAAACGCGAGTTTCTGCGCTGGTGTGGATCTATTTTCGTTTTATTACCGGTGTAAAAGCTTTTTTTTTTTTTTTTTGATCCAAGCAGTTGTACTTGTTGCACGAAAAAGCAGAAAAATATGCGGTATTAACAAATTTGTTTTTTTTTTCTTAGTAGAAATTTTATCCTTAATATTTCATCCAAGTTTTTTTGTCGTCCTTACAGGTACTAATCGATGTAAGTAAATGGTAACAATGAGTTAAGAAAAAAAAACCTTGGCGCAAAACAACGTCGCCCAAGAGAGTGTAATAGCTCCGAGCTTTGAGGTTTAGTCAGTGCGCCAAAGTACAGGCGGACAAAGAAAAAAAAAAAAAACGTCCCTATGGTTCTATTTAAGGAATCCTTTCCTCGCTTCCTCCCGCACATGGAACACATAGAGACCGCCCAATACGGCCCTTCCCCCGCCACCCCCCATGGGTTTCCATTGCGTCATTAAGGCTACGCGCGGGCTTTTATTTACACTTCCGTTATTCTCGCGATTTGTTTTCCCGGAAACCGCGAGTTGAGTAAACTCTTTGAGAAGCCGTGACGCGATTTATGGTTCGACGGATACTTTGTACGTGATTTATGAGCTCCGCACTCTTACCGCGGTACTCGTATCAAAATCCTTTTTTTTGTTTCTTTTTTTAAAAAAAAAAAAAAAAAAAAAAAAAAATACATGTACAATACACTCATGCCTCTATATACTTAATGAGTTTTAATTATAAAACCCCCCTCTGAAGTCCCCAGACGCGACAAACGGAGCCTACCCTGAAAAACCTCGAACGAGGGAAAAAAAAGCAGCACGAGCACATACCTGAAACTCCTTCTTGCTCTTCTCCTCCTTCTTGTCCTTCTTGTCCTTTTTGTCCTTCTTCTTGCTCTTGTCCTTGGGTTCCTTGGGTTGCTTGGGGGGTTTCGGCTGGGGCGGTGGCACGTCCGCGCCCCGCGAGCAACACGCGCTCTCCTGCAGCAGGAAACAGAAGACGTAGAGGAGGAAGAGTATGCTCACTCCGTACAGGTAGGTGAAGAAACCCTCGTAGTAGTACAGGGGCAGCCTGTACGTTACCGCCTCGCTTATCACGTACGCCACGCACACCACCACCAGGAGCTTCGCGTATATGAAGCTCATTATTATGAACAGGGACGTTCTGGAAATAAAAAAAAAAAAAGGAGATTTTTTATTTTTTTATTTGTTTCAAGCTCGACCCATTTGGTGTGCTTTCTCGATTAAATTATTTAGCGAGGGACACCTGACACCAGTGCCCCCCCCAATACACATTTGTTTAAGGGAGTTACATTGTTGGCTTGCACATCTGTCGAGTGAGCTTTAAAAGCTCTATTACCCAATTACCCTTCTCTAATAAAGCGGAGCTGTCGCACCTCAAGCCCCCTGTATACAGCTTACCGTCTGCTCTGCACGCCCCTCGCCCGACCGCCCTGTCTCCCGAGGAGAGTCGACGCGGTGCTGCCCGTAACCCGGTGATTACCAGCTCTGCTCCTGCCCTCGTTCTCGACAAAGGGCGCTATGACCTCGGCCTCGGCGCTACTCGCCATTTCCACGCCACGGCACTTGCGTCGACCCCGTGGCGAGTCACGGCGACGCTCACGCATCGGGGCAAGCCCGGTGTCGCGCGATCATCCTCGAGCCGAGCACTGAACAGCTACACTGGGGCTTTCGCGCGTGCGAGGGAGCAACTCCTCGGGGGGTTTTTTTTTTCGGGGCTATTTTTGTCTCCCGCCTTGCGCGTGCTCATATATATATACACGCTTGTGTATATATAGTAACGCCGGCTGTTGTGATTGGGACTGAACACAGCCTTCCTTCTCTCGCGGCGCTCGTTTCACTATATATGGTCTAGCTTCCTCCGTGCGGGTCCGAGAGGAGGGCTCGCTGGATAATAATAAACAGGACCAAGCTTCGCGAGCTCATCGTTTGTTTGGAGGACACGTGCCGTAAACGATTACTCTCATCACGATTTTTCCTTTTTTTTTGGTGTGTTTGAAAAATCGAGATGAGAGTAATCGCACTCCCGATGAGCTTAAGAATATCCCGTCGAGTTGTGTATGGGCGTGGCTCAGGGGGAAAAAAAATGATCCCCGAATAAGGCAAGTTATATTTCATGGCAAGACTCTTAAATGATACAGCTGAGACGTTATTACAGAAGGAGCTTTTTTTTTTTTTTTAATACACGTTGGAACAATCAACGTTTGCTCCTGTCGGAAACTCGCTCGCAAAAGCGCGCTGACACACTTTTTACGGCTCCGTGAAACAGGGCATCGGGTTTACCGCTTACAATAAAAAAAAAAGGTATTGTACTTCTCGAATAAATACGAGAGGGAAAAAAAGCACCTATATTTCCATCCTGAAATTGAAAAAGTGAGCGAAGGAGGGAGGAGCTGCTGCTCTACTTTCGCCGGCTAAAACAAGTGAAAATAATTAACTCAAAGAAAGGGCCCCTCTCTTAAATGCTCCTCGTTAAAATTGTTTCTCCGTTACGAGGTTGAGCGGGGCGGGGGGGAAGGAGACTTCCCGACCTAATCCTAAAAGCTCCAAAATCTTCGGGGGTCCTCGCGAAGGAAAAACAATAAAAAAAAGATTCGAGAGCTGGAAAATAGATGAGAGCCGAGCGAGTTAAGCTCCGCTTAATAGCACCCAATTAGCGCATCCCCGTGATATTCGCCGTCACGACGACGGTAGTTGCGACGGGGTCAGGAACTTTCGAACGGCGCATAAATGCATAATGGAGAGCGTCCCCCCCTTTGCTGGTACACGTAGGTGCCTATAAAGCGTTTTTTTTTTCCACCGTAACCACCTGCAGTACATGCACCGAGTCGCGCGTTTTTCTCGCGAGCGTGACAAGTATAACACTGCAGGTCTCGTGCGCTCGTGAGTGCCTCTCTGCCGATGGTCGATATCTCTCAAAGTGCCTCTTTCTCTTCCAACGTGTCTCGTATACGGCTCCTCCGGACTATATACATTTGCGGGGAAGCGAAAAATCCCGTTTTTTGGGGATCTGTGGTACAAGATGGATTTCTCGCTCCACGTGTGGCGTTGCGCAAGCTTTGGTGTCCGTATCGTCGAAGCGGATCGATTACACACCTCGGTCTACCGTATTATATGTGCGGAGCTTGTAAAGTGCGACTTGGTATAACGAAAAAAAGTCGAGTCTCGGTTTCACTCGGCCAATCCAATGCCAATTATGTAATTTGTAATAACAAATTTTTTTTTCAACCGCACGCGCGACGGATCGACTCCTGGGCACCTGAGTGTGATATACGTATACGCCTATAAAATATAACGCCATTTTTGGATTTAGGATATAAAGTGAGGGCCACCGATCGAACGAGACCGAATGATAAAATTTATACGCCTACTTTAGGGAAAATCTTTGTGGTGGTAATTATTTAATATAGTAATTCCGTGACTCCAGGTAGGAAGAGACGAAACTACCGAGTTTCTTTTTTTAAATTAACGTACAAAAGTGGGTACACGCTCGCGTGTTTATCTGTTTGAAAATCATACGTGTCGGAGTACTCGTTTGTCCGTCGATAATTGAGCGAGACTCCCTTATTTGTCGATTCAATTAGGGGATTGTTGGTCTCACGCCTGTCGCGTGCAGCTGTTTTTTCCAGAAATGGTTATTTGGTTTTCCTGAAAAGTGAAATGGAAAAACAAAGGGTAGCCAATCTCGTTAGGTTTTATAAGGGGTTGTAACTTTATTCTTAAAATTGTTACCGCCATGAATATTTACGAGGTTAAAAGTAAGTAGGTACTATAGCTTTTTTGAGAAAAATTAATTTTTCGTGTCGTCGAGAGGGAATATTTAATTAAACGTGGAAAGCCTAATCGTGGATCTCTATTTTAAGATGTTTGGGAGAGAATCGGCTCACAACCCACACATCACAATGCAATGTACACTGTATTGACGATGACTAGTCGTTACCCCAAAAGTGTTCATACAAGCATTGTAAATCAAAGTGAGTTGTTTGAACTTCCACTCGTTTTGCATGTACCACGCAGCAATTTTTATAAATATTTGACAAATCGATGATATAACCGATACATGGCGAACGATTTAAAATTATGGCAAAATAAAAAAAAAAAAAACTAATGCAAGAAGGGTGCAGAAAGTTCACCGCGACAGATACGTTTTGCGCTATTTACCGATTTTTTCGTATAGTGCAGATTAAAGTGAAACTAGGAGATTTTAGCTGATCATGGGTAATAGATTTAAATAACACACTTCGGTCAACAATGTATGAGTTAACTTGTTCCGCCAACGATTTTCCGTATGATATTCCGTCGCGTTTTCACGTATACACTACATTTAAAAGCACCCTCCTCTCGCAACATCACTCCCACGTGGCACGTACCACCCTAAAGGCACAAAATTACAAAACCTTTGATAAATATATCTTTAAAGTCCACTAGACGCGTCAGAGCGCGCGGGAAATACGAAAACCGCGAGGCGAGCACACCGTAAGAACTGCAACTTTGGTGGCACGCGTCCGAACTCCATGTTGTGCCGGTCTCTCGAGTGGGGGAGATAGAAAGAGAGAGAGATCGTTTGGCCCCGGAGTGCAGTGGCAGGTGGCATATCCGTTCACCAAGAGACACCACTATACCTGCCATGCTGGGTGTATATATATTTTGTGTACATACGTACTAACGTACAGGAATGAGATACTACTAGACTACTTGTGCACACTTGTGTTTACTGTATGTAGGCACACGTAACTCGAGAGGCACACATATCATACACATACGCATCGGAGAGAGATCCCAATGGCGGTGCAGTTGAGTGCACGTATATATTATATGTGCGTACACCCATGTACGGATTGCATATATGAACGGGAAACGCACGCCCGCGATCAATACGCGCTGCTACACTCTGCGCGCATCGCTCCAGCAAATGCACTCGCGAAACATATACCTATGTTTACGCGGGGGTGGAAGTATCAAGAGACCATAATTTTGACGTTCAGAGTATGAGGAGTTTTTACTGTTTCAATGAGCGATGATTTAGAAGTGGAGATCAGCTATGTAGGGCATCGTAAAATCGGGAGAAAAAGGGTCGATTAACTTTAACGTCAAGGGATGAATTTTCGTCAAATAAACCAATGAGTTTGACAAAGTGCTCGATCGGTAGACCGGAATCGCGAGAAATTTCTCTCTTCTCGAGTCCTCCTGGAACGTCCTACGCGCCACGACCATCTCAATTGAAGCAGAGCGAGTGCCGGCCTCGATTGCGCTATTTCATTTCTCTCTTTCTCTCTCTCTCTCTCGCCCGACGACCTCCATGCCCATGTATTACCTTTCCATCTGACGGGATAGACCCTCCCCGTGGCGCGTCCCTGACTCCGAGCTCGAGTTTTCAAGTGTATACACTCGCGGAGAAATTTTATTTCCACGCCGCACATACCTACACCTTATATACAAGTATACGTACCTCTATTGTCGCGCCTATAGCCACTACTTTGATTTGCTCTTGTTTCGCATTGTGCTCATTAGCACGTGTGCGCGCGTGCAACGGTTGTGTGTACGAAACAAGTGACGGGTACAATAGGGAGGCTGTGTCCTTGGCGACCCGCTGTCTCTACACACACATGGGTATGGCGCTCTAATTGGGTGTAGCGGTGTAGGTACGTATTATATCGAGGCGGAAAATTAATATCGCGTTTGTTACGCGATTGGCTATGGTTTTCCGTGACGATGATTGGCAAGGCGCTGTTGTTGCAGAACTACATTTTTTTTTTTTTTTTTCAGATAATGAGTATCGGAGGGAAGCTAATCAGCTCCGACAGTCAACAATTACAACTCCATACATCATACTCTCTACGGTGTAGATCAACAGCCTTGCACCTGCAGTTTGGTATTGTGTTTTTTATCTGGTTATGCGATGGGTGTGACAAACAACGCAACCAAACGCGCTCATGGATGCAGCGACCAATGAAATAATACCAACGAGTGGAATTGCCCAATAGTTTATCGAAATCGTTTGTTGGTCACACTCGATCTCGGTACCCGCAAAATATCGCATGTAGCTCGTGTGTGCGTGGTATTAATGCACCGGCAACGATTGCGAAACACCGAGGCTCGAGTAGCCGCTGGTGGTGCATGTAATATTTTCCGACTAACGAGCCGAGGGCGTACCTGTACGTGTATGTGCTAGCGGTGCTCGTAATTCGAGAAAGAGCTTTATGTGCGCGTGCGGTAGAAAAAAAAAAAAAAAAAAAAGATATATACTGCAGCGATGACGAGGTTAACGAAGCGCGCCTCGCTAATGCACGTGTCTATAAAAGGGTCGTGTAGCTTTTCCTCGCCTCGTTCGCTTTTCCTTCCGCGACTCTCCCTTTTTTAACGAGCTCCCTCGCCCCCCCCCCCTTTTGCTCTTTGCTTCGCGATTTCGCGCTCAGGATTTTTATTGCCCGAAAATCGTTTTTTTTTTTTTTTTTTTTTTCTTTTTTTGGTACCTTGGCTTTTAAGCTTTCCAGAGGTGGGGGATACGAGTGACCTCCTTACCGGGGGACTGGCGTTTCGAGCGGAGACGCGTTTCGGAAACAATCCATCCCTCGAGATGCAAACGCTTGTTTTTTCACCCGAAAGATCTCGCATGGCAGGCCAGAGTGAAAAACTCCGCCATGCCAAATCTGTCGTCGCTCGAACAATTTCTCATTCTCACCGAATCACGCAAAAACATCCCTTGGTCCTAATTTAACAATGTAAAATTAATGTCACTGCTTTCGATAAACTGTGCTTGGGACACACAGTTGATATTTTTGGCAAAAGTCATCCTCCGTCCATACGACGTCACTAAAAAAAAAAAAAAAAAAAAAGACCCCTGATAAAAAAAAAACCTCACCCATTCCTGATCTTACTTTTTGGCCGGAGTGGAGCGCACGTTCTTGAGTTCCATCTCCTTGTTGGCGGCGTTGTTCTTCTCCGCGTTGTCCTGTGCGTTGGGTGGCTCGGCCGAGCCGGCCTGAGGATTGAGGGGCCGCGTAACGGGCAGCGTGGCCGTGTTGTCCCCGGCCCCGGAGGCCTCGACCTCGACGGTGGCCACCTTGCAGTCGCCACCCCCGCCTGTGGCCTGCATCTCCTTCTCCTGCTCCTTCTTCTTCTTCCCCGTGGTGGCTCGGGTTGCCGGTCGCGAGCGAGGCGCTCTCGGGCGACTCACTCGCTATATACTCGATCTATCTCTCTCTCTCTGCTCCTTATTTTAGGCCCCTTGGGAGCTTGCAAGCTCGACGCTCGGATCGGTTCAATTTACAGCTGGATACGATATGCTGCGGAGGGGGGGATAGATGGTTATTCGGATCAATTTACGAGCAAAGAAGGAAGGACCTTTGGTGGCTTCTTTGCTGGTAAATTGCCCCGCGAAGCGTCGACGAGAGGCAGGAGAAGCGATTCGACGATGGCAGAGTACCCGTGTACCGGTGCGTATATAGGGATCGACGAGGGGGAGGAGAGGAATTGGGTCGAGAGCGAGATGGGCCCAGCGTTACTATACGTGTGCGGGCAAACAGAGAGCAAGAGAGCTTTCGAGTGAAGCACGGGAGAGGAGGTGGGTTTGGGCGGGCGCCTGCGCCTCCGCCATTTTGGCGGACTCGGTCCTTTTCTCTTTGCTCATCGGTTGGACTCCTCCTCCTCCTCCTCCTTCTTTACGCAGGACACCGTGTTGTCGCTTATGTACACCTACACTTGTACAGCTTTAGGAAAGTTCGGGACGAAGGCAGAGGCAAACAGAGAGAAACACTCTACTGACGAGAGGAGGGGGGTGGGTGGAATCGAGGACAGCATCAGGTGAATTTTTGACGAGGCTTCTTCCGGAGGGTTTGCCGAGAGCTCGAAAAGTTGATGGCCTTAACTCGGAGTTTTCTGGGAATAGGTCGACCGAGAGCTTTTTTCCGTCTGACCAAAATTGCCTCGACTACTGCGACAGCTTTTGTACGCGTAGGCAACGATGAGGAGGAAAAAAAAAGTACTCGTACTTTGACGGCTTGGCAACAGAGGTAGGGAGGAAAAAAAAAAGAACCACGGAACAATGGGAAGAAAACAAAAAAACATAGCCTCGAGGGTGGCCGATCAATCGTGGGAGTCCGTGGAACCCGCCTCCTTAAATATCCAAACCCAAACAAGCCAGCTTAAAATATAGGGGCTGGTCTCTCGTGTATATAACTCGAAAAGTAGTCGTAGGTGCAAGAGGAGGTGGAGGAAAATCCACTCCTCGCCGAGAGAGTTGGGGGGATGAAAGACATTCGAATCGATGAGAGGAGGAGGAGGAGGGGGTGAGCAAGGGCCGACGTGGGAAAAGCGCTCGGGTGGTTCTTTCGGTGGTACGCGCCCAGCTCCCGCTGGCTCTGTTCAGCCTCCGTGCCCACCCCCTGCTCCAGCGCAACGAAGAGTCAGCCGTTAGCGCGCGCGCAACCCTCCGTGTGTACTCTCCAACTGTACCGTCTACATACGCGTAGGTGTATATGTATGCACGTCGGGTGCATTTCAGCACTTGTGTGTATACATATACATGCACGCTTGGGTTGCACTCGACCTGCCTGACTCGGTGTGTGGATGGATGGATGTATGTGCGCGGGAGTGAAGCTTTTGTCGAGAGCAAGGCTTTCACAGATCGCCCCGAAAGTGATTAGACACGAGCCGAAAGACAGAAAATATGGATTTTCCCGCTAACTTATGACCCTATCGACAATTTTATTTGTTATAACCGCCAGTAAACGCGTGATAATTAAATTTAAAATCTTGCAAACAGATGTTATTCGAGAGGGTGGGATAATGTAACAAAGAAAACGATTATTGGTAGGCGGTTGAAAAAGTATATACAGGTAACGCGCGTGTAGTAACTGTATGCGAGTAAATGAAATTTAAATTAAACAAAAACCGAGGGGGTGAAATTTAGGATGGAAAATGATAATGGCCGATGTGGAAGTATAGCGCAGCGCCTCCGTAGGTGCGCGTATATAAAAATTAGGGCGGGGGATCCATCCTTCCCTCCCACCCTCGGTCCTCTTGATGTACGAGAGCCGACGAATCAATCGGATCTGCCCATTCACGCGCGCCGTGTACGGACCATTTCTCGGCTATAGTCGGAAGGGAGAGGTTTTGGGTGGTGGTTCCTCCCGTAGCAGACGACACCGTGGGCGCGCTCTTTGTGGTATCGACCGAAGCGAGAACGCGGCACCAAACAATTCCGAGGTAATAAGTTTTTGCCAAATCCGCTCCAACTTGGCCACTATGTTTGTATACCACCGTCGCACTATACACACCGACACCGAGAACAAAGCCCGAAAGAGGCGTTCCCTCGAAAGGTTAACCAAAATAAAACCAATTGCAGTATATAATACACTCTCTGGTATATACTTGTACAAATATTTCAATTTGCTTGGTTCTCCGAGACAATGACGAAACAAAGAACAACCCTTTGCAAAGAAGATAGAGGCTCCTTTGTCACCGAGCCATCTATCCTTGAACTTGCCTTGGAGACGAAAAAAAAAAAAAAAAAAGAAGCCGAAACAGAAGAAAGCCCGCCCTTTGCGAGAGTGCCAGCAGCACTCGAAGGACGGCCGAGACCGACTGCGCCCTAGTAGTATCAGCGAGATCGAGCGGGTCCACACACGAAGGAGGGAGTATACGCAAAGGGAGGACGAGGGCGCATTACCAGGGGGGGGGAAAGGCCCCATCGTCTGTCTATCACCTCGGGGGGTAGGGGGAAGTTGTCTCTTCTCACCGAAGAAGAAGAAGAATTGCCGAGGTAAGCGAAACGAGGGTGCGTTTACGGGGGACACGAGAATAAAGGAGGAAAAGTATACGTGAGGAGGGCGACAAAGAAGGGGGGCTGTGCGCGGCTGGCGGAAGCTTCTCCTCCTACTCGTGAATCTCGGTGGGCGATACTTGTTTACGAGACAGGGACATTGATTCCGTGGTAATTAAAAAAAAAAAAAAAAAAAAAAAAAAAACAGAGATTTAAGATAAGATCGCGACACGGTTGCAGCAAAGTCGCACTTGCCGCCTACGGACTTTCGTCTTGCGCGGGCACTTGTTATATATTACGTATGTGGTATTACTGGTAGACAGTTTGGCCCTGGGGGCTTCAGAGTGCAGGGGCGAGCTGTCTGGGCGAGCGGGCCCGCAGCGACAGTAGCGTCGTCGACAGCATCCCGGAGACTGACTCGGCTGGCCCTGGTCCGGGAGGTCGGTCGCCTCCTCTTCTTCTCTTCCCCGGGCAGTGGAGCCTCCCTCCTCGCACAAGCGCACTCGCGGGTGGGTGGCTGCCACGGGTATCTCGCTCCCTCGGAGCTTCGTTGTTGCGGTAGGCGCCTCTCTCTCTCTTTCTCTCTATGCTCCTCCTCCCGGATGCTGCTGCGCGCACGGATGCTGGATCCGGATCACGTGCGCACGGCTTGAACTTTTTTTTTGCTTTCTTTTCTTTTCGTTGGCGCGTATAGGGGGATGAGGGGGTGCGTGTATGTGGCTTATACGCGCAGCTGCGTGAGGCCGAGGATGAATAGTGCGCGTTGTGGGGTGGGTTTGGCCTGTTATGCGTGCATCGACGGGTGACATCGTTCTTTTGGATTGTAAATGACACTAATGCTCGATGCCATGTATGTTTCACCTGTTCAGGGGTTGTTTTTTTTCCCGACGAAAAATGAGCTTTTTTTAAAAAAAACAGTTTAGAAAATCCAGGGGGTAAGGGGGTTGCACCAATGGTGGGCGTATATACGTGCATGGGCTGTAAATTATTCCATAGACACTCGGGTCGTTGGGACGAGATTGCGTGTCTTACCAGCCACGGCATGTACTACTGACTTATGTATGAACGCGCTCTGTTTCATGTCGCTTCTGATTTTCTCTGACGCCAGATTTGGTTATAAGCCCATCTGTGCTCTCCATAATTTTGTTTGTGTAAGCAATTCTCTTAACATCTGTCGATTACTAGTTTTTTTTATTACATTGTTCCTGGAACTATTATTTGCAATGACATTTTCTCGGTTCGATCGGTTTCGTGATTTTAAAACAAAATTCATCTCCTTGTTCGGTAGTGGTGGTGTGGTTCTTGACGGCGAAGTTAATTAACGGGAAGGAAGATTGGTGTTTCTCCGATGGCTGTGGCTCACAATATACCTACTTGTTTTCCTCTCGCAAACTTTGCCTCCTGCCTCGTTTTTCTCTTTTTTCCAGGATTGGAGTATCAAATGCATCCGCTCAACCGTGGAGGATTTTTTTTTTTCTCATTCGCTCTCTCGATTGTTTCCATTTCTGTTACCATTGTTATATAGCCCATGTGTATAGAATGAGTGTACTGTTGTTTTCTAATAGCTTCGTCATCGATTGTCAAATTTTCTTGGTTTTATTTTTGCCAGTATCGCGTTCGTACACTATTCAAAAAGCTACCTTGGCAGCTCCTAGTAGAAACAGACGTGTCTAGTCAGACAGTCAGGGGTAAGAGTTCTTCCATTCTTTCTGTTTTCAAATAACCACGCTTACGATCAGTTTTATTTTATTCCCTGCTTTTTACAGCCTTTTCACTCGGAATAAAAAAAAAAATCGTCTCAGCCGTGGTTTGGTTTATTTGTGAATGTTGTTAGCTACGTAAACTCGAGCCCTGTAAAGAAATTCTCGAGGGCCCTCGCGATGCCCCCGCAGGTACAGCTTAGTTAGAGCTAGAAACGTCTTGCATTGAATTCGGGTAAAAAGTGGGTTGGATTTTTATTCAGTTCAGAGCAGCGAAACTCGGCTATTTCTGCCCACGAAAGCCCCAACTCCCGAAATAAAGTAACATAAAATTTTATACGTCCAGCGAGACATGATTAAAAAAAAAAAAAAAAAAACTACGTGGAATGTAAACTAAATTCTCATGGATTTTTATTACCCAGCAAAACAGAGACAGAATTGTTCGAGCAGACTTTTTATCGATGCGCATCTTCCATTAAATATAATAGCAGCTTCCAAAAAAAAACCCCGAGACTCGATTTTGCTTCTATTAGAAATTTCCTTTTTCTTTGTTGGCACAAAAGAGAAAAACCCCCCACCAAGACGGAGAGTGAGAAGTACAAAAGTCTCTCCTCGGAGAAACGGAGAAGAGGAATGGGGTGCGTGAGTTAACAAAGTCTCTGTAGTCTTTGGTCCCCAAACGGGCCATCCACCAAAAGTCCGATGATGGAGGGGTGTCTGAAACCCAGCCCATGTCTTTGAAACACCCGTCGGCTGGATTCAACTGCCTGATGATGACGATGATACCACTGGGTCGGAGAAACGAGCGGTGAGGAGGGACGGGAGAACACGGCGACCCACTGACCCGCTCGATAACGCGGCGCGCGCGCTACCACCCAGGTTACTGACCTCCCGCGAGAGCAAAGGAGAAGCTGCCTGGCCGGCTGATATAATTCACGCGCGCGCACCATAGCTTCCGGTGGCTACGTGCACGCGCAACCTATATTTATATACCTTCCTCGCGAGCTCGAGGGACATTGGTGTTTACTTTAATATTATTTTGACACTTTGACTGGTGTCCACTATAGTCTGCGATTCGAGCGGCTCTCTTGAGAGGATGTATCGTATGGCTTGTTTTTTTTTTAAGGAGGAAGAGGTACCTTGACTACGGGTGTCAAATCGATGCTGGTTCCAAAGTAACAAGGTGTCCTCTGGCGAGATTGTTGGGGCGAGCTAGCCAACATTGTTGTCGGAAGATTGAGGCTTTTCGAGACGGGCTATCGGCTTTCGTGTGGGTGCACTCGTATTCTTCGAGCTTTATCGGAATATTGACTCTGCAGGCCATGATAGCAGGGTTGCAAGAGTTTGTTTTTCTTCTTCTTGTTTGAATTGTATCGATAGTTTTGTGTACATATATACATATGTATTATGTAGGGCCATAATAATGTGGACATTTCGATATCTGGGGAAAAAGAGAATTGAGAAAAATTATAAATGTCTTCTTCTTTTGTTACCAGCTTCTTCTTGACGCGTATGGCGTACTCATACAGCTGACGAACGACAGATAATATGTAAATTATATCCTTGACCATCTTACGATGGGAACAGTAAAATTTCACGCCCCCATAAAATTATTTTCTGTGAGCTCAATTATCCTGTACAAATGAAAGTCCCTAATGTAGAATTAGTTGTTTGGTTGTTTGGAGAAACCGAGAAATTATATTGAATATAGAAAAATATTGATGTATACATATTAAAATATTTATCATCTTGTGATAAGCTACAGAATGTAATTAAAAAAAAAAAAAAAAAAAAAGACAGTCCGACTAAAGTTGGCTGCTATCTACTGCACTGGCTGACGTGCGTGCACTGTTGCACGTATCTAGACGTTTCATCGATATTCGAGCACGGACTCGAATCGAACCCTCTGGGGGATAAAATTCTTTGTTCGAGGAAGCTAATTCCATCGAGTATTCTCGAGCTACCTGTTTGAACGGAGCTTTAATTTGAGAAAAATTCACTCTTCGAACTCTGAACCCACTTACTTAGCAGGACGACTTGCCATTTCCAATGACATACTCAAATATTTTTGCTTGGCAACGGGTAATATATGTATACGCAGAAATTAACGCACTCAGGCCTTTATTTCTCATATCCCAAAATCAATTATACGCTTTTTTTATCGCAGCTACGCAGTTACCCCACATCCCGTGCATAAGTGTCAAAGTTCTCCCAAGTAAAAAATTAGTTTGGAAGCTGAGAGTTATTTTTTCTTGCGCCGCAAGATGTAATTGTAAAACTGTACACGCATCGGGAAACAGCCAAACCAGACGCAGCCGCAGCGTATACACGCGAGTAGCACACAGTCCGTGGTACGGAGGGAGAGCAGAGTATTGATTTCGCGGTGCGGTTCGGCGCTACTGCTACTACTGTTCTCAGTGCTGCCGCCGCTTCCGCGTCCTACGAACTAAAATCTTGAATTTGGAAAGGGGCGACGGTGATGCTGCCGGCAGGGGAGCTCCCTCGCTTTGCCACCCCTCTTGGACTACCCTTTTTAATTGCCATTTTACTTCAGGGATTTTTTTTTTTTTTAATCCTTGATTTACGTTGGATGACTTTTTTCGTTGGGGTTGGATGATTTTTTTTTTTTTTTTTTCATTTAAAACACGACGAGTTACCATAATTTTGTGGTAGGAATATCTGTTATTTGCATCAAACGATACGATTTAGTCCTGATAAGGATCGTGTGATAAGTTTACAGCTCCACGTGATTATCTATATCAACAAGCCCGTCTCAATTACTCATACGGGAGATGCTATCGAGCCAAGGACAGTTTGATAAACTACGCGAGCGTGCACCTCTCGTGAAATTATTCAAGCCGAGATCACTCCCTAAAATGACGAGCCATTAAAACTATGAACGCCTGTGTGTCAATCGACGCCGAGCCCTCTCGGTCCCGTTTAATGAGCTCCTCTGCAAAAGCCATTGCCATTGACGGCAGAGCGACGGAGCCTAATTACCGCCAACTCATGCGTAAACAAGTAAATTGGCGCATCGTATGACACCCACAGCTATAATACTTATGGTCTAAAACTTCCTCGAGACGTTGCGAAGGCTTCCACTTGGCTACACGTGCAAAGTCACGGCTCAGCGAGTCTCGATTGTACATCGGCCGGTTCGTCGAACTCCGGAGGTGCTGCTGACCAACTGGTGGTTGTCGTCAACAGTTTGGTAAAGGTGGCCCTCGATTTAATTGTTCGCTAGCGGCTAACGGGACGAGGGTTTTGCTACTGAGATTTTAGTACAAGAGCCCCGGGCACGGTTTATCGCGTAGGCTCTTCTTGCGAGCGTACGTGTATCGAGAGGTTGAGCGGAAAATCCGGGGTTTCTAATGCTTCCAAGAAAGAAAGCTTGTTTGTTTTGAAAATGGGATTGATCGAAGGGAGTTGCGTGTTTTATTACCAATTTGGGTCGAGAAAATTTGTATTACTGTAGAGTACACGAAATAGTACTTACTTTGCGTTTTTCGGCACGTTGTTGTTCGCCGGGCAGCAGCGGGTCGGCGTGAGGCACATCGCTTGGTTATTCGAGTTCTGAGGCACCAGAGGTTGTCTCGCGTGTGCTGGCGACGTGTGGGATCCGTAGCCATCCGAGTTGAGCTGCAAAACGAAAAAAATAAAACGGGTTATTGATTTTACAATGGCCGTTGGCTTCGATTTTTAAAAGTGACGGATCATCGGCATTATTGTCAAAGATGTGTACCCTGATGATTATTTTAGATCGATGTTAAAGTTAAGATTTTTAGTTAGTGCCGTCAAATGAACATTTTAAGGTAAATCTCTTTGGATATGTATCAATGAGTTTTAAAAACGGCACCCTTGTATCAACGAAAGTGAAAGAAAAAAATATTACGAAATTTTAATTAATAAAAACAACTAAGAGGACTTGGTTTAATTCTAATTCTCCCGCGGGATGCTGGCTTTTTCCACAAAAGTTAGAGTTGTCACTGAACAATGAGTTAACACTTTTCTCAACTTTAAAAGTATGATATGCTACGTTTTTATTCTCAAGTGGGTATCGGTACAACATGCAGTAGGAATTTTGAAAAAAATATTTTTTTTTCTCACCGAAATTTGAGCTAGACAGAGACAGAACAACGATCTTAAGAAACAGGGAGGGGGGGGGGGTTACTCCAAGCTACCGTCTTTTTTTATGACAGTGCACCGACGAAACGGCACGCGATGCACGAGCAACAGTCGGCAAACGCTTCATAAACCTATACCCGGCACCCTATACTCATTCGGTGCTCGGTCATCCGAAGAAGTTGGTTTTCGCTTTGTATACCTTTTTTTCACAGTCCACCCTTCGTACGTGAGGATGGGTCGCTGCACTCTGTGCCATTGAAAATGTGCTTGAAACGGAATTTTTTCGGAAACTTGATAAAAACATGTTTTACGGAGCAAAAATATTTCCTTTTTTATTTTGTGGCTTGAAAATGATAAATTAAATTTTGAAATTGTTACTTTTCTTCTCTTTTCTTAAGAATCGGGTTCTAGAATACATTTTCTGTTAAAATTTTTAATGTAGTTGGAATAGCCTTTTACACCTTAATTTGGTAAGTACATGCCTTAGACAACTAAAAACACTTATAGATCCGACATTTAAATAGTATACCGTGCAAACGACTCGACCGATCTAGTGTTCAATCCGGAGGATGAAATTGCAGCCTAATAGGATCACCGAGCCAAAGCGCGAGTGCGATAGAAACAGGTCCGTACCGCTTAGTTTTTTTTTTTTTTTTCTCTTGTCAAGACCAGGTGAAAGCCCTGGGTGAAAATTTTCACGGTATAGTACAGGTACAACGTGACGTCGAATTTGAAAGTATCACCTTTGACGGAGAGCCTGAAATCCGATGTCAATACGCTCGGCGTCGAATCGTCATTTTTCACTTAGTCCCAGCAACCTGTGTCCTTTTACCATACTCGTACAAATCATAGCTCGCGGGCGTGCTGTACGCGCTTACTCACAGCTCGCCTACATATTATACTCCTTGCCAGAGGCGATTGCGAAAACTCAATAGACCGGTTGTCGCGACGATGTCCCGTTACCGCCTTGTGTGGAAAAAACGCGCGGACAGAGAAATTTTCTAGCTCCTCTCTCTCTCTCTCTTTCGTATACGTATATACGCGTGTGTACACACGAGCGCGATCGTCTCGATTCGAAAGCTTAATCCCGGCTTGAGATGGAGCAAAAAAAATCTGAGACAAATCGCTCGAGTGGTGCACCAATTCACCTCGATCTCGACGTGCATCTGCAATCAAGTTCGGACCAGAGAGGTTACATCGTTACGAAACACCGTACCTTTATACTATACCGATTTAAGGTGATTGGCACCGATTTAGTGTTGGACCAATATGTGTGGGACAAATAGCGTTATACGAACAACAGCAATGCGACATACACACAACATGGTAAGCGTAGGTGGGAGGATGTGGAATATAGCGATAGACGGTTGTAAAGCAACGGTAACAGCAGCAGAGAGCCAATAAAAACATACGAGTGTATACAAGGCAGGGGGGTGGTGTAAGAGAGACAGAGAGGGTTGAAGTGAAGGGGGAGGAGGAGGGTGAGGAGGAGGATGGGAGGCTACCTTGACGACGGTGCCGATGAGGGAGTCGGGCGGCATTTCCGGTGGTTCGGGTATTACCCCGGGATTCGCGTGTGACTGGTAATCGCTGTTCCCTTTGTGGTGGTGGTGATGGTGGTGGTGCATGTCCTTGACGGGGGTGCCACCAGCGTTGTTGCTACCGTCCAGCCTATCCATGTCCAAGCTGTCGGTCGGCGTTGGTTGCGACAATAGGCGCTCCTTCATCTCGTGCAGGTACGGGCAGCGCTGCATCTCTTCGGGCTCGCGGGCCGCGCCGGCCCCACCAGCTGAGGCTGCCGATGATTTTCCACGATCTACAACAGATTTTTTTTTCAATTCAAAACGCGTCCCATCAACTGCTGCTGGAAATCTTTTTTTTTTTTTTTTTTCCTTCAACACATTCATCGTAGCTACGTTGCGTGGATTGTAATTTTTATCGATACCGATACTTTATGAAAATTTCACTGATTGGAAGTTCGGTGTACCCGGCAAATATGTATCGCGCGTATGAAGGACGAATTTCAGGCACGAGAGCCTCGTTTTCATTCATCCGACTGTTTAAACTGCAAAAGTGTTGTGTATACACAAGTCAGCATCATTGCCAATTCTTTTCACACCACATGCAAGTGCTACTTCCATTTTGGAGTTTCATTTTAAATACGAATCAAAATCATACCGGGGCTCATTGAAATGCAAATTGGTCGTTTCCCCCCCCCCCCCCCCCCACGATTTATTGACATTTATTATGAGGTGGGCAGGTTTATTATTATCATTGATCATCATTAAAATTAAACTGTACGTGTACGAAAAACAGTGGGTTCCATCTCGTCGTGCGTGTAGCCGTAAGTCGAAGCTGATGGACATCGGTATACAAGCAGACACCGGAGAGGGTATATATATATATTTCCGTTTAGAGACAAAGAGGCAACTGTGCCTGCCGATCGACTCCCGCACTTTTTTTTTTTCTTCACTCGCGCGCTCCACCCGAACTAACAAATCAAGCGGACTGAATTGTAAATCTTGCTATCTCATACATGTACGCGATATACGTATAGAAGAAGAGAGCCAAACCGGTTCTAGCCACGACTCGATTAGGATTGTTTGGAGAAAATTAGCCATGCATCCAGTACACTTGAGATATTGTGTTAACGACGCGTGAGCGCGCGCTTATATTTTATTTTACCTTCGACGCACTTGTATAAGAGACAGGTGGAGCGATATTGTTAGTTTGGCGATGGTTGAAAGGCATTATAAATGGCACTGTTATCCAATACTAGTAAAAA
Source organism: Copidosoma floridanum (assembly GCF_000648655.2). The sequence goes on from NW_019379674.1 coordinate 6,613,391, forward strand.
AAAAAAAAAAACAAAAAAAAAAAAACGAAGCGATCAAGGTGCTCGTTCCTCCGTAAACGCGTGTACTTAATAAGAGGCGAAGGCAAGCTAGGCCTACTCGATAATTACACGCCATTACGTGACGGTGAAAAAAGAAGCGAAGGCAGAAAAAAAAAAAAAAAAAAACAGCAAGCCAAGCATAGGAAAGTAAAGAAAAGAATGAAATGGCACACGAACTGGATCGTTTTTTGGTGGTGAACCAGGAGCGGAACCACGCCTTGACCCGGCTCCTGGAGTCGACACCGGGCACGCCGGCCGGCGTGATTTGTTCCGCGCTTCCCCTCATCCCTTGGCCCGCATCGGCAGTAGCGATCGCACCCGACAACGTCACCCCTGCGACTGGCCGGTCCGTCCGTGCACACACAGACCGGAGGCACCCGGTGTACTCACGGCACAAATGCCAAATGAAACATACAAACGGAGAACGGGAGGAAGAAAGCACCGAATAGCCGGTTACACGTTAGACAGCGGGCATTGGCGTCGCGGTAGCGTCTGCCGCAGTGGATAGCGCGTGCCAGCCCCCTGCGGCCCGGGGGTGAGAAAAAAAAAAAAAAAAAAGAAAGACGAAGCTAAACGCGACCTACGAAGGGCTGCATGCCCACATGTACATACATGTACGACACAACTTAAACGGTAGTCCGCATGGTGCGCGCGCAAAGGAGGCGAGCGAGGAAGGAGCCGATACTGTAGGCCTGAGACGACGGATGCTCGCTACGGACTACCGGCCAAGGGGCTTATATATTATGTGCCGAGTACACCCGAGCCATCGGCTCTCTCTCTCTCTCTTTTTCCGAGGCTCTAATATATATATATAATATCTCTCGTGCACGTATACGATGTGGTTGCATGCAGGCAAGGCGAGCAAGGAGTCGGAAAAGATGGATATGTGCGTGTGCACAACTGCCCGATACGTTTGTTCGTAAGTACAGGGGGAAAGAGAGAGAGAGAGAGATAGAAGGAGAAAAGTAGGAGGAGGTGATCGCTACGCCCATGCACCTATACATCCGTATTGACGACGAGGCGCACACATATATGTGTGCACAATATGTGCGCGATCGCAATCGGTTCGGTATGTATATGTACAATTATGCACACTGGCCAGTTATTCGCTCCTTTTACGACTGTTTTTTCCACGACAGGCTTCACCTGCGTTTTATCTATTTCGTTTGTTGTCTTTTTTTCTTCTTCTTCTTCCCATACAAGTCGCACCGATACGACTTCGGTACTTATACTGCACGCGTAGGCGCGAGCGACAACTTTTTAAGCCCATACACCTATCGGAGCTGGGCTCCGAATGAAGTACCATTACGGTTGTTTGCTTTTCTTCGGATGCCTCTTGTACGAGGCAGCTCGTGTCTTATTGATGGTATCAAAATCTGGATAGGATAGCCAATGTCATACGAATCGGATCTCCAAAATGCTCGGACGGTGCCAAGGATTGTTCCCCTCCCCCGTCTGAACCCTCTTCGGTGGTGCTTGAGAAAAAAAAAAAATAAATAAAAAGCCAGAGTCCTATCCACCCAAAGACTCGCAGACCCATTATTCTTCCTTACATCATATTTATGTACTCTTCCCTCTCTTGGCCGACGCGCACGTAAACACGCCCCATGTCTCTTTATCTTATTCCGTGCGCATCGGTCCAAAGAAGGCGTCGCTATTGTCTCGCCGGTCACGCGCGCCACTTACGTCGGCTATTTTTAAACCCCCGTACATTGCACGCAGGTGATCGAAAAAATCGTCGTGGCATTTTTCCAAACCTTATTTTTCTTCCGTGCACCTGTCACATTTCGTTCAATTATCGGGTGATGGGATTTATGACGATTTATAATTAAACGAACTCTCGATGTGGGTCCGGCGCTTGCATGGTGTACTATATGTATAACGTGTGCGGTAAGTTACGTATATTAGGTGTAGCGAAGATGAAAGAGAGGAGGGAGAGAGAGAGCGTTTTCCCCGAGTCGGCGGGCACGTGGTTCGAGGTTTTCCCATACAGATGTCGGTGGCGTTGACTTTTCCCGGTGTTTTTACACATCATCGGGAACACACGTGGGGACTTTGGAAAACTTTTTAAATAAAATATCACGTGATCAACGCAACAAGCGCGATTTTGCAATACGTGACGTTTTTTGGGATCTGTATCGATATAGTGTCGATATTACTTCTCTCGGTATACCGAGTATTGGATTTCTCGTCTTTGGGACACGTAATGTGTCATAATACATCGACGCTGTCGGGGAATCGAATATATAAATATATCTACTACAGCGAAATTACCAGTACATTCATCTTGTCGATTTAACTAACAATGGATAAACATTGTAGGCGGAAATAACGGAGGCAAGTTGTTTTTACCGCGGCGAAGGCGGTCATTTTCAAAGATAAGAATTTTCTAGCTCGTCAATTAGATGGTCGCTGCTGATGGCAGGTGCAGCGAGGTGATAACGAGCTTTTAACCGCCGCGAGATGCAGCTCTCGGGCTTAGGATAATTAGACGAAGTTTATACGTTATTATCATATAATTTGAAATACCGAGTATGACAATTCGAAGCGTTTTTTTAATTTTTTTTTTTTTTAATTGAACGTGGTAACGTTGAAGGTTGCAAAACTTCTCCGTGTGTTTCATACGTTTTTTTTTGATCGTATTACTTTATCTCAATTATAAAGCTCGTGGTTGATTTCTCAAGTACCCCCAAAGAAGATTTAGAATAATATCGATTGCAAACCCCGAAAATAGGAAAAAAAAAAAACCTAATTCTCTTAGATTTTCTCTTAAAGCTCGTTTACCTGTACTATCTCGTGTGCGTCGTTACAAAAGCAAACGGCATCCTCCACCGGTTCAACTCTGACCGAAAGCACACGATAAAAATTAAAAAAAAAAAACAAAAAACGAAAAAAAAAAGAAAAAATCCATCAGCACTTGAAAATTCACTTTTGCACCCACGAGAAATCAATGAAAGTCAATTAAGAGTGTAAAATAAACGAGATTGCCGGCACAGGTTGATGACACGCACAACGGGCAGTAGTGGTGGTGGTGGTGGCGTCGGGGTAACGAGGCCAGAGGGAAACAAGGGTGGCACACATGATCAACCAGAGCAGCTGTAGCGAGAGGTAGAGAGAAGCCCCCGATCTATCCTGAAACCAAGAAGCTTCTATTGTACGCGCTGCTGGAAGTCCATGTATACGTTGGCGCGAGCGCACCTCACCCATGTGTATATACATATACAGACATATATACATCCCGGTGCAAAAAGCTCTTCTGTCTCTCTTCTCGCAGTACCATACCGATATGCTATTACCGCCAACTTCGTCATCCCCCCCGCGTCACCTCCACAGACTCGAGCTCACAGCCGCGTCTCGTTTTTACTACTCTGGCGAGCCTCGTGTATTTTTCCTGCATACGTGTACGATAATTTGTTTGGTTTGATTGGACGATCGCGTGTGTCTATCGTTTTAATCATCCTCGAGATACAACTGTTTATGCGATACATGTGTGTAACGTAAAGGTGAAGGAAGCTGGTTGAAGGTATTTAAAAGTTACGAAAGGAAAGAAAGAAAAATTAATCTGAAAAGTATATCAACGTTTAAGTTTACATTGTCACATGTTTTTCGAAGTACGAAAAAAGGGGTTTACGCATTTTTTTTTTTTTTTTTTCATCATCAAAAAAAATGTTTACGATGCTAAGTACCGTGTAGGTACGTGTCAACCAGCTCCAGCTGTACAAAAATGTTGAAGATAAAAATAGTGCAAAATTCGAAAGTGTACAAGAAAAGCTCCTAATGATTCGAAATGCTGATTGGAATTGAAAAAAAAAACGTTTCTCAAACAAACGAAAAAACGGTACAAAATCAAAATGTAGTTTTTGCTATCGATTATTGACATAAAAGATTATCCAACATACAGCTAACTTAAAGCTATTTCAGTTCACAATTACTACTGTACAGCAAAAACACCAGCCTCACCTCCTCCGCACCTAAGAATAGTAAGAACTTGCGTTACGCATACAAAATAATAGTATACACATAGAGTTGTGCATACACACACGCACCTTACAACACCGCACTGTACTGGACGAAGTATACAAGCATATAAGCGCGCCACGAATACCGTTCGGGCTTTTAACAGTTCCCTCTTTAGCCGCGTGTATTTTTTTTTTTTTTTTTCATTTTCCCCCCAACTCGCGGCTCATACGCACGCGCCTCGTGAAAATTTTCCTCTTCAACCATCCCCACCGCGACACTGACGATGTTTGCTTTTGTCCGGCTCGCGTGCGGGAATCCGACGACGCGACGCTACACGTACGAAAATGTCACACGCGGTTGGAAAATCCTCATTTTGCGCAATTTACGTGTCAGCGTTAAAAATTACTTTTGATCTCGATGATTTGTAAGATTAAAAGAAAATCAATCGCAAGTCAAAACAACTTATACTTTCGTTGTACACCCACTGACAAAAAAAATGGCCCTTTCATCCTCACCCGGCACGTATGCGTATATATGTATATGTATGCATACAGAGTCTTTTTTTTTCTTTCAGTGGTACCGGGTGCAGTCACGAGTCTCTCTTGTCTTTTGATGCCTGGGCTCTTTAAAACGGGCAGAGAGCAAAAGGGGGGAGGAGAAAAAAAGAAAGGTAAGACGAATAGCTGGTACATAACCCACGCGCTCGCGGCTCTTTAATCACCTCTCGTACACATGACTACGCGTGACGAAAGCGCAACCACCGACTCTACATTTTACCCTCTTGTTCTTTTCTCCTTTCTTTCACTCTCTCCCTCTATCCCAACCCCCTTTTGGTTTCTCAGGTGTACCGCGGGTATGCTCATTTGATTTCCCTCTATATAAACGTTTTTTTTTTTTTTTTTTTTACCATACGTAATCGCCTAGTTCGCGCGATAGAGGAAGCGAGCTTTTTTCTCCGCGAGTTCGTTGACTCGCACGACGTTGGTATACACACGGCAAAAAAGGGCTCGGCAGGATTTTTCCGCCAACCACGGGCGTGGATGGAGAAATGGAAAAAATTTTGTCTATCGCGAGTGACATCGCTCGAGGGAGCGCCGCGACAGTTGGAATGTTTTTTTTATACCGAATCAGATGTATGGCGCGAATGAGTCTGGATGATTGGCCTCCGGTCATCTCGATATTATTCTTCTTCAAAGTTTCAATCTGTTTTCCCTACCGAAAGTTTGCCTTTTTGTTATACTTGTTGCATCGGTTGACGAAAATGGCACGGCTACTCGTATAAAATGGCAACGGGGAGGGGGATAAAAAAAAAGAAAAAAGGAAGCGACTCAGCATTGTGAAAATGAAAAATTGCGCCGAGCCATTGTCAAGTCGCAAATACCTGGTATTATTGCTCCTCTCTTTACCTCGGGCATTTCGCGACGAGCGAGCGTACATAACGCACCGAAAGCTGTACACACAAGGGCCGATCGATCAAAAGAGCTCGCGCAAGCGGAACGTTTTTCTTTTCTATTTTTTTTTTTTTTTTTTATAAACTTGCTGAAAATAAACCTATAATCTCGCGCATTATACTCGCGTCGGTCAGTCCTTTTTTTTCTTTCCTTTTCCCCGTAGAGCAGTGGCTCGCTTTGTATAAAAATAGTTGGAAGAGCGGCTTTGTCGCGGCCTAAATATCGACTCGGCGACTGAGCTGCTGCGACGTCGTTTCCGGCTCTGACAATAGAAGAGGCGGGAGAGCAAAGGAGAGCAGCGCTTTTATCCGAAATCGATAAGTTTCAATTAAAGGTTTTCTAGGTTAAAATCTATAGGGGAAAAAAACCTGATGGAGTCCCGGCGATGCAACTTGTTGACCTGCTTCTTTCGCCTCTCATTCGCGGAGCCTCGCGGTGCAACGAACGCGGAGCACGAGGAATCGTTGGAGGAGACGGGTGCCGGGAGATGGGTATTTCAGGAGTGGAGCTGCTTCGCTTTTCGGAATCCATATGGGCCCCACACATGCGTACAGGTTCTTTATTTTTGCTTTCAAGTGATTTTCGGCTTTGATTTACGACGCTCGGGTTTCTGCAAGCGAAACGAGAGGAACACATTTCAACGGTGGTAGTACGACGTTAGCGTTGCGTTGTTTTACATTTGTATGTACATTTATATTTTTTCATCCCTTTATTTTAGAAAACGTGAGAAAGTGGAGCATTTCAGGAAACACGTATAGGTATAGGCATATTACACACACTACTTACTGTATCACTACGTATTCATAGGTATATATATTATGTAGGGGAAAGAGAAGAGGCTCGGACAGTTTTGAAATAACTTTAGACAGACGGATGAGGTTCTATGTAGAGTTTTACTTTTGTTTTTTGTATACAAATACTAAAATAACATGTATATATAATATGTACATTGTACGTCTTTACGAATACATTAATTTTCCAAGCCTATGGGTATACGCATTCCGATTTATGTGTATAAAGGAAAAAAAAAAAAAAAAAGAAAAAAATACAGTCCGTTTCAAAGGTGTTGGAACAATTAAGAACAGCAACGAAAATAACAATCAAAAACACACATCGATGGGCTATCAACGCAATTTATGGGCACGTAAAACAGAAAAAAAAAAAATCACATTACACAGGCGAGGTGACAACACAAAAGAAAACAAACGAAGCAACAAAAAAGAAAACGCATGGATGAAAGTATAGAGGTAAAGAGATAATGAGCCACTCAATTGATATAACCTCTGTCCGTAAGATCCTGCAATTTGAATACACGCGCTACAGGTACGCTGCTAGCGGTAATGGTAACCCGCACAGGCTGCATAAGTTCATCGCAACAGTTTCAGATGGTCACTAACATCCCCGACTACAGCAACAACGACGACGACGACGACTCGCGCACTTTTCGGTACAAAATTTACCATACGGAGTTACAAATCAGCCGCCGATATGTCACACTCGCACAGCATCCCTCGACGCTACACAGCTCCGATGTTCTCGCTGCAGTGGACCATCCCCATCATAAATCGGCTCGTGCAACTCTACTGCATGTGTCAAACACCGAGCGTATATACAACTGATGATATGATACTTTTCCAATGAAGGACAAGATATATATGCACCACAGGAAGAGAAACAAAAAAGAAAAAAAGGAAGGAAAAAAAAAAAAAAAAAAAAAAAAGAAACATCTAAAAAAAAAAAAAAAAAAAAGAAGCGCAGTCGTGGTATGTATAACTTCCACCGACAAATGACGGTGTATAGGTGGCGCGGGGAGAGCAGGAAGAAACAAAAGTGGAGAGAAAAGTATATATAGGTATACAATTAAAACAAAAAAACAAATGTACTGAATAAAATATATTTGCAGTTGGGTATAAATATATGTAGTAAGGCTCGCGGCACCGTACGGCCGGAGCGCGAGACAGATCACTGCCGCCGGTAAAGGAGGTTGTTCTCAGCTAGTGCCGCTGTTGCTCCGCTTCCCCCCGACAGCCGCGGAGGATTCGCCGGTGTGTGCGTGTGTGTGTGTGTGTGTGTGCGAGGGGGTGCACTCATCCGTGTAGGTGTATACAATACACCCACACTACGGTTGTGGCACTCGTGCGTGTATATATACCTACACGGAGAAAAGGAGGAGGAGGAGGAGAGCCGAGTTTGCGGGGGTTGGGAAGAGGGGGGGGGGTAGTTCTCTCGCTCTTTCTCTTGGGGGGAGGGCTCTCTGCCACTCTGCGCGCGACGACAATACACACAAACGACCGGCCTGCTATATATGCAGATCATGATCGCGATGATGATGGTACACTTCTATTGGGAACTGCTTCGGGGAAACTAGGTAGCTGGATGCTATATGTGGACCGCGCGCGGGTTTTATTACACATTCTACCCGGTATTTCTCCGATTACACCGAGCCGTTTTGCTTTTAGTGCATAATATACTATATTAGGTGGAAGAAGGCAGTCGTTATAGTTACCGATTTTCAATGAGTTATATTATTATTATTATTATTTTTTTTTTTTCAACGCATACGAGGTCAGCTATACCACGGCTGCGCCAATTAACATTTCGTCAAAGATCCTAAGCTAACCCTGATGGCAGTTGAAATGACTACTGTTTTCCAAGCCGTGCACGAGCAAGTGATAATGTAAGTGTAGATACGAGAGCCAAGTCGAGCGAAATAAAGTCAAGTCCAAGAGACCGAACGAGGGCACACAAGGCACATTATATTATAGGTATACATGTACCAAAGTGCACGAGCAACACGTAACTCCCCGCCGCTGGATGTACACAATAAATGTACAGTGTTATTATTGCCGGGGAACGTGACGATGAATGCCCATCGTATCGAGAAAGGCTTCGCAGACACTTACGGCGTCGAATCAATAGGTGGTATATATATATATGTACCTGTATATTATATGTACACACAAGAAGCCAAGGGGGATGGGGGCCCAATTTGTCGCGCTTCCGTAAGTATATAAGCCTTTCTCACGGCCGATTCGCTTCCCTCGAGCGCGTAGTGGGCGGTGTAATTTAAGCGCGCGCACGAGCTTTTTAAGCTCCCCGAGTGATTGTCGGGCGCACGTATGGGCTTTCGATGCACAAATATCGAGAGACGAGCGGGACCGCGACGCTATTCATTAGGCTCCATACGGTATGAATGGGAGAAGAATAGACAATTTTCTCTCTAGGAGATGAGCTTTCTCTTCAGGTCAACGAGGAGCTTTACATTTTTTGAAATTATGTGTACAAGTAACCCTGGCTATGAAAATGCTCCGAGTGCACGTACAATCAAAAAGGAGGAGGAGAGAACCAAAAAAAAAAAAAAAAAAAAACAATTAGTACTAGGTTTGTTTAAGCACAATNCATTAGGCTCCATACGGTATGAATGGGAGAAGAATAGACAATTTTCTCTCTAGGAGATGAGCTTTCTCTTCAGGTCAACGAGGAGCTTTACATTTTTTGAAATTATGTGTACAAGTAACCCTGGCTATGAAAATGCTCCGAGTGCACAATCAAATCAAGAGGGAGAGAACGGAGGTAAAAAAAAAAAAAAAAAAAAAAAAAAAAACTTTTTACGGGGGTGAGAGAATCGATGGAGACGCTCGTAGTGCCGTTTCACGTATACTCGAGAGAGCGAGAGTGAACGGATCTCTCGGCGTCTGCAGTCTGTTGGTGTACGTGCGTATCATATATATATATAGAGTACATAGGGTGCATCGAGAGTACAGCGTCTGTGTTTGCCCAAACGGAAGGAGAGCAGCCTCCGATACATTGTTCCTGCGCCTGCGGGGGCATACACACCTACACGGGGGTGTATTATATATATATATATATGAATCTTGTGTGTATATACGTATACACGAAGGGGAGAAAGAGAAAGTGATATTCACGGCGCCCACTTACGTCGTCGAGAGTGGCTTTATTAATAATTTATCCCCACGGCGTTGGTGTATACACGTATTATTACGAGATGCATATCGGAGGGAGTCGGATGGAGGGGCGACACAGAGCCCGCGAGGTTTTCTCAGGGCGCGCGAGTGCATAAATATATCTAACGTGTACGCGTTTGTTACGGTAATTAATTTAAATGTACACCCCGGTTCATCGCGTGAGTTGTAAGCCTCTCTCTTTTCGTTGCTGGCGCGCCTTATAATAATATCGTACACTCCCTCTCTGCCTCGGGTATATCGGCTACAGTCGCGGATAATTTAATTTCGTTTCGCTCGCCCGTCTCGGTACGCACTTATGTGGCTTGTGTAAGTACTTGTAATCTTGCATAATCAGCAGGAAAAATTACTTTGGAAAGCGATATCCGATGTATTTTCATTGAATAGCGTTGCATCGATAGCTCGATTTGTATGTGTACGTGGAAATCGCACACGTGAGTATGGATGTGAAAAATTAAAACAAGCAAAAATGAGAAAACCGGTTAATTGCAACATCTTACCATTTTGACGGATGCGTAAGACGACGACGACGACAGCAACGAGGAGGATTAGCTATATGTTATATGTGATCTAAGGTATCTTCGAGGGCGAAATAAGAAGGGCAACAACAACGTGTACGCACACACGCACCAGCACTGACTCTCTGTTCACGTCCTTTGCACGAATAAATTTATGTCCTCTCCGTAATAGTGTTCCCGATGACAATTGTTCCCTGTATGTATATGAAGTCAACGAAAAAGTATAGGAGAAGGAGAAAAGTGACACTCGGGATTTTAAAAAAAAAAGGGGGGAAAAAAAAAACAAGAATATAGTTACAGTGAAACCAGAAAAAAAGCTGTAGATTCGAGATAAAACACTAAAAACACACGCGCACTGCACTCTTGTCTTGATATATTATTATCATATTTATATATTTTATAAAACGCGTCCCCCGTATTGCTCGACTCTCCCGATCCTCGGCCCAAACTCATCTGCAGCGGGTCTCTCTCGGTTCGCCGTCTATTTCTCCTAGTCGTATTTTTTCCTTCCTCTTCTCTTTCTCCCTCTGCACAGAGAGAGAGAGAGAGCCCCCACTGTTACACGCGACTCCTGTATCCCCCCGGCCTTTCTCCCGAACCGTCCGCTATACGTATAATATACGCGCACTCCACTCGATCTTTGTGCTCACCGTATCTGTACACATGCATATACGCGCGCTGGTCCTTTTGTGTACAGCCACAGGACCAACTCTCTCTTTCGCGGGTGCTCTTATCTGGTGCACGAGCGCGCGCCTCTGAACTTTCGTTTTCGGCTCCCCGCGCGCTCTCCTGGTCTCGCGGCGATCCCGCTTTCTATCACCCGATGTTATACATACACACTGGTGTCTCTATACTTTTGTTGAGTTAAATGTCCCCGTTTAAACAAAAAAGCGAGGAAAAGAAAAAAAAATAAAAAAAAGGGTAAAATCTCAACTGTATAAGGACGATGCGCAACAAGCGAGAGATTTCGCTACCCGGCAGCCGCGAGGGGTGAAATTCGAGTGAACCGAGAGAGAGAGAGAGAGAGAGAGAAGCGACGCTCGGCTGCAGAATCGTCGGGACGCCGTACTTTCCGCCCCCGCATTCGCGCGCCATTTCCCTCCCTCGCTTTTTCACCCTTCCCCCTCTCGTTTTGCGTTTTCTGCACTGCGAACAACCCCCTTTCCTCCCCCGCCACGATAGCAGGTCTTTTTTGTTACTGCGTGTGCGAGCCACCACCGTTTTACCCCTCTGATCTCATCCGAGGGTCCCGTTTGCTCACCCCCTTCCCCCCCGCTCTCCTTCCCGAGTGTGCTTGCTCGCGAAGGGTTGTTGGACCGATGCCTATACGGCAACATCCAGCAGCGCGCGCTTGTATACATGCGCGAAAAGCGTAGTTCAATGCCACGCAGGGGCACACCGTCTCTTTGTTACGTGCTTATACTGTTCTACCGCTGATATGACTACGTTGTGTGGGTTGAGCTTTTTTTTTTTTTTTTTGAACTCGGGAGGGAAAAGCTAGAATTCAACAGTAAACATTTGTACGAGCGGTTTATTCGTGAATCGTGCACGTACGTGATCGCGAAAAATATTTTCATACCGGAGTTTATATCTTGTCGTTGCATGCATACCTATGTCAGAGCTTATCACGCGAGGAGAGCTCCATTAAACCGAGAAAAGACGAGGGTAAAAAAAAAGTCGACGCGTATCTCTTTGTGTCTCAATTCTTTTTTTTTCTTTTTCTCGTTTTTACGTTGTTTGTGCGCCGAGGAGGAGAGGGCACACTCGAGGCTAAATTTTGCACCACCAGCCCGCGCGTGCCGGGGGTTAAAAAAGAGTGCCAAAGCTGTCGGTGGGACAAAGAGAGCCGAGCTTTTGATCGGAAGTCGCTCGCAAAGTATATATATACACCTACGGTATTAACGGAGAGGAGAGAGAGTGCACAGGGCAGTATAGATATATGTGGCCCTGTTGCACGGCACGCGCGTTTCGAGGGATATCGATGTATAGAGTACACACACACACACCCCACTCTATGACCCTCTGTTTTCACTCTCCGCGGAAATTATTTTCATCGATGCGCTCCCCTCGGGTCCCTGCACAGCGTTTTGCCCTCTCTGCCGGTGCCTGTATCTATATATTTATGTCTCCCCTACTTTGGGGACACACATTAGCTCATCTCTGTGTGCACTGTATATACCTACCATTACGTCGAACATACGCTTGTTTCTCCTCTTCGTCTTCGCGTGTAATGAACTCGGACGCGCGTAATCATCCTTTGCTGGCGTATATTGGTCCATCATACTGGGGGCGTTTTTTGTCATTTTACTACTGCCACAAATTTGGCGCGTCAATTAAGTAAGTTAATTAAGTTGATTATCGATTTTGTTGATCAATTTTTAACTCGTCGATGTGCCGAAGCACGAATCGACTTTGTGGATGAAACTTTTATTACGAGGGATGATGCTGCACGGGGACGCTTTTTTCCCGTTTTCCTTCGCCCGGTCTCTTCCACCTTATTTATTTTTACACCCTCGCGCGTTTCCCCATGTATACGCTTGGACACATGTATATACATAAGCGCGGTTGGGGGAGACGAGGAGAGGACCGACGGTCAAGCCCAGGTGTGCAGTACAAATTGACCGGAACGATCCTCGACCCCGGCGTGACTTTCTCGTCTTTCTCGCATAGGGTGTATACAATCTTTTACACGTATACCAACAACTTGGCTCCCACCGTCCCCTTATTTGTTTAGTTTCTCGAAAAAGCACTTTATTGGTTAATCTTCGCATTGATTTGTACGTTGAAATATATTGTCGCAGCTTAAAAAAAAAAAAAAAAAAAAAAAAAAGAAAACTAATTTCTAGGACAATTTTTAATACCAGCTGCTTGCTTGTATATCGGCGTATCGGTTATTTTCTAAATTTATATCGCTGCTGCGAGAATATTCAATATGTAAAACAACCTCGAAACATCGTTTACAGAGTAGGTAGGCGTAAACAAAAATGAAGATTTTGGCGAATAAAAACATAAACACCAGCAATCAGCTTATCAGCTGTAACTCGAGCCCCTCACCTTCCCCATGGAGAAAGGAAAAAAAGCTCCCCTTGAAAAAAAAGAAAAAAAAAAAAAAAAAAATTCAGTAAGACGAACCTCGGAAGGAGCAGCAACACCGGGGATTGTCCTCAGCAGTGATCGTCCCGCCGGTGGAGCATCCCCGAGAGTCCACGACCGGTCGCCATGGACGCCCCGTGTGGTGTGCGCGTGTACCGTAAGTATATTAACAATCCCCACGCACTGTATACACGGCCACTCGCCAAAATCAGAAAAGTACGAAAACACTCGATATAACCGCGCACGATAACCACCCCCGGCACAACTGAGGCACACTGCACGAAAAGAACGATTGTAAACACACGCGCTCCCCTCTCTCTATCACCCTCCTCTGTATAATATATGTATACACTCACTTCGCGGCAGCTAAGCGCCGAGAGATGATGACGATGATGACGATGATGATACAGGACGGAGGAGGTGTGCGGTACTCTCTTTCTTCGCTTTATCCGACACGTCCGTACCGGCCGCGGCTTTGGCACAGCGGGCATGCGCGCCCGGGTACAGACACGCGCTACTCCTGAACGCGGAGCTTTATTTCTCGTGTATACGACAACCCTGTACATCCCTTCCTTCCCTTGCTACGTGTACCATACCACCCCATACTCGCACATACGTATATGCATGTGTGTGTAAAAGCGCGAAAATCTAGGGCCAAGGTTCGCCGGCGCGCGAGTTTTCGGCACATCTGTGCGCCCCTGTGCCTCCCCCGCCCCACCGGGTTTTTATGGCCCAGGGAGTAAGTGGGGGGGGGGGGGGAAGCGTGCATTTGGAAGCGCTGACTCGTGCACGTGTTGCAATCATTAGATCGACACTGCACACGGGACTAGGTGGGCACACGCGCCGAGCATGTCGATGTTTCTCGTTTTGCAGAATCACAAAACTGCTGTGGGAGCAGGGGTTCCATGGGCCCCCCTATACCTTTCTGCTTATTCATGGGGGTTTCGTGGACGAGTATGTGTGTACACTGTAGGGGGGTAGAGGCGGTAAAGTGCGCGCTGTAGATATTACATGAAAGCTGGCTATGGTGGTGGTGGTGGTTCATGGGGAGATGCCAAGTACGCCCCCATCGGTCCGATGCCGGGGCGAGCCATGGGAAAAAGCGATCAATACGTGTGCGTATGGCGATGAGCATATAACACGGGGAGCTAGATGGTGCCTCGGCGCTTTTTGCCTTTGCCTAACGGCAGATGCCGTGCACGGTATTGTTACGCGGGAGGAGGAAATTCGAGGAACGACTATAACTGGTGGGTTGCCCCGCTGGGTTTTCTTTCTTCATCCTAGGGAGCCAATCTTGCTGTCCGTGGGGCGTCCGAGATGCAATTTTGCACTATTGCTCGGTTGAGCAGTGCTTTTGGGCTTTTGGCTCGCGCGATATATGAGTATACTTGATTTGCAGTTCTTTAGAGATCACGAGGGAGGCTGCTTTGGCTTGTACTTTTTCCATAGTCGCGTTGGCTTGTAATTGACTGATTGTGCATTGATCGTACATCCCGTTGTGTTTTAGACTATTGTGGTGTGGAAATGACTTATATTACTGCGACCGATAGATAGCAATGAATTTCATCGGGTCTAAACTAGCTGCGAGTCGCGTACATGGAAAAAGACAGGTTTTTTGATAAACCAGAGGATTTTGCTCTTGTACCGTCAAAAGTAGCTCCTCGAGCTTGGTAAAAAAAAAAAAAAAATAACGCGTGGCGTGTCTTGAAAAAAGATAAGCCCATCCCCGTACAGCTTTGAAATACCGACGCAGTACGAACGAGCTCCTAAATCAGAGGAGAGTCTTTGTACCCAATTTGATACTCGTGCCGAGAAGGAAACAGGACCCTCACTCGAGGGGTTGGCAAACCCCAACACTGTGCGGAGAGAGGCACGTTGAAGTGAAATATGTGTCTTCTTTTTTTTCCACCGAGCGAGGGAAGGGGTACTTTGAGTCGAGATTTTTGCGCAGGGGTTTGTTGGTCGTTGATCAATTTCTTGGGAGGCATTTTTGTTTGCGAGAAACGCCGCGATTAAATCAAACTTACCATCGCAGATATGTTTGGATGTTAAAGCAAGCAGAGTGAAGCCAAAGCTATTTCTCTTGACCGTCCAATTGCTTGTATCAAAAGTTTTACCTATAACGCCGCTGGGAAAGAGAGAAAAATAGATGGCTAGAGTGATTTAATTGGGAGAGACAAAGGCACAGATTACACATTAATTGCAGGTAATTTTATATTCACTCGTACATAAGCGACCATGTTGTTTTTCGTTAATTTTTTTCATCCAAGGGAATTGCCTGCAAAGTTTTGTAGAAAAAAAAAAAAAAAAAAAAAAACAATTAGTACTAGGTTTGTTTAAGCACAATGAAATTTTAACAGTTGTGATGACAGATTTTTTCCTACGTATTATTCAAAGTCAGTAACAACACAAAGTTTTTGTTTTCATACGAATTTCATAAGATTGACGATTTAATCTCAGTGAGTGAAGGCTGAAACTTAAGCGCACTGGCACCAATATTTTTATACATAATAATATATCTGTTAATCGCTGTATATATTTTTTTAGAGTCTGACTATATCTGATTTCCCAACTAGCAGATTCACACATATTTTTTGAAATAAAGAGTTCTTTTAAATTTACATTTCATTTATTAATAATTTATTCAAATAAAGTGATAATGTAAGTGT